>CAXAAD010000063.1:96298-373230 GCA_963966675.1 Lasioglossum calceatum | reverse complement strand
TGGGTGTATTCCGTGTATTTGCATTCAAATGCACCGATCTCGCGCAAGAAACAACGATTCGGCAAAGAAATAGACTCGAGAAACAATGAATCATCGCATCTGAAATAAACTCGATTGCATCAGGTTTCGGCATGCCGATTCGGTGTTTCTGCGTCTATTTCGTGTATTTGCATTCCAATGCACCGATCTCGCACAAGAAACAACGAATCGGACCAGAAATAGACTCGTGAAACGAGGAATCATCGAATCTGAAATAAACTCGATTGCATCGCGTTTCGGCATGCCGATTCGGCGTTTCTGAGTCAATTTCGTGTGTATTTGCATTCAAATGCACCGATCTCGCACAAGAAACAACGATTCGGCACAGAAATTGACTCGTGAAGCGAGAATCATAGAATCTGAAATAACCTCGTTTGCATCGCGTTTCGGCGTTTCTGCGTCTATTTCGTGAATTTGCATTCAAATGCACCGATCTCGCACAAGAAACAAGGATTCGGCCCAGAAATTGACTCGTGAAGCGAGGAATCATAGAATCTGAAATAAACTCGTTTGCATCGCGTTTCGGCGTTTCTGGGTGTATTCCGTGTATTTGCATTCAAATGCACCGATCTCGCGCAAGAAACAACGATTCGGCAAAGAAATAGACTCGAGAAACAATGAATCATCGCATCTGAATAAACCGATTGCATCAGGTTTCGGCATGCCGATTCGGTGTTTCTGCGTCTATTTCGTGTATTTGCATTCCAATGCACCGATCTCGCACAAGAAACAAGGATTCGGCCCAGAAATTGACTCGTGAAGCGAGGAATCATAGAATCTGAAATAAACTCGTTTGCATCGCGTTTCGGCGTTTCTGGGTGTATTCCGTGTATTTGCATTCAAATGCACCGATCTCGCGCAAGAAACAACGAATCGGACCAGAAATAGACTCGTGAAACGAGGAATCATCGAATCTGAAATAAACTCGATTGCATCGCGTTTCGGCATGCCGATTCGGCGTTTCTGAGTCTATTTCGTGTATTTGCATTCAAATGCACCGATCTCGCACAAGAAACAACGATTCGGCACAGAAATTGACTCGTGAAGCGAGGAATCATAGAATCTGAAATAAACTCGTTTGCATCGCGTTTCGGCGTTTTCTGCGTCTATTTCGTGAATTTGTATTCAAATGCACCGATCTCGCACAAGAAACAACGATTCGGCCCAGAAATAGACTCGTGAAGCGAGGAATCATCGAATCTGAAAGAAACTCGTTTGCATCGCGCTGCGGCATGCCGATTCGGTGTTTCTGCGTCTATTTCGTGCATTTGCATTCAAATGCACCGATCTCGCACAAGAAACAACGATTCGGCCCAGAAATTGACTCGTGAACCGGAGGAATCATCGAATCTGAAATAAACTCGTTTGCATCGCGCTTCGGCATGCCGATTCCGTGTTTCTCGTGTATTTGCATTCCAATGCACCGATCTCGCACAAGAAACAACGAGTCGGCACAGAAATTGACTCGTGAAGCGAGGAATCATAGAATCTGAAATAAACTCGTTTGCATCGCGTTACGGCGTTTCTGCGTCTATTTCGTGTATTTGCATTCAAATGCAACGATCTCCCACAACAAACAACGATTCGCCTAGAAATAGACTCGTGAAGCGAGGAATCATCGGATCTGAAGGAAACTCGTTTGCATCGCGCTGCGGCATGCCGATTCGGTGTTTCTGCGTCTATTTCGTGCATTTGCATTCAAATGCACCGATCTCGCACAAGAAACAACGATTCGGCACAGAAATTGACTCGTGAAGCGAGGAATCATAGAATCTGAAATAAACTCGTTTGCATCGCGTTTCGGTGTTTCTGCGTCTATTTCGTGAATTTGCATTCAAATGAACCGATCTCGCACAAGAAACAACGAGTCGGCACAGAAATTGACTCGTGAAGCGAGGAATCATAGAATCTGAAATAAACTCGTTTGCATCGCGTTTCGGCGTTTCTGCGTCTATTTCGTGTATTTGCATTCAAATGCACCGATCTCGCACAAGAAACAACGATTCGGCCCAGAAATAGACTCGTGAAACGAATAATCATCGAATCTGAAATAAACTCTATTGCATCGCGTTTCGGCATGCCGATACGGCGTTTCTGAGTCAATTTCGTGTATTTGCATTCAAATGCACCGATCTCGCACAAGAAACAACGATTCGGCACAGAAATTGACTCGTGAAGCGAGAATCATAGAATCTGAAATAACCTCGTTTGCATCGCGTTTCGGCGTTTCTGCGCCTATTTCGTGAATTTGCATTCAAATGCACCGATCTCGCACAAGAAACAAGGATTCGGCCCAGAAATTGACTCGTGAAGCGAGGAATCATAGAATCTGAAATAAACTCGTTTGCATCGCGTTTCGGCGTTTCTGGGTGTATTCCGTGTATTTGCATTCAAATGCACCGATCTCGCGCAAGAAACAACGATTCGGCAAAGAAATAGACTCGAGAAACAATGAATCATCGCATCTGAAATAAACCGATTGCATCAGGTTTCGGCATGCCGATTCGGTGTTTCTGCGTCTATTTCGTGTATTTGCATTCCAATGCACCGATCTCGCACAAGAAACAAGGATTCGGCCCAGAAATTGACTCGTGAAGCGAGGAATCATAGAATCTGAAATAAACTCGTTTGCATCGCGTTTCGGCGTTTCTGGGTGTATTCCGTGTATTTGCATTCAAATGCACCGATCTCGCGCAAGAAACAACGAATCGGACCAGAAATAGACTCGTGAAACGAGGAATCATCGAATCTGAAATAAACTCGATTGCATCGCGTTTCGGCATGCCGATTCGGCGTTTCTGAGTCTATTTCGTGTATTTGCATTCAAATGCACCGATCTCGCACAGGAAACAACGATTCGGCACAGAAATTGACTCGTGAAGCGAGGAATCATAGAATCTGAAATAAACTCGTTTGCATCGCGTTTCGGCGTTTCTGCGTCTATTTCGTGAATTTGTATTCAAATGCACCGATCTCGCACAAGAAACAACGATTCGGCCCAGAAATAGACTCGTGAAGCGAGGAATCATCGAATCTGAAAGAAACTCGTTTGCATCGCGCTGCGGCATGCCGATTCGGTGTTTCTGCGTCTATTTCGTGCATTTGCATTCAAATGCACCGATCTCGCACAAGAAACAACGATTCGGCCCAGAAATTGACTCGTGAACCGAGAATCATCGAATCTGAAATAAACTCGGTTGCATCGCGCTTCGGCATGCCGATTCCGTGTTTCTCGTGTATTTGCATTCCAATGCACCGATCTCGCACAAGAAACAACGATTCGGCACAGAAATTGACTCGTGAAGCGAGGAATCATAAAATCTGAAATAAACTCGTTTGCATCGCGTTTCGGCGTTTCTGCGTCTATTTCGTGTATTTGCATTCAAATGCAACGATCTCGCACATCAAACAACGATTCGCCCAGAAATAGACTCGTGAAGCGAGGAATCATCGAATCTGAAATAAACTCGTTTGCATCGCGCTTCGGCATGCCGATTCCGTGTTTCTCGTGTATTTGCATTCCAATGCACCGATCTCGCACAAGAAACAACGAGTCGGCACAGAAATTGACTCGTGAAGCGAGGAATCATAGAATCTGAAATAAACTCGTTTGCATCGCGTTTCGGCGTTTCTGCGTCTATTTCGTGTATTTGCATTCAAATTCACCGATCTCGCACAAGAAACAACGATTCGGCCCAGAAATAGACTCGTGAAACGAATAATCATCGAATCTGAAATAAACTCTATTGCATCGCGTTTCGGCATGCCGATTCGGCGTTTCTGAGTCTATTTCGTGTATTTGCATTCAAATGCACCGATCTCGCACAAGAAACAACGATTCGGCACAGAAATTGACTCGTGAAGCGAGAATCATAGAATCTGAAATAACCTCGTTTGCATCGCGTTTCGGCGTTTCTGCGTCTATTTCGTGAATTTGCATTCAAATGCACCGATCTCGCACAAGAAACAACGATTCGGCAAAGAAATAGACTCGAGAAACAATGAATCATCGCATCTGAAATAAACTCGATTGCATCAGGTTTCGGCATGCCGATTCGGTGTTTCTGCGTCTATTTCGTGTATTTGCATTCCAATGCACCGATCTCGCACAAGAAACAACGAATCGGACCAGAAATAGACTCGTGAAACGAGGAATCATAGAATCTGAAATAAACTCGTTTGCATCGCGTTTCGGCGTTTCTGGGTGTATTCCGTGTATTTGCATTCAAATGCACCGATCTCGCGCAAGAAACAACGATTCGGCAAAGAAATAGACTCGAGAAACAATGAATCATCGCATCTGAAATAAACTCGATTGCATCAGGTTTCGGCATGCCGATTCGGTGTTTCTGCGTCTATTTCGTGTATTTGCATTCCAATGCACCGATCTCGCACAAGAAACAACGAATCGGACCAGAAATAGACTCGTGAAACGAGGAATCATCGAATCTGAAATAAACTCGATTGCATCGCGTTTCGGCATGCCGATTCGGCGTTTCTGAGTCAATTTCGTGTATTTGCATTCAAATGCACCGATCTCGCACAAGAAACAACGATTCGGCACAGAAATTGACTCGTGAAGCGAGAATCATAGAATCTGAAATAACCTCGTTTGCATCGCGTTTCGGCGTTTCTGCGTCTATTTCGTGAATTTGCATTCAAATGCACCGATCTCGCACAAGAAACAAGGATTCGGCCCAGAAATTGACTCGTGAAGCGAGGAATCATAGAATCTGAAATAAACTCGTTTGCATCGCGTTTCGGCGTTTCTGGGTGTATTCCGTGTATTTGCATTCAAATGCACCGATCTCGCGCAAGAAACAACGATTCGGCAAAGAAATAGACTCGAGAAACAATGAATCATCGCATCTGAAATAAACCGATTGCATCAGGTTTCGGCATGCCGATTCGGTGTTTCTGCGTCTATTTCGTGTATTTGCATTCCAATGCACCGATCTCGCACAAGAAACAAGGATTCGGCCCAGAAATTGACTCGTGAAGCGAGGAATCATAGAATCTGAAATAAACTCGTTTGCATCGCGTTTCGGCGTTTCTGGGTGTATTCCGTGTATTTGCATTCAAATGCACCGATCTCGCGCAAGAAACAACGAATCGGACCAGAAATAGACTCGTGAAACGAGGAATCATCGAATCTGAAATAAACTCGATTGCATCGCGTTTCGGCATGCCGATTCGGCGTTTCTGAGTCTATTTCGTGTATTTGCATTCAAATGCACCGATCTCGCACAAGAAACAACGATTCGGCACAGAAATTGACTCGTGAAGCGAGGAATCATAGAATCTGAAATAAACTCGTTTGCATCGCGTTTTGGCGTTTCTGCGTCTATTTCGTGAATTTGTATTCAAATGCACCGATCTCGCACAAGAAACAACGATTCGGCCCAGAAATAGACTCGTGAAGCGAGGAATCATCGAATCTGAAAGAAACTCGTTTGCATCGCGCTGCGGCATGCCGATTCGGTGTTTCTGCGTCTATTTCGTGCATTTGCATTCAAATGCACCGATCTCGCACAAGAAACAACGATTCGGCCCAGAAATTGACTCGTGAACCGAGGAATCATCGAATCTGAAATAAACTCGTTTGCATCGCGCTTCGGCATGCCGATTCCGTGTTTCTCGTGTATTTGCATTCCAAAGCACCGATCTCGCACAAGAAACAACGAGTCGGCACAGAAATTGACTCGTGAAGCGAGGAATCATAGAATCTGAAATAAACTCGTTTGCATCGCGTTTCGGCGTTTCTGCGTCTATTTCGTGTATTTGCATTCAAATGCACCGATCTCGCACAAGAAACAACGATTCGGCCCAGAAATAGACTCGTGAAACGAATAATCATCGAATCTGAAATAAACTCTATTGCATCGCGTTTCGGCATGCCGATTCGGCGTTTCTGAGTCTATTTCGTGTATTTGCATTCAAATGCACCGATCTCGCACAAGAAACAACGATTCGGCACAGAAATTGACTCGTGAAGCGAGAATCATAGAATCTGAAATAACCTCGTTTGCATCGCGTTTCGGCGTTTCTGCGTCTATTTCGTGAATTTGCATTCAAATGCACCGATCTCGCACAAGAAACAACGATTCGGCAAAGAAATAGACTCGAGAAACAATGAATCATCGCATCTGAAATAAACTCGATTGCATCAGGTTTCGGCATGCCGATTCGGTGTTTCTGCATCTATTTCGTGTATTTGCATTCCAATGCACCGATCTCGCACAAGAAACAACGAATCGGACCAGAAATAGACTCGTGAAACGAGGAATCATAGAATCTGAAATAAACTCGTTTGCATCGCGTTTCGGCGTTTCTGGGTGTATTCCGTGTATTTGCATTCAAATGCACCGATCTCGCGCAAGAAACAACGATTCGGCAAAGAAATAGACTCGAGAAACAATGAATCATCGCATCTGAAATAAACTCGATTGCATCAGGTTTCGACATGCCGATTCGGTGTTTCTGCGTCTATTTCGTGTATTTGCATTCCAATGCACCGATCTCGCACAAGAAACAACGAATCGGACCAGAAATAGACTCGTGAAACGAGGAATCATCGAATCTGAAATAAACTCGATTGCATCGCGTTTCGGCATGCCGATTCGGCGTTTCTGAGTCTATTTCGTGTATTTGCATTCAAATGCACCGATCTCGCACAAGAAACAACGATTCGGCACAGAAATTGACTCGTGAAGCGAGGAATCATAGAATCTGAAATAAACTCGTTTGCATCGCGTTTCGGCGTTTCTGCGTCTATTTCGTGAATTTGTATTCAAATGCACCGATCTCGCACAAGAAACAACGATTCGGCCCAGAAATAGACTCGTGAAGCGAGGAATCATCGAATCTGAAAGAAACTCGTTTGTATCGCGCTGCGGCATGCCGATTCGGTGTTTCTGCGTCTATTTCGTGCATTTGCATTCAAATGCACCGATCTCGCACAAGAAACAACGATTCGGCCCAGAAATAGACTCGTGAAGCGAGGAATCATCGAATCTGAAAGAAACTCGTTTGCATCGCGCTGCGGCATGCCGATTCGGTGTTTCTGCGTCTGTTTCGTGCATTTGCATTCAAATGCACCGATCTCGCACAAGAAACAACGATTCGGCCCAGAAATTGACTCGTGAAGCGAGGAATCATCGAATCTGAAATAAGCTCGATTGCATCGCGTTTCGGCATGCCGATGCGGCGTTTCTGCGTCTATTTCGTGTATTTGCATTCAAATGCACCGATCTCGCACAAGAAACAACGATTCGCCCAGAAATAGACTCGTGAAGCGAGGAATCTTCGAATCTGAAATAAACTCGATTGCATCGCGCTTCGGCTCGCCGTTTCGGTGTTTGTGCGTCTATTTTGTGTACTTGCATCCAAATGCACCGATCTCGCACAAGAAACAACGATTCGGCTCAGAAACAGACTCGTGAAACGAATAATCATCGAATCTGAAATAAACTCCATTGCATCGCGATGCGGCTTGCCGATTCGGTGTTTCTGCGTCTATTTCGTGTATTTGCATTCAAATGCACCGATCTCGCGCAAGAAACAACGATTCGGCAAAGAAATAGACTCGTGAAACGAGGAATCATCGAATCTGAAATAAACTCGATTGCATCGCGTTTCGGCATGCCGAGTCGGCGTTTCTGAGTCTATTTCGTGTATTTGCATTCAAATGCACCGACCTCGCACAAGAAACAACGAATCGGACCAGAAATAGACTCGTGAAACGAGGAATCATCGAATCTGAAATAAACTCGATTGCATCGCGTTTCGGCATGCCGATTCGGCGTTTCTGAGTCTATTTCGTGTATTTGCATTCAAATGCACCGATCTCGCACAAGAAACAACGATTCGGCACAGAAATTGACTCGTGAAGCGAGGAATCATAGAATCTGAAATAAACTCGTTTGCATCGCGTTACGGCGTTTCTGCGTCTATTTAGTGTATTTGCATTCAAATGCAACGATCTCCCACAACAAACAACGATTCGCCTAGAAATAGACTCGTGAAGCGAGGAATCATCGGATCTGAAGGAAACTCGTTTGCATCGCGCTGCGGCATGCCGATTCGGTGTTTCTGCGTCTATTTCGTGCATTTGCATTCAAATGCACCGATCTCGCACAAGAAACAACGATTCGGCACAGAAATTGACTCGTGAAGCGAGGAATCATAGAATCTGAAATAAACTCGTTTGCATCGCGTTTCGGTGTTTCTGCGTCTATTTCGTGAATTTGCATTCAAATGAACCGATCTCGCACAAGAAACAACGAGTCGGCACAGAAATTGACTCGTGAAGCGAGGAATCATAGAATCTGAAATAAACTCGTTTGCATCGCGTTTCGGCGTTTCGGCGTCTATTTCGTGTATTTGCATTCAAATGCACCGATCTCGCACAAGAAACAACGATTCGGCCCAGAAATAGACTCGTGAAACGAATAATCATCGAATCTGAAATAAACTCTATTGCATCGCGTTTCGGCATGCCGATTCGGCGTTTCTGAGTCAATTTCGTGTATTTGCATTCAAATGCACCGATCTCGCACAAGAAACAACGATTCGGCCCAGAAATAGACTCGTGAAACGAATAATCATCGAATCTGAAATAAACTCTATTGCATCGCGTTTCGGCATGCCGATTCGGCGTTTCTGAGTCAATTTCGTGTATTTGCATTCAAATGCACCGATCTCGCACAAGAAACAACGATTCGGCACAGAAATTGACTCGTGAAGCGAGAATCATAGAATCTGAAATAACCTCGTTTGCATCGCGTTTCGGCGTTTCTGCGTCTATTTCGTGAATTTGCATTCAAATGCACCGATCTCGCACAAGAAACAAGGATTCGGCCCAGAAATTGACTCGTGAAGCGAGGAATCATAGAATCTGAAATAAACTCGTTTGCATCGCGTTTCGGCGTTTCTGGGTGTATTCCGTGTATTTGCATTCAAATGCACCGATCTCGCGCAAGAAACAACGATTCGGCAAAGAAATAGACTCGAGAAACAATGAATCATCGCATCTGAAATAAACCGATTGCATCAGGTTTCGGCATGCCGATTCGGTGTTTCTGCGTCTATTTCGTGTATTTGCATTCCAATGCACCGATCTCGCACAAGAAACAAGGATTCGGCCCAGAAATTGACTCGTGAAGCGAGGAATCATAGAATCTGAAATAAACTCGTTTGCATCGCGTTTCGGCGTTTCTGGGTGTATTCCGTGTATTTGCATTCAAATGCACCGATCTCGCGCAAGAAACAACGAATCGGACCAGAAATAGACTCGTGAAACGAGGAATCATCGAATCTGAAATAAACTCGATTGCATCGCGTTTCGGCATGCCGATTCGGCGTTTCTGAGTCTATTTCGTGTATTTGCATTCAAATGCACCGATCTCGCACAAGAAACAACGATTCGGCACAGAAATTGACTCGTGAAGCGAGGAATCATAGAATCTGAAATAAACTCGTTTGCATCGCGTTTCGGCGTTTCTGCGTCTATTTCGTGAATTTGTATTCAAATGCACCGATCTCGCACAAGAAACAACGATTCGGCCCAGAAATAGACTCGTGAAGCGAGGAATCATCGAATCTGAAAGAAACTCGTTTGCATCGCGCTGCGGCATGCCGATTCGGTGTTTCTGCGTCTATTTCGTGCATTTGCATTCAAATGCACCGATCTCGCACAAGAAACAACGATTCGGCCCAGAAATTGACTCGTGAACCGAGGAATCATCGAATCTGAAATAAACTCGTTTGCATCGCGCTTCGGCATGCCGATTCGGCGTTTCTGAGTCTATTTTGTGTACTTGCATCCAAATGCACCGATCTCGCACAAGAAACAACGATTCGGCTGTGACGTTGGCTCAAATTCACCAACGTTTGATTTAACCTGAAAGGTTAAAATTAATATTAATTCTTGAAACGCTCAATATAGATATGAAAATAAGTTTATGTATTACCTTTGTTTCATCCTGTAGAGTTCTGCCCGCGTCGCACCTCACCTGAAAATAGAATAATCAATCATTACTTTTGAAACGCGCTATAGTGTGACGTCGGCTCGCGTGAGCCAGCTCGTACAACAGCCGCCTACGTCTCTGGACAACTTGCACGCAGCCGCCTACTCGAGAGTCCACAAACTTATATTGCGAAAACCGCACGAAAAGTCTGTGGACAACTTTGCACGCAGCCGCCTAATCGAGAGTCCACGAACTTATAATGCGAAACCCGCACGAAAAGTCTCTGGACAATTCTGCACTTTACGAGATACCTAACCGCTCTCTTAGCCCCGCCCCCTAAAAATAACAATGTACTTAGAATTATTAACGATTACACATTTAACGATAATACTTACCAAGATCTTCGTAATGCACGAGCGACCGCAAGAAGTCACCTTTGAAACTACCTGTATACATGGCAATAACCCTTGGAACTACCTGTACAATTCATACATTACCTTTGAGTCACTCAGTATAACCGTCGAAACCTGAAAGAATATTTATTATTAATTATACTATGCAAATCAACAATAATTACATAAAAATTCACTTACCTGTTATCTACGCCAATGGTTTTGCCCCTCCAATTTCTTCGAAATGTTTAATTCTTGTTACTTCTTTCTCGCTCTTGCCATCTGAAATTATTTATAGCTCATTACAAAAATAGTCGCCGAACAAAATAATTTCAGATAAAATAATTATAAGCACACAGACTCTGTAACACAAACACGTTTATCATAAGCAAAACCCAATCCAACGAAACTATCACTAAACGCATTCATTTAAATAACGAAAAACCGTTAAATTAATTATAGTCGCTTAACTATAACTAATTTACCTTCTGGAATTCAAATTAATTTCGAATAACTATTAATTACGAATAATTAATAGTTACGCCTATGCATTCTCCACTGAACGAAGGAAAAGGTAAAGCTACGTGCACACCGTACCTTGGTATTTTTCAACTCTAGTCAAAAGCCACCGCATCTGTAAATAATTATCAATTATATATATTAATTCAACTTATAACAAAGAATAATTACATAAATACATATATATGCAATAGTAAGATACCTACACATAAGGAATACTTAATCAATAATAACTGGAATTTCATAATATCTTATAATAAAGTTAAAGGTACAAAATTCGTATCAATTAATATCAAAATCGTTAACCATAATCATTTCTGATATTCATTGATATATTATATAATTCTAAGATAGATAATTGATAATTATACATTCGAATACGAAAACACGTGCCTCTTACGTAATCGTTCCGCGAGCGATTATGTAACCACGTTACGTAACGGCCACGTGTTTTCGCCTAGCAACAGGCATTACGAATTATATAACCGACCTATGTTATATAACGACCACGTGTTTTCGCCTAGCAACAAGCAAATTTCAGAGGTCCGCGCTCTGGCTATAAATAACAGCCGCGCGATGCTCCGCTCTCTCAGTTCGGATTCGCCTAGCGTATAGTAAAAATCAGTATTATAACTCTCAGTTCGGGTTCGCCTAGCGTTTAGTTAACATCGTTAGTTATTAATTACTCTCAGTTCGGGCTCGCCAAGCGTATAGTAAAAATCAGTATTATAATTACTCTCAGTTCACTCTCAGTTCGGTTCGCATAGCGTTTAGTTAACATCGTTAGTTATTCAGTGAAAATTATTCTAAATCTCCGTGAAAGTGCTAGTTTCGTTCCCCACAATTTCCCTCTAATTCCAGATCCTGAATTCCTATATTAATTCAATATTCTACAATTTCGATTCTTCCTAAATTCTATTCTATTCTAAATATAATTCATTCTCTAAATCATCTGTTAAATAATTACACGCTCACATTGTTCATACATTCTTTATTTCATTTCGCCACGTGCAATAATTACATTTTCCTTTTTGTACAATATTATTATTATTCTTAGTTCATAGTTGGCGTATAATTATTCGTCAATATATTATTATTATTATTATTATTATTATTATTATTATTATTTCACAGAATATTGTATTATTTCTTTATTTTCGTTATTACATTACAAAGTTATTTCGTTTTGTTTTCTTTAATTGATTATTCTTTTCCTCCTCTAATTCGTCGATCTCTTTCCTTTTTATTCACTCGATTCCTCCGGCGTTAACATTATTTAGTGACAGTGCTCTCGGTCTCACATTCTCTCACTCCGGGAGAGGACGGTATTTTCGAATGCTGATCTGCTCCAGTGAACGAAAGAATTGTGTCTCAAAAAGACCATCTTAGTTTTGTGTTATTGTTGCAACGTTCCTGACGGTCGTTCTCAGGGCGAGGACGGTATTCTTGAATGCTGACCCGCGCCAACGAATGAAGGAACCTAGAAACAAGAAGACAATTAATTAGTGTTCTTAACTATTTTTCCGCGTGTCGCGCATATCGAATTCACCTTCTTTCCCCCTCCATTTCCTTCCACCGCGTTCCATGCGTCGTACCAGACGTGCCGGAAGGAAATACCAGCGCGCGAAACGGGCACGCCTCGCACATATTCACCCCGCGCCTCCACTGAAATTCCAGTGATCGATCTCACTGGTCCAGATTCTCCAACGAGCCGTCCAAGGATCGTCACGGACAGGCTACTTTCCCCCACGTCGATCCACGTGGTCTCCTACGAGAACAGGCGGTTCCTCCTCCACGGTCTCTTCAAGGTCAAGGTGGTCCTCCCTCCGCTGCCGGTGCCAGACGACATCTGCATCGAAGACCCCGTGTACGACCGCTACGTACGCATCCGGAGGAGAATGCTCCTGAAATATTATTAAGAAGATTTAGGTAAGCTTCGTTTCCTCCCCCTTTTCGTCGCGGTGTTGATTACCCCTTTTCTCCCTCGTACCGGTTTCGGGCCAGGATTAGACGCGGACGTACGGGCCGCGTGGATCACAGGTCGTCCCCGTTTTAAATATTATTATTGCTCGCAGCCAGAGTGAACCCCACTCCGGCTCGTGACACGGCACAGAAATTGACTCGTGAAGCGAGGAATCATAGAATCTGAAATAAACTCGTTTGCATCGCGTTTCGGCGTTTCTGCGTCTATTTCGTGTATTTGCATTCAAATGCACCGATCTCGCACAAGAAACAACGATTCGGCCCAGAAATAGACTCGTGAAACGAATAATCATCGAATCTGAAATAAACTCTATTGCATCGCGTTTCGGCATGCCGATTCGGCGTTTCTGAGTCTATTTCGTGTATTTGCATTCAAATGCACCGAACTCGCACAAGAAACAACGATTCGGCACAGAAATTGACTCGTGAAGCGAGGAATCATAGAATCTGAAATAAACTCGTTTGCATCGCGTTTCGGCGTTTCTGCGTCTATTTCGTGTATTTGCATTCCAATGCACCGATCTCGCACAAGAAACAACGAATCGGACCAGAAATAGACTCGTGAAACGAGGAATCATCGAATCTGAAATAAACTCGATTGCATCGTGTTTCGGCATGCCGATTCGGCGTTTCTGAGTCTATTTCGTGTATTTGCATTCAAATGCACCGATCTCGCACAAGAAACAACGATTCGGCACAGAAATTGACTCGTGAAGCGAGGAATCATAGAATCTGAAATAAACTCGTTTGCATCGCGTTTCGGCGTTTCTGCGTCTATTTCGTGAATTTGTATTCAAATGCACCGATCTCGCACAAGAAACAACGATTCGGCCCAGAAATAGACTCGTGAAGCGAGGAATCATCGAATCTGAAAGAAACTCGTTTGCATCGCGCTGCGGCATGCCGATTCGGTGTTTCTGCGTCTATTTCGTGCATTTGCATTCAAATGCACCGATCTCGCACAAGAAACAACGATTCGGCCCAGAAATTGACTCGTGAACCGAGGAATCATCGAATCTGAAATAAACTCTATTGCATCGCGTTTCGGCATGCCGATTCGGCGTTTCTGAGTCTATTTTGTGTACTTGCATCCAAATGCACCGATCTCGCACAAGAAACAACGATTCGGCTGTGACGTTGGCTCAAATTCACCAACGTTTGATTTAACCTGAAAGGTTAAAATTAATATTAATTCTTGAAACGCTCAATATAGATATGAAAATAAGTTTATGTATTACCTTTGTTTCATCCTGTAGAGTTCTGCCCGCGTCGCACCTCACCTGAAAATAGAATAATCAATCATTACTTTTGAAACGCGCTATAGTGTGACGTCGGCTCGCGTGAGCCAGCTCGTACAACAGCCGCCTACGTCTCTGGACAACTTGCACGCAGCCGCCTACTCGAGAGTCCACAAACTTATATTGCGAAAACCGCACGAAAAGTCTGTGGACAACTTTGCACGCAGCCGCCTAATCGAGAGTCCACGAACTTATAATGCGAAACCCGCACGAAAAGTCTCTGGACAATTCTGCACTTTACGAGATACCTAACCGCTCTCTTAGCCCCGCCCCCTAAAAATAACAATGTACTTAGAATTATTAACGATTATACATTTAACGATAATACTTACCAAGATCTTCGTAATGCACGAGCGACCGCAAGAAGTCACCTTTGAAACTACCTGTATACATGGCAATAACCCTTGGAACTACCTGTACAATTCATACATTACCTTTGAGTCACTCAGTATAACCGTCGAAACCTGAAAGAATATTTATTATTAATTATACTATGCAAATCAACAATAATTACATAAAAATTCACTTACCTGTTATCTACGCCAATGGTTTTGCCCCTCCAATTTCTTCGAAATGTTTAATTCTTGTTACTTCTTTCTCGCTCTTGCCATCTGAAATTATTTATAGCTCATTACAAAAATAGTCGCCGAACAAAATAATTTCAGATAAAATAATTATAAGCACACAGACTCTGTAACACAAACACGTTTATCATAAGCAAAACCCAATCCAACGAAACTATCACTAAACGCATTCATTTAAATAACGAAAAACCGTTAAATTAATTATAGTCGCTTAACTATAACTAATTTACCTTCTGGAATTCAAATTAATTTCGAATAACTATTAATTACGAATAATTAATAGTTACGCCTATGCATTCTCCACTGAACGAAGGAAAAGGTAAAGCTACGTGCACACCGTACCTTGGTATTTTTCAACTCTAGTCAAAAGCCACCGCATCTGTAAATAATTATCAATTATATATATTAATTCAACTTATAACAAAGAATAATTACATAAATACATATATATGCAATAGTAAGATACCTACACATAAGGAATACTTAATCAATAATAACTGGAATTTCATAATATCTTATAATAAAGTTAAAGGTACAAAATTCGTATCAATTAATATCAAAATCGTTAACCATAATCATTTCTGATATTCATTGATATATTATATAATTCTAAGATAGATAATTGATAATTATACATTCGAATACGAAAACACGTGCCTCTTACGTAATCGTTCCGCGAGCGATTATGTAACCACGTTACGTAACGGCCACGTGTTTTCGCCTAGCAACAGGCATTACGAATTATATAACCGACCTATGTTATATAACGACCACGTGTTTTCGCCTAGCAACAAGCAAATTTCAGAGGTCCGCGCTCTGGCTATAAATAACAGCCGCGCGATGCTCCGCTCTCTCAGTTCGGATTCGCCTAGCGTATAGTAAAAATCAGTATTATAACTCTCAGTTCGGGTTCGCCTAGCGTTTAGTTAACATCGTTAGTTATTAATTACTCTCAGTTCGGGCTCGCCAAGCGTATAGTAAAAATCAGTATTATAATTACTCTCAGTTCACTCTCAGTTCGGTTCGCATAGCGTTTAGTTAACATCGTTAGTTATTCAGTGAAAATTATTCTAAATCTCCGTGAAAGTGCTAGTTTCGTTCCCCACAATTTCCCTCTAATTCCAGATCCTGAATTCCTATATTAATTCAATATTCTACAATTTCGATTCTTCCTAAATTCTATTCTATTCTAAATATAATTCATTCTCTAAATCATCTGTTAAATAATTACACGCTCACATTGTTCATACATTCTTTATTTCATTTCGCCACGTGCAATAATTACATTTTCCTTTTTGTACAATATTATTATTATTCTTAGTTCATAGTTGGCGTATAATTATTCGTCAATATATTATTATTATTATTATTATTATTATTATTATTTCACAGAATATTGTATTATTTCTTTATTTTCGTTATTACATTACAAAGTTATTTCGTTTTGTTTTCTTTAATTGATTATTCTTTTCCTCCTCTAATTCGTCGATCTCTTTCCTTTTTATTCACTCGATTCCTCCGGCGTTAACATTATTTAGTGACAGTGCTCTCGGTCTCACATTCTCTCACTCCGGGAGAGGACGGTATTTTCGAATGCTGATCTGCTCCAGTGAACGAAAGAATTGTGTCTCAAAAAGACCATCTTAGTTTTGTGTTATTGTTGCAACGTTCCTGACGGTCGTTCTCAGGGCGAGGACGGTATTCTTGAATGCTGACCCGCGCCAACGAATGAAGGAACCTAGAAACAAGAAGACAATTAATTAGTGTTCTTAACTATTTTTCCGCGTGTCGCGCATATCGAATTCACCTTCTTTCCCCCTCCATTTCCTTCCACCGCGTTCCATGCGTCGTACCAGACGTGCCGGAAGGAAATACCAGCGCGCGAAACGGGCACGCCTCGCACATATTCACCCCGCGCCTCCACTGAAATTCCAGTGATCGATCTCACTGGTCCAGATTCTCCAACGAGCCGTCCAAGGATCGTCACGGACAGGCTACTTTCCCCCACGTCGATCCACGTGGTCTCCTACGAGAACAGGCGGTTCCTCCTCCACGGTCTCTTCAAGGTCAAGGTGGTCCTCCCTCCGCTGCCGGTGCCAGACGACATCTGCATCGAAGACCCCGTGTACGACCGCTACGTACGCATCCGGAGGAGAATGCTCCTGAAATATTATTAAGAAGATTTAGGTAAGCTTCGTTTCCTCCCCCTTTTCGTCGCGGTGTTGATTACCCCTTTTCTCCCTCGTACCGGTTTCGGGCCAGGATTAGACGCGGACGTACGGGCCGCGTGGATCACAGGTCGTCCCCGTTTTAAATATTATTATTGCTCGCAGCCAGAGTGAACCCCACTCCGGCTCGTGACACGGCACAGAAATTGACTCGTGAAGCGAGGAATCATAGAATCTGAAATAAACTCGTTTGCATCGCGTTTCGGCGTTTCTGCGTCTATTTCGTGTATTTGCATTCAAATGCACCGATCTCGCACAAGAAACAACGATTCGGCCCAGAAATAGACTCGTGAAACGAATAATCATCGAATCTGAAATAAACTCTATTGCATCGCGTTTCGGCATGCCGATTCGGCGTTTCTGAGTCTATTTCGTGTATTTGCATTCAAATGCACCGAACTCGCACAAGAAACAACGATTCGGCACAGAAATTGACTCGTGAAGCGAGGAATCATAGAATCTGAAATAAACTCGTTTGCATCGCGTTTCGGCGTTTCTGCGTCTATTTCGTGTATTTGCATTCCAATGCACCGATCTCGCACAAGAAACAACGAATCGGACCAGAAATAGACTCGTGAAACGAGGAATCATCGAATCTGAAATAAACTCGATTGCATCGTGTTTCGGCATGCCGATTCGGCGTTTCTGAGTCTATTTCGTGTATTTGCATTCAAATGCACCGATCTCGCACAAGAAACAACGATTCGGCACAGAAATTGACTCGTGAAGCGAGGAATCATAGAATCTGAAATAAACTCGTTTGCATCGCGTTTCGGCGTTTCTGCGTCTATTTCGTGAATTTGTATTCAAATGCACCGATCTCGCACAAGAAACAACGATTCGGCCCAGAAATAGACTCGTGAAGCGAGGAATCATCGAATCTGAAAGATACTCGTTTGCATCGCGCTGCGGCATGCCGATTCGGTGTTTCTGCGTCTATTTCGTGCATTTGCATTCAAATGCACCGATCTCGCACAAGAAACAACGATTCGGCCCAGAAATTGACTCGTGAACCGAGGAATCATCGAATCTGAAATAAACTCTATTGCATCGCGTTTCGGCATGCCGATTCGGCGTTTCTGAGTCTATTTTGTGTACTTGCATCCAAATGCACCGATCTCGCACAAGAAACAACGATTCGGCTGTGACGTTGGCTCAAATTCACCAACGTTTGATTTAACCTGAAAGGTTAAAATTAATATTAATTCTTGAAACGCTCAATATAGATATGAAAATAAGTTTATGTATTACCTTTGTTTCATCCTGTAGAGTTCTGCCCGCGTCGCACCTCACCTGAAAATAGAATAATCAATCATTACTTTTGAAACGCGCTATAGTGTGACGTCGGCTCGCGTGAGCCAGCTCGTACAACAGCCGCCTACGTCTCTGGACAACTTGCACGCAGCCGCCTACTCGAGAGTCCACAAACTTATATTGCGAAAACCGCACGAAAAGTCTGTGGACAACTTTGCACGCAGCCGCCTAATCGAGAGTCCACGAACTTATAATGCGAAACCCGCACGAAAAGTCTCTGGACAATTCTGCACTTTACGAGATACCTAACCGCTCTCTTAGCCCCGCCCCCTAAAAATAACAATGTACTTAGAATTATTAACGATTACACATTTAACGATAATACTTACCAAGATCTTCGTAATGCACGAGCGACCGCAAGAAGTCACCTTTGAAACTACCTGTATACATGGCAATAACCCTTGGAACTACCTGTACAATTCATACATTACCTTTGAGTCACTCAGTATAACCGTCGAAACCTGAAAGAATATTTATTATTAATTATACTATGCAAATCAACAATAATTACATAAAAATTCACTTACCTGTTATCTACGCCAATGGTTTTGCCCCTCCAATTTCTTCGAAATGTTTAATTCTTGTTACTTCTTTCTCGCTCTTGCCATCTGAAATTATTTATAGCTCATTACAAAAATAGTCGCCGAACAAAATAATTTCAGATAAAATAATTATAAGCACACAGACTCTGTAACACAAACACGTTTATCATAAGCAAAACCCAATCCAACGAAACTATCACTAAACGCATTCATTTAAATAACGAAAAACCGTTAAATTAATTATAGTCGCTTAACTATAACTAATTTACCTTCTGGAATTCAAATTAATTTCGAATAACTATTAATTACGAATAATTAATAGTTACGCCTATGCATTCTCCACTGAACGAAGGAAAAGGTAAAGCTACGTGCACACCGTACCTTGGTATTTTTCAACTCTAGTCAAAAGCCACCGCATCTGTAAATAATTATCAATTATATATATTAATTCAACTTATAACAAAGAATAATTACATAAATACATATATATGCAATAGTAAGATACCTACACATAAGGAATACTTAATCAATAATAACTGGAATTTCATAATATCTTATAATAAAGTTAAAGGTACAAAATTCGTATCAATTAATATCAAAATCGTTAACCATAATCATTTCTGATATTCATTGATATATTATATAATTCTAAGATAGATAATTGATAATTATACATTCGAATACGAAAACACGTGCCTCTTACGTAATCGTTCCGCGAGCGATTATGTAACCACGTTACGTAACGGCCACGTGTTTTCGCCTAGCAACAGGCATTACGAATTATATAACCGACCTATGTTATATAACGACCACGTGTTTTCGCCTAGCAACAAGCAAATTTCAGAGGTCCGCGCTCTGGCTATAAATAACAGCCGCGCGATGCTCCGCTCTCTCAGTTCGGATTCGCCTAGCGTATAGTAAAAATCAGTATTATAACTCTCAGTTCGGGTTCGCCTAGCGTTTAGTTAACATCGTTAGTTATTAATTACTCTCAGTTCGGGCTCGCCAAGCGTATAGTAAAAATCAGTATTATAATTACTCTCAGTTCACTCTCAGTTCGGTTCGCATAGCGTTTAGTTAACATCGTTAGTTATTCAGTGAAAATTATTCTAAATCTCCGTGAAAGTGCTAGTTTCGTTCCCCACAATTTCCCTCTAATTCCAGATCCTGAATTCCTATATTAATTCAATATTCTACAATTTCGATTCTTCCTAAATTCTATTCTATTCTAAATATAATTCATTCTCTAAATCATCTGTTAAATAATTACACGCTCACATTGTTCATACATTCTTTATTTCATTTCGCCACGTGCAATAATTACATTTTCCTTTTTGTACAATATTATTATTATTCTTAGTTCATAGTTGGCGTATAATTATTCGTCAATATATTATTATTATTATTATTATTATTATTATTATTTCACAGAATATTGTATTATTTCTTTATTTTCGTTATTACATTACAAAGTTATTTCGTTTTGTTTTCTTTAATTGATTATTCTTTTCCTCCTCTAATTCGTCGATCTCTTTCCTTTTTATTCACTCGATTCCTCCGGCGTTAACATTATTTAGTGACAGTGCTCTCGGTCTCACATTCTCTCACTCCGGGAGAGGACGGTATTTTCGAATGCTGATCTGCTCCAGTGAACGAAAGAATTGTGTCTCAAAAAGACCATCTTAGTTTTGTGTTATTGTTGCAACGTTCCTGACGGTCGTTCTCAGGGCGAGGACGGTATTCTTGAATGCTGACCCGCGCCAACGAATGAAGGAACCTAGAAACAAGAAGACAATTAATTAGTGTTCTTAACTATTTTTCCGCGTGTCGCGCATATCGAATTCACCTTCTTTCCCCCTCCATTTCCTTCCACCGCGTTCCATGCGTCGTACCAGACGTGCCGGAAGGAAATACCAGCGCGCGAAACGGGCACGCCTCGCACATATTCACCCCGCGCCTCCACTGAAATTCCAGTGATCGATCTCACTGGTCCAGATTCTCCAACGAGCCGTCCAAGGATCGTCACGGACAGGCTACTTTCCCCCACGTCGATCCACGTGGTCTCCTACGAGAACAGGCGGTTCCTCCTCCACGGTCTCTTCAAGGTCAAGGTGGTCCTCCCTCCGCTGCCGGTGCCAGACGACATCTGCATCGAAGACCCCGTGTACGACCGCTACGTACGCATCCGGAGGAGAATGCTCCTGAAATATTATTAAGAAGATTTAGGTAAGCTTCGTTTCCTCCCCCTTTTCGTCGCGGTGTTGATTACCCCTTTTCTCCCTCGTACCGGTTTCGGGCCAGGATTAGACGCGGACGTACGGGCCGCGTGGATCACAGGTCGTCCCCGTTTTAAATATTATTATTGCTCGCAGCCAGAGTGAACCCCACTCCGGCTCGTGACACGGCACAGAAATTGACTCGTGAAGCGAGGAATCATAGAATCTGAAATAAACTCGTTTGCATCGCGTTTCGGCGTTTCTGCGTCTATTTCGTGTATTTGCATTCAAATGCACCGATCTCGCACAAGAAACAACGATTCGGCCCAGAAATAGACTCGTGAAACGAATAATCATCGAATCTGAAATAAACTCTATTGCATCGCGTTTCGGCATGCCGATTCGGCGTTTCTGAGTCTATTTCGTGTATTTGCATTCAAATGCACCGAACTCGCACAAGAAACAACGATTCGGCACAGAAATTGACTCGTGAAGCGAGGAATCATAGAATCTGAAATAAACTCGTTTGCATCGCGTTTCGGCGTTTCTGCGTCTATTTCGTGAATTTGTATTCAAATGCACCGATCTCGCACAAGAAACAACGATTCGGCCCAGAAATAGACTCGTGAAGCGAGGAATCATCGAATCTGAAAGAAACTCGTTTGCATCGCGCTGCGGCATGCCGATTCGGTGTTTCTGCGTCTATTTCGTGCATTTGCATTCAAATGCACCGATCTCGCACAAGAAACAACGATTCGGCCCAGAAATTGACTCGTGAACCGAGGAATCATCGAATCTGAAATAAACTCTATTGCATCGCGTTTCGGCATGCCGATTCGGCGTTTCTGAGTCTATTTTGTGTACTTGCATCCAAATGCACCGATCTCGCACAAGAAACAACGATTCGGCTGTGACGTTGGCTCAAATTCACCAACGTTTGATTTAACCTGAAAGGTTAAAATTAATATTAATTCTTGAAACGCTCAATATAGATATGAAAATAAGTTTATGTATTACCTTTGTTTCATCCTGTAGAGTTCTGCCCGCGTCGCACCTCACCTGAAAATAGAATAATCAATCATTACTTTTGAAACGCGCTATAGTGTGACGTCGGCTCGCGTGAGCCAGCTCGTACAACAGCCGCCTACGTCTCTGGACAACTTGCACGCAGCCGCCTACTCGAGAGTCCACAAACTTATATTGCGAAAACCGCACGAAAAGTCTGTGGACAACTTTGCACGCAGCCGCCTAATCGAGAGTCCACGAACTTATAATGCGAAACCCGCACGAAAAGTCTCTGGACAATTCTGCACTTTACGAGATACCTAACCGCTCTCTTAGCCCCGCCCCCTAAAAATAACAATGTACTTAGAATTATTAACGATTACACATTTAACGATAATACTTACCAAGATCTTCGTAATGCACGAGCGACCGCAAGAAGTCACCTTTGAAACTACCTGTATACATGGCAATAACCCTTGGAACTACCTGTACAATTCATACATTACCTTTGAGTCACTCAGTATAACCGTCGAAACCTGAAAGAATATTTATTATTAATTATACTATGCAAATCAACAATAATTACATAAAAATTCACTTACCTGTTATCTACGCCAATGGTTTTGCCCCTCCAATTTCTTCGAAATGTTTAATTCTTGTTACTTCTTTCTCGCTCTTGCCATCTGAAATTATTTATAGCTCATTACAAAAATAGTCGCCGAACAAAATAATTTCAGATAAAATAATTATAAGCACACAGACTCTGTAACACAAACACGTTTATCATAAGCAAAACCCAATCCAACGAAACTATCACTAAACGCATTCATTTAAATAACGAAAAACCGTTAAATTAATTATAGTCGCTTAACTATAACTAATTTACCTTCTGGAATTCAAATTAATTTCGAATAACTATTAATTACGAATAATTAATAGTTACGCCTATGCATTCTCCACTGAACGAAGGAAAAGGTAAAGCTACGTGCACACCGTACCTTGGTATTTTTCAACTCTAGTCAAAAGCCACCGCATCTGTAAATAATTATCAATTATATATATTAATTCAACTTATAACAAAGAATAATTACATAAATACATATATATGCAATAGTAAGATACCTACACATAAGGAATACTTAATCAATAATAACTGGAATTTCATAATATCTTATAATAAAGTTAAAGGTACAAAATTCGTATCAATTAATATCAAAATCGTTAACCATAATCATTTCTGATATTCATTGATATATTATATAATTCTAAGATAGATAATTGATAATTATACATTCGAATACGAAAACACGTGCCTCTTACGTAATCGTTCCGCGAGCGATTATGTAACCACGTTACGTAACGGCCACGTGTTTTCGCCTAGCAACAGGCATTACGAATTATATAACCGACCTATGTTATATAACGACCACGTGTTTTCGCCTAGCAACAAGCAAATTTCAGAGGTCCGCGCTCTGGCTATAAATAACAGCCGCGCGATGCTCCGCTCTCTCAGTTCGGATTCGCCTAGCGTATAGTAAAAATCAGTATTATAACTCTCAGTTCGGGTTCGCCTAGCGTTTAGTTAACATCGTTAGTTATTAATTACTCTCAGTTCGGGCTCGCCAAGCGTATAGTAAAAATCAGTATTATAATTACTCTCAGTTCACTCTCAGTTCGGTTCGCATAGCGTTTAGTTAACATCGTTAGTTATTCAGTGAAAATTATTCTAAATCTCCGTGAAAGTGCTAGTTTCGTTCCCCACAATTTCCCTCTAATTCCAGATCCTGAATTCCTATATTAATTCAATATTCTACAATTTCGATTCTTCCTAAATTCTATTCTATTCTAAATATAATTCATTCTCTAAATCATCTGTTAAATAATTACACGCTCACATTGTTCATACATTCTTTATTTCATTTCGCCACGTGCAATAATTACATTTTCCTTTTTGTACAATATTATTATTATTCTTAGTTCATAGTTGGCGTATAATTATTCGTCAATATATTATTATTATTATTATTATTATTATTATTATTATTTCACAGAATATTGTATTATTTCTTTATTTTCGTTATTACATTACAAAGTTATTTCGTTTTGTTTTCTTTAATTGATTATTCTTTTCCTCCTCTAATTCGTCGATCTCTTTCCTTTTTATTCACTCGATTCCTCCGGCGTTAACATTATTTAGTGACAGTGCTCTCGGTCTCACATTCTCTCACTCCGGGAGAGGACGGTATTTTCGAATGCTGATCTGCTCCAGTGAACGAAAGAATTGTGTCTCAAAAAGACCATCTTAGTTTTGTGTTATTGTTGCAACGTTCCTGACGGTCGTTCTCAGGGCGAGGACGGTATTCTTGAATGCTGACCCGCGCCAACGAATGAAGGAACCTAGAAACAAGAAGACAATTAATTAGTGTTCTTAACTATTTTTCCGCGTGTCGCGCATATCGAATTCACCTTCTTTCCCCCTCCATTTCCTTCCACCGCGTTCCATGCGTCGTACCAGACGTGCCGGAAGGAAATACCAGCGCGCGAAACGGGCACGCCTCGCACATATTCACCCCGCGCCTCCACTGAAATTCCAGTGATCGATCTCACTGGTCCAGATTCTCCAACGAGCCGTCCAAGGATCGTCACGGACAGGCTACTTTCCCCCACGTCGATCCACGTGGTCTCCTACGAGAACAGGCGGTTCCTCCTCCACGGTCTCTTCAAGGTCAAGGTGGTCCTCCCTCCGCTGCCGGTGCCAGACGACATCTGCATCGAAGACCCCGTGTACGACCGCTACGTACGCATCCGGAGGAGAATGCTCCTGAAATATTATTAAGAAGATTTAGGTAAGCTTCGTTTCCTCCCCCTTTTCGTCGCGGTGTTGATTACCCCTTTTCTCCCTCGTACCGGTTTCGGGCCAGGATTAGACGCGGACGTACGGGCCGCGTGGATCACAGGTCGTCCCCGTTTTAAATATTATTATTGCTCGCAGCCAGAGTGAACCCCACTCCGGCTCGTGACACGGCACAGAAATTGACTCGTGAAGCGAGGAATCATAGAATCTGAAATAAACTCGTTTGCATCGCGTTTCGGCGTTTCTGCGTCTATTTCGTGTATTTGCATTCAAATGCACCGATCTCGCACAAGAAACAACGATTCGGCCCAGAAATAGACTCGTGAAACGAATAATCATCGAATCTGAAATAAACTCTATTGCATCGCGTTTCGGCATGCCGATTCGGCGTTTCTGAGTCTATTTCGTGTATTTGCATTCAAATGCACCGAACTCGCACAAGAAACAACGATTCGGCACAGAAATTGACTCGTGAAGCGAGGAATCATAGAATCTGAAATAAACTCGTTTGCATCGCGTTTCGGCGTTTCTGCGTCTATTTCGTGAATTTGCAATCAAATTCACCGATCTCGCACAAGAAACAAGGATTCGGCCCAGAAATTGACTCGTGAAGCGAGGAATCATAGAATCTGAAATAAACTCGTTTGCATCGCGTTTCGGCGTTTCTGGGTGTATTCCGTGTATTTGCATTCAAGTGCACCGATCTCGCGCAAGAAACAACGATTCGGCAAAGAAATAGACTCGAGAAACAATGAATCATCGCATCTGAAATAAACTCGATTGCATCAGGTTTCGGCATGCCGATTCGGTGTTTCTGCGTCTATTTCGTGTATTTGCATTCCAATGCACCGATCTCGCACAAGAAACAACGAATCGGACCAGAAATAGACTCGTGAAACGAGGAATCATCGAATCTGAAATAAACTCGATTGCATCGCGTTTCGGCATGCCGATTCGGTGTTTCTGCCTCTATTTCGTGTATCTGCATTCAAATGCACCGATCTCGCACAAGAAACAACGATTCGGCACAGAAATTGACTCGTGAAGCGAGAATCATAGAATCTGAAATAACCTCGTTTGCATCGCGTTTCGGCGTTTCTGCGTCTATTTCGTGAATTTGCATTCAAATGCACCGATCTCGCACAAGAAACAAGGATTCGGCCCAGAAATTGACTCGTGAAGCGAGGAATCATAGAATCTGAAATAAACTCGTTTGCATCGCGTTTCGGCGTTTCTGGGTGTATTCCGTGTATTTGCATTCAAATGCACCGATCTCGCGCAAGAAACAACGATTCGGCAAAGAAATAGACTCGAGAAACAATGAATCATCGCATCTGAAATAAACTCGATTGCATCAGGTTTCGGCATGCCGATTCGGTGTTTCTGCGTCTATTTCGTGTATTTGCATTCCAATGCACCGATCTCGCACAAGAAACAACGAATCGGACCAGAAATAGACTCGTGAAACGAGGAATCATCGAATCTGAAATAAACTCGATTGCATCGTGTTTCGGCATGCCGATTCGGCGTTTCTGAGTCTATTTCGTGTATTTGCATTCAAATGCACCGATCTCGCACAAGAAACAACGATTCGGCACAGAAATTGACTCGTGAAGCGAGGAATCATAGAATCTGAAATAAACTCGTTTGCATCGCGTTTCGGCGTTTCTGCGTCTATTTCGTGAATTTGTATTCAAATGCACCGATCTCGCACAAGAAACAACGATTCGGCCCAGAAATAGACTCGTGAAGCGAGGAATCATCGAATCTGAAAGAAACTCGTTTGCATCGCGCTGCGGCATGCCGATTCGGTGTTTCTGCGTCTATTTCGTGCATTTGCATTCAAATGCACCGATCTCGCACAAGAAACAACGATTCGGCCCAGAAATTGACTCGTGAACCGAGGAATCATCGAATCTGAAATAAACTCTATTGCATCGCGTTTCGGCATGCCGATTCGGCGTTTCTGAGTCTATTTTGTGTACTTGCATCCAAATGCACCGATCTCGCACAAGAAACAACGATTCGGCTGTGACGTTGGCTCAAATTCACCAACGTTTGATTTAACCTGAAAGGTTAAAATTAATATTAATTCTTGAAACGCTCAATATAGATATGAAAATAAGTTTATGTATTACCTTTGTTTCATCCTGTAGAGTTCTGCCCGCGTCGCACCTCACCTGAAAATAGAATAATCAATCATTACTTTTGAAACGCGCTATAGTGTGACGTCGGCTCGCGTGAGCCAGCTCGTACAACAGCCGCCTACGTCTCTGGACAACTTGCACGCAGCCGCCTACTCGAGAGTCCACAAACTTATATTGCGAAAACCGCACGAAAAGTCTGTGGACAACTTTGCACGCAGCCGCCTAATCGAGAGTCCACGAACTTATAATGCGAAACCCGCACGAAAAGTCTCTGGACAATTCTGCACTTTACGAGATACCTAACCGCTCTCTTAGCCCCGCCCCCTAAAAATAACAATGTACTTAGAATTATTAACGATTACACATTTAACGATAATACTTACCAAGATCTTCGTAATGCACGAGCGACCGCAAGAAGTCACCTTTGAAACTACCTGTATACATGGCAATAACCCTTGGAACTACCTGTACAATTCATACATTACCTTTGAGTCACTCAGTATAACCGTCGAAACCTGAAAGAATATTTATTATTAATTATACTATGCAAATCAACAATAATTACATAAAAATTCACTTACCTGTTATCTACGCCAATGGTTTTGCCCCTCCAATTTCTTCGAAATGTTTAATTCTTGTTACTTCTTTCTCGCTCTTGCCATCTGAAATTATTTATAGCTCATTACAAAAATAGTCGCCGAACAAAATAATTTCAGATAAAATAATTATAAGCACACAGACTCTGTAACACAAACACGTTTATCATAAGCAAAACCCAATCCAACGAAACTATCACTAAACGCATTCATTTAAATAACGAAAAACCGTTAAATTAATTATAGTCGCTTAACTATAACTAATTTACCTTCTGGAATTCAAATTAATTTCGAATAACTATTAATTACGAATAATTAATAGTTACGCCTATGCATTCTCCACTGAACGAAGGAAAAGGTAAAGCTACGTGCACACCGTACCTTGGTATTTTTCAACTCTAGTCAAAAGCCACCGCATCTGTAAATAATTATCAATTATATATATTAATTCAACTTATAACAAAGAATAATTACATAAATACATATATATGCAATAGTAAGATACCTACACATAAGGAATACTTAATCAATAATAACTGGAATTTCATAATATCTTATAATAAAGTTAAAGGTACAAAATTCGTATCAATTAATATCAAAATCGTTAACCATAATCATTTCTGATATTCATTGATATATTATATAATTCTAAGATAGATAATTGATAATTATACATTCGAATACGAAAACACGTGCCTCTTACGTAATCGTTCCGCGAGCGATTATGTAACCACGTTACGTAACGGCCACGTGTTTTCGCCTAGCAACAGGCATTACGAATTATATAACCGACCTATGTTATATAACGACCACGTGTTTTCGCCTAGCAACAAGCAAATTTCAGAGGTCCGCGCTCTGGCTATAAATAACAGCCGCGCGATGCTCCGCTCTCTCAGTTCGGATTCGCCTAGCGTATAGTAAAAATCAGTATTATAACTCTCAGTTCGGGTTCGCCTAGCGTTTAGTTAACATCGTTAGTTATTAATTACTCTCAGTTCGGGCTCGCCAAGCGTATAGTAAAAATCAGTATTATAATTACTCTCAGTTCACTCTCAGTTCGGTTCGCATAGCGTTTAGTTAACATCGTTAGTTATTCAGTGAAAATTATTCTAAATCTCCGTGAAAGTGCTAGTTTCGTTCCCCACAATTTCCCTCTAATTCCAGATCCTGAATTCCTATATTAATTCAATATTCTACAATTTCGATTCTTCCTAAATTCTATTCTATTCTAAATATAATTCATTCTCTAAATCATCTGTTAAATAATTACACGCTCACATTGTTCATACATTCTTTATTTCATTTCGCCACGTGCAATAATTACATTTTCCTTTTTGTACAATATTATTATTATTCTTAGTTCATAGTTGGCGTATAATTATTCGTCAATATATTATTATTATTATTATTATTATTATTATTATTATTTCACAGAATATTGTATTATTTCTTTATTTTCGTTATTACATTACAAAGTTATTTCGTTTTGTTTTCTTTAATTGATTATTCTTTTCCTCCTCTAATTCGTCGATCTCTTTCCTTTTTATTCACTCGATTCCTCCGGCGTTAACATTATTTAGTGACAGTGCTCTCGGTCTCACATTCTCTCACTCCGGGAGAGGACGGTATTTTCGAATGCTGATCTGCTCCAGTGAACGAAAGAATTGTGTCTCAAAAAGACCATCTTAGTTTTGTGTTATTGTTGCAACGTTCCTGACGGTCGTTCTCAGGGCGAGGACGGTATTCTTGAATGCTGACCCGCGCCAACGAATGAAGGAACCTAGAAACAAGAAGACAATTAATTAGTGTTCTTAACTATTTTTCCGCGTGTCGCGCATATCGAATTCACCTTCTTTCCCCCTCCATTTCCTTCCACCGCGTTCCATGCGTCGTACCAGACGTGCCGGAAGGAAATACCAGCGCGCGAAACGGGCACGCCTCGCACATATTCACCCCGCGCCTCCACTGAAATTCCAGTGATCGATCTCACTGGTCCAGATTCTCCAACGAGCCGTCCAAGGATCGTCACGGACAGGCTACTTTCCCCCACGTCGATCCACGTGGTCTCCTACGAGAACAGGCGGTTCCTCCTCCACGGTCTCTTCAAGGTCAAGGTGGTCCTCCCTCCGCTGCCGGTGCCAGACGACATCTGCATCGAAGACCCCGTGTACGACCGCTACGTACGCATCCGGAGGAGAATGCTCCTGAAATATTATTAAGAAGATTTAGGTAAGCTTCGTTTCCTCCCCCTTTTCGTCGCGGTGTTGATTACCCCTTTTCTCCCTCGTACCGGTTTCGGGCCAGGATTAGACGCGGACGTACGGGCCGCGTGGATCACAGGTCGTCCCCGTTTTAAATATTATTATTGCTCGCAGCCAGAGTGAACCCCACTCCGGCTCGTGACACGGCACAGAAATTGACTCGTGAAGCGAGGAATCATAGAATCTGAAATAAACTCGTTTGCATCGCGTTTCGGCGTTTCTGCGTCTATTTCGTGTATTTGCATTCAAATGCACCGATCTCGCACAAGAAACAACGATTCGGCCCAGAAATAGACTCGTGAAACGAATAATCATCGAATCTGAAATAAACTCTATTGCATCGCGTTTCGGCATGCCGATTCGGCGTTTCTGAGTCTATTTCGTGTATTTGCATTCAAATGCACCGAACTCGCACAAGAAACAACGATTCGGCACAGAAATTGACTCGTGAAGCGAGGAATCATAGAATCTGAAATAAACTCGTTTGCATCGCGCTTCGGCATGCCGATTCCGTGTTTCTCGTGTATTTGCATTCCAATGCACCGATCTCGCACAAGAAACAACGATTCGGCACAGAAATTGACTCGTGAAGCGAGGAATCATAGAATCTGAAATAAACTCGTTTGCATCGCGTTTCGGCGTTTCTGCGTCTATTTCGTGTATTTGCATTCAAATGCACCGATCTCGCACAAGAAACAACGATTCGCCCAGAAATAGACTCGTGAAGCGAGGAATCTTCGAATCTGAAATAAACTCGATTGCATCGCGCTTCGGCTCGCCGTTTCGGTGTTTGTGCGTCTATTTTGTGTACTTGCATTCAAATGCACCGATCTCGCACAAGAAACAACGATTCGGCTCAGAAAAAGACTCGTGAAACGAATAATCATCGAATCTGAAATAAACTCCATTGCATCGCGATGCGGCTTGCCGATTCGGTGTTTCTGCGTCTATTTCGTGCATTTGCATTCAAATGCACCGATCTCGCACAAGAAACAAGGATTCGGCCCAGAAATTGACTCGTGAAGCGAGGAATCATAGAATCTGAAATAAACTCGTTTGCATCGCGTTTCGGCGTTTCTGGGTGTATTCCGTGTATTTGCATTCAAATGCACCGATCTCGCACAAGAAACAACGATTCGGCCCATAAATAGACTCGTGAAACGAATAATCATCGAATCTGAAATAAACTCTATTGCATCGCGTTTCGGCATGCCGATTCGGCGTTTCTGAGTCTATTTTGTGTACTTGCATCCAAATGCACCGATCTCGCACAAGAAACAACGATTCCGCTGTGACGTTGGCTCAAATTCACCAACGTTTGATTTAACCTGAAAGGTTAAAATTAATATTAATTCTTGAAACGCTCAATATAGATATGAAAATAAGTTTATGTATTACCTTTGTTTCATCCTGTAGAGTTCTGCCCGCGTCGCACCTCACCTGAAAATAGAATAATCAATCATTACTTTTGAAACGCGCTATAGTGTGACGTCGGCTCGCGTGAGCCAGCTCGTACAACAGCCGCCTACGTCTCTGGACAACTTGCACGCAGCCGCCTACTCGAGAGTCCACAAACTTATATTGCGAAAACCGCACGAAAAGTCTGTGGACAACTTTGCACGCAGCCGCCTAATCGAGAGTCCACGAACTTATAATGCGAAACCCGCACGAAAAGTCTCTGGACAATTCTGCACTTTACGAGATACCTAACCGCTCTCTTAGCCCCGCCCCTTAAAAATAACAATGTACTTAGAATTATTAACGATTACACATTTAACGATAATACTTACCAAGATCTTCGTAATGCACGAGCGACCGCAAGAAGTCACCTTTGAAACTACCTGTATACATGGCAATAACCCTTGGAACTACCTGTACAATTCATACATTACCTTTGAGTCACTCAGTATAACCGTCGAAACCTGAAAGAATATTTATTATTAATTATACTATGCAAATCAACAATAATTACATAAAAATTCACTTACCTGTTATCTACGCCAATGGTTTTGCCCCTCCAATTTCTTCGAAATGTTTAATTCTTGTTACTTCTTTCTCGCTCTTGCCATCTGAAATTATTTATAGCTCATTACAAAAATAGTCGCCGAACAAAATAATTTCAGATAAAATAATTATAAGCACACAGACTCTGTAACACAAACACGTTTATCATAAGCAAAACCCAATCCAACGAAACTATCACTAAACGCATTCATTTAAATAACGAAAAACCGTTAAATTAATTATAGTCGCTTAACTATAACTAATTTACCTTCTGGAATTCAAATTAATTTCGAATAACTATTAATTACGAATAATTAATAGTTACGCCTATGCATTCTCCACTGAACGAAGGAAAAGGTAAAGCTACGTGCACACCGTACCTTGGTATTTTTCAACTCTAGTCAAAAGCCACCGCATCTGTAAATAATTATCAATTATATATATTAATTCAACTTATAACAAAGAATAATTACATAAATACATATATATGCAATAGTAAGATACCTACACATAAGGAATACTTAATCAATAATAACTGGAATTTCATAATATCTTATAATAAAGTTAAAGGTACAAAATTCGTATCAATTAATATCAAAATCGTTAACCATAATCATTTCTGATATTCATTGATATATTATATAATTCTAAGATAGATAATTGATAATTATACATTCGAATACGAAAACACGTGCCTCTTACGTAATCGTTCCGCGAGCGATTATGTAACCACGTTACGTAACGGCCACGTGTTTTCGCCTAGCAACAGGCATTACGAATTATATAACCGACCTATGTTATATAACGACCACGTGTTTTCGCCTAGCAACAAGCAAATTTCAGAGGTCCGCGCTCTGGCTATAAATAACAGCCGCGCGATGCTCCGCTCTCTCAGTTCGGATTCGCCTAGCGTATAGTAAAAATCAGTATTATAACTCTCAGTTCGGGTTCGCCTAGCGTTTAGTTAACATCGTTAGTTATTAATTACTCTCAGTTCGGGCTCGCCAAGCGTATAGTAAAAATCAGTATTATAATTACTCTCAGTTCACTCTCAGTTCGGTTCGCATAGCGTTTAGTTAACATCGTTAGTTATTCAGTGAAAATTATTCTAAATCTCCGTGAAAGTGCTAGTTTCGTTCCCCACAATTTCCCTCTAATTCCAGATCCTGAATTCCTATATTAATTCAATATTCTACAATTTCGATTCTTCCTAAATTCTATTCTATTCTAAATATAATTCATTCTCTAAATCATCTGTTAAATAATTACACGCTCACATTGTTCATACATTCTTTATTTCATTTCGCCACGTGCAATAATTACATTTTCCTTTTTGTACAATATTATTATTATTCTTAGTTCATAGTTGGCGTATAATTATTCGTCAATATATTATTATTATTATTATTATTATTATTATTATTATTTCACAGAATATTGTATTATTTCTTTATTTTCGTTATTACATTACAAAGTTATTTCGTTTTGTTTTCTTTAATTGATTATTCTTTTCCTCCTCTAATTCGTCGATCTCTTTCCTTTTTATTCACTCGATTCCTCCGGCGTTAACATTATTTAGTGACAGTGCTCTCGGTCTCACATTCTCTCACTCCGGGAGAGGACGGTATTTTCGAATGCTGATCTGCTCCAGTGAACGAAAGAATTGTGTCTCAAAAAGACCATCTTAGTTTTGTGTTATTGTTGCAACGTTCCTGACGGTCGTTCTCAGGGCGAGGACGGTATTCTTGAATGCTGACCCGCGCCAACGAATGAAGGAACCTAGAAACAAGAAGACAATTAATTAGTGTTCTTAACTATTTTTCCGCGTGTCGCGCATATCGAATTCACCTTCTTTCCCCCTCCATTTCCTTCCACCGCGTTCCATGCGTCGTACCAGACGTGCCGGAAGGAAATACCAGCGCGCGAAACGGGCACGCCTCGCACATATTCACCCCGCGCCTCCACTGAAATTCCAGTGATCGATCTCACTGGTCCAGATTCTCCAACGAGCCGTCCAAGGATCGTCACGGACAGGCTACTTTCCCCCACGTCGATCCACGTGGTCTCCTACGAGAACAGGCGGTTCCTCCTCCACGGTCTCTTCAAGGTCAAGGTGGTCCTCCCTCCGCTGCCGGTGCCAGACGACATCTGCATCGAAGACCCCGTGTACGACCGCTACGTACGCATCCGGAGGAGAATGCTCCTGAAATATTATTAAGAAGATTTAGGTAAGCTTCGTTTCCTCCCCCTTTTCGTCGCGGTGTTGATTACCCCTTTTCTCCCTCGTACCGGTTTCGGGCCAGGATTAGACGCGGACGTACGGGCCGCGTGGATCACAGGTCGTCCCCGTTTTAAATATTATTATTGCTCGCAGCCAGAGTGAACCCCACTCCGGCTCGTGACACGGCACAGAAATTGACTCGTGAAGCGAGGAATCATAGAATCTGAAATAAACTCGTTTGCATCGCGTTTCGGCGTTTCTGCGTCTATTTCGTGTATTTGCATTCAAATGCACCGATCTCGCACAAGAAACAACGATTCGGCCCAGAAATAGACTCGTGAAACGAATAATCATCGAATCTGAAATAAACTCTATTGCATCGCGTTTCGGCATGCCGATTCGGCGTTTCTGAGTCTATTTCGTGTATTTGCATTCGAATGCACCGAACTCGCACAAGAAACAACGATTCGGCACAGAAATTGACTCGTGAAGCGAGGAATCATAGAATCTGAAATAAACTCGTTTGCATCGCGTTTCGGCGTTTCTGCGTCTATTTCGTGTATTTGCATTCCAATGCACCGATCTCGCACAAGAAACAACGAATCGGACCAGAAATAGACTCGTGAAACGAGGAATCATCGAATCTGAAATAAACTCGATTGCATCGTGTTTCGGCATGCCGATTCGGCGTTTCTGAGTCTATTTCGTGTATTTGCATTCAAATGCACCGATCTCGCACAAGAAACAACGATTCGGCACAGAAATTGACTCGTGAAGCGAGGAATCATAGAATCTGAAATAAACTCGTTTGCATCGCGTTTCGGCGTTTCTGCGTCTATTTCGTGAATTTGTATTCAAATGCACCGATCTCGCACAAGAAACAACGATTCGGCCCAGAAATAGACTCGTGAAGCGAGGAATCATCGAATCTGAAAGAAACTCGTTTGCATCGCGCTGCGGCATGCCGATTCGGTGTTTCTGCGTCTATTTCGTGCATTTGCATTCAAATGCACCGATCTCGCACAAGAAACAACGATTCGGCCCAGAAATTGACTCGTGAACCGAGGAATCATCGAATCTGAAATAAACTCTATTGCATCGCGTTTCGGCATGCCGATTCGGCGTTTCTGAGTCTATTTTGTGTACTTGCATCCAAATGCACCGATCTCGCACAAGAAACAACGATTCGGCTGTGACGTTGGCTCAAATTCACCAACGTTTGATTTAACCTGAAAGGTTAAAATTAATATTAATTCTTGAAACGCTCAATATAGATATGAAAATAAGTTTATGTATTACCTTTGTTTCATCCTGTAGAGTTCTGCCCGCGTCGCACCTCACCTGAAAATAGAATAATCAATCATTACTTTTGAAACGCGCTATAGTGTGACGTCGGCTCGCGTGAGCCAGCTCGTACAACAGCCGCCTACGTCTCTGGACAACTTGCACGCAGCCGCCTACTCGAGAGTCCACAAACTTATATTGCGAAAACCGCACGAAAAGTCTGTGGACAACTTTGCACGCAGCCGCCTAATCGAGAGTCCACGAACTTATAATGCGAAACCCGCACGAAAAGTCTCTGGACAATTCTGCACTTTACGAGATACCTAACCGCTCTCTTAGCCCCGCCCCCTAAAAATAACAATGTACTTAGAATTATTAACGATTACACATTTAACGATAATACTTACCAAGATCTTCGTAATGCACGAGCGACCGCAAGAAGTCACCTTTGAAACTACCTGTATACATGGCAATAACCCTTGGAACTACCTGTACAATTCATACATTACCTTTGAGTCACTCAGTATAACCGTCGAAACCTGAAAGAATATTTATTATTAATTATACTATGCAAATCAACAATAATTACATAAAAATTCACTTACCTGTTATCTACGCCAATGGTTTTGCCCCTCCAATTTCTTCGAAATGTTTAATTCTTGTTACTTCTTTCTCGCTCTTGCCATCTGAAATTATTTATAGCTCATTACAAAAATAGTCGCCGAACAAAATAATTTCAGATAAAATAATTATAAGCACACAGACTCTGTAACACAAACACGTTTATCATAAGCAAAACCCAATCCAACGAAACTATCACTAAACGCATTCATTTAAATAACGAAAAACCGTTAAATTAATTATAGTCGCTTAACTATAACTAATTTACCTTCTGGAATTCAAATTAATTTCGAATAACTATTAATTACGAATAATTAATAGTTACGCCTATGCATTCTCCACTGAACGAAGGAAAAGGTAAAGCTACGTGCACACCGTACCTTGGTATTTTTCAACTCTAGTCAAAAGCCACCGCATCTGTAAATAATTATCAATTATATATATTAATTCAACTTATAACAAAGAATAATTACATAAATACATATATATGCAATAGTAAGATACCTACACATAAGGAATACTTAATCAATAATAACTGGAATTTCATAATATCTTATAATAAAGTTAAAGGTACAAAATTCGTATCAATTAATATCAAAATCGTTAACCATAATCATTTCTGATATTCATTGATATATTATATAATTCTAAGATAGATAATTGATAATTATACATTCGAATACGAAAACACGTGCCTCTTACGTAATCGTTCCGCGAGCGATTATGTAACCACGTTACGTAACGGCCACGTGTTTTCGCCTAGCAACAGGCATTACGAATTATATAACCGACCTATGTTATATAACGACCACGTGTTTTCGCCTAGCAACAAGCAAATTTCAGAGGTCCGCGCTCTGGCTATAAATAACAGCCGCGCGATGCTCCGCTCTCTCAGTTCGGATTCGCCTAGCGTATAGTAAAAATCAGTATTATAACTCTCAGTTCGGGTTCGCCTAGCGTTTAGTTAACATCGTTAGTTATTAATTACTCTCAGTTCGGGCTCGCCAAGCGTATAGTAAAAATCAGTATTATAATTACTCTCAGTTCACTCTCAGTTCGGTTCGCATAGCGTTTAGTTAACATCGTTAGTTATTCAGTGAAAATTATTCTAAATCTCCGTGAAAGTGCTAGTTTCGTTCCCCACAATTTCCCTCTAATTCCAGATCCTGAATTCCTATATTAATTCAATATTCTACAATTTCGATTCTTCCTAAATTCTATTCTATTCTAAATATAATTCATTCTCTAAATCATCTGTTAAATAATTACACGCTCACATTGTTCATACATTCTTTATTTCATTTCGCCACGTGCAATAATTACATTTTCCTTTTTGTACAATATTATTATTATTCTTAGTTCATAGTTGGCGTATAATTATTCGTCAATATATTATTATTATTATTATTATTATTATTATTATTTCACAGAATATTGTATTATTTCTTTATTTTCGTTATTACATTACAAAGTTATTTCGTTTTGTTTTCTTTAATTGATTATTCTTTTCCTCCTCTAATTCGTCGATCTCTTTCCTTTTTATTCACTCGATTCCTCCGGCGTTAACATTATTTAGTGACAGTGCTCTCGGTCTCACATTCTCTCACTCCGGGAGAGGACGGTATTTTCGAATGCTGATCTGCTCCAGTGAACGAAAGAATTGTGTCTCAAAAAGACCATCTTAGTTTTGTGTTATTGTTGCAACGTTCCTGACGGTCGTTCTCAGGGCGAGGACGGTATTCTTGAATGCTGACCCGCGCCAACGAATGAAGGAACCTAGAAACAAGAAGACAATTAATTAGTGTTCTTAACTATTTTTCCGCGTGTCGCGCATATCGAATTCACCTTCTTTCCCCCTCCATTTCCTTCCACCGCGTTCCATGCGTCGTACCAGACGTGCCGGAAGGAAATACCAGCGCGCGAAACGGGCACGCCTCGCACATATTCACCCCGCGCCTCCACTGAAATTCCAGTGATCGATCTCACTGGTCCAGATTCTCCAACGAGCCGTCCAAGGATCGTCACGGACAGGCTACTTTCCCCCACGTCGATCCACGTGGTCTCCTACGAGAACAGGCGGTTCCTCCTCCACGGTCTCTTCAAGGTCAAGGTGGTCCTCCCTCCGCTGCCGGTGCCAGACGACATCTGCATCGAAGACCCCGTGTACGACCGCTACGTACGCATCCGGAGGAGAATGCTCCTGAAATATTATTAAGAAGATTTAGGTAAGCTTCGTTTCCTCCCCCTTTTCGTCGCGGTGTTGATTACCCCTTTTCTCCCTCGTACCGGTTTCGGGCCAGGATTAGACGCGGACGTACGGGCCGCGTGGATCACAGGTCGTCCCCGTTTTAAATATTATTATTGCTCGCAGCCAGAGTGAACCCCACTCCGGCTCGTGACACGGCACAGAAATTGACTCGTGAAGCGAGGAATCATAGAATCTGAAATAAACTCGTTTGCATCGCGTTTCGGCGTTTCTGCGTCTATTTCGTGTATTTGCATTCAAATGCACCGATCTCGCACAAGAAACAACGATTCGGCCCAGAAATAGACTCGTGAAACGAATAATCATCGAATCTGAAATAAACTCTATTGCATCGCGTTTCGGCATGCCGATTCGGCGTTTCTGAGTCTATTTCGTGTATTTGCATTCAAATGCACCGAACTCGCACAAGAAACAACGATTCGGCACAGAAATTGACTCGTGAAGCGAGGAATCATAGAATCTGAAATAAACTCGTTTGCATCGCGTTTCGGCGTTTCTGCGTCTATTTCGTGAATTTGCAATCAAATTCACCGATCTCGCACAAGAAACAAGGATTCGGCCCAGAAATTGACTCGTGAAGCGAGGAATCATAGAATCTGAAATAAACTCGTTTGCATCGCGTTTCGGCGTTTCTGGGTGTATTCCGTGTATATGCATTCAAGTGCACCGATCTCGCGCAAGAAACAACGATTCGGCAAAGAAATAGACTCGAGAAACAATGAATCATCGCATCTGAAATAAACTCGATTGCATCAGGTTTCGGCATGCCGATTCGGTGTTTCTGCGTCTATTTCGTGTATTTGCATTCCAATGCACCGATCTCGCACAAGAAACAACGAATCGGACCAGAAATAGACTCGTGAAACGAGGAATCATCGAATCTGAAATAAACTCGATTGCATCGCGTTTCGGCATGCCGATTCGGTGTTTCTGCCTCTATTTCGTGTATCTGCATTCAAATGCACCGATCTCGCACAAGAAACAACGATTCGGCACAGAAATTGACTCGTGAAGCGAGGAATAATAGAATCTGAAATAAACTCGTTTGCATCGCGTTTGGCGTTTCTGCGTCTATTTCGTGAATTTGCATTCAAATGCACCGATCTCGCACAAGAAACAACGATTCGGCCCGGAAATAGACTCGTGAAGCGAGGAATCATCGAATCTGAAAGAAACTCGTTTGCATCGCGCTTCGGCATGCCGATTCCGTGTTTCTCGTGTATTTGCATTCCAATGCACCGATCTCGCACAAGAAACAACGATTCGGCACAGAAATTGACTCGTGAAGCGAGGAATCATAGAATCTGAAATAAACTCGTTTGCATCGCGTTTCGGCGTTTCTGCGTCTATTTCGTGTATTTGCATTCAAATGCACCGATCTCGCACAAGAAACAACGATTCGCCCAGAAATAGACTCGTGAAGCGAGGAATCTTCGAATCTGAAATAAACTCGATTGCATCGCGCTTCGGCTCGCCGTTTCGGTGTTTGTGCGTCTATTTTGTGTACTTGCATTCAAATGCACCGATCTCGCACAAGAAACAACGATTCGGCTCAGAAAAAGACTCGTGAAACGAATAATCATCGAATCTGAAATAAACTCGTTTGCATCGCGTTTCGGCGTTTCTGGGTGTATTCCGTGTATTTGCATTCAAATGCACCGATCTCGCACAAGAAACAACGATTCGGCCCATAAATAGACTCGTGAAACGAATAATCATCGAATCTGAAATAAACTCTATTGCATCGCGTTTCGGCATGCCGATTCGGCGTTTCTGAGTCTATTTTGTGTACTTGCATCCAAATGCACCGATCTCGCACAAGAAACAACGATTCGGCTGTGACGTTGGCTCAAATTCACCAACGTTTGATTTAACCTGAAAGGTTAAAATTAATATTAATTCTTGAAACGCTCAATATAGATATGAAAATAAGTTTATGTATTACCTTTGTTTCATCCTGTAGAGTTCTGCCCGCGTCGCACCTCACCTGAAAATAGAATAATCAATCATTACTTTTGAAACGCGCTATAGTGTGACGTCGGCTCGCGTGAGCCAGCTCGTACAACAGCCGCCTACGTCTCTGGACAACTTGCACGCAGCCGCCTACTCGAGAGTCCACAAACTTATATTGCGAAAACCGCACGAAAAGTCTGTGGACAACTTTGCACGCAGCCGCCTAATCGAGAGTCCACGAACTTATAATGCGAAACCCGCACGAAAAGTCTCTGGACAATTCTGCACTTTACGAGATACCTAACCGCTCTCTTAGCCCCGCCCCCTAAAAATAACAATGTACTTAGAATTATTAACGATTACACATTTAACGATAATACTTACCAAGATCTTCGTAATGCACGAGCGACCGCAAGAAGTCACCTTTGAAACTACCTGTATACATGGCAATAACCCTTGGAACTACCTGTACAATTCATACATTACCTTTGAGTCACTCAGTATAACCGTCGAAACCTGAAAGAATATTTATTATTAATTATACTATGCAAATCAACAATAATTACATAAAAATTCACTTACCTGTTATCTACGCCAATGGTTTTGCCCCTCCAATTTCTTCGAAATGTTTAATTCTTGTTACTTCTTTCTCGCTCTTGCCATCTGAAATTATTTATAGCTCATTACAAAAATAGTCGCCGAACAAAATAATTTCAGATAAAATAATTATAAGCACACAGACTCTGTAACACAAACACGTTTATCATAAGCAAAACCCAATCCAACGAAACTATCACTAAACGCATTCATTTAAATAACGAAAAACCGTTAAATTAATTATAGTCGCTTAACTATAACTAATTTACCTTCTGGAATTCAAATTAATTTCGAATAACTATTAATTACGAATAATTAATAGTTACGCCTATGCATTCTCCACTGAACGAAGGAAAAGGTAAAGCTACGTGCACACCGTACCTTGGTATTTTTCAACTCTAGTCAAAAGCCACCGCATCTGTAAATAATTATCAATTATATATATTAATTCAACTTATAACAAAGAATAATTACATAAATACATATATATGCAATAGTAAGATACCTACACATAAGGAATACTTAATCAATAATAACTGGAATTTCATAATATCTTATAATAAAGTTAAAGGTACAAAATTCGTATCAATTAATATCAAAATCGTTAACCATAATCATTTCTGATATTCATTGATATATTATATAATTCTAAGATAGATAATTGATAATTATACATTCGAATACGAAAACACGTGCCTCTTACGTAATCGTTCCGCGAGCGATTATGTAACCACGTTACGTAACGGCCACGTGTTTTCGCCTAGCAACAGGCATTACGAATTATATAACCGACCTATGTTATATAACGACCACGTGTTTTCGCCTAGCAACAAGCAAATTTCAGAGGTCCGCGCTCTGGCTATAAATAACAGCCGCGCGATGCTCCGCTCTCTCAGTTCGGATTCGCCTAGCGTATAGTAAAAATCAGTATTATAACTCTCAGTTCGGGTTCGCCTAGCGTTTAGTTAACATCGTTAGTTATTAATTACTCTCAGTTCGGGCTCGCCAAGCGTATAGTAAAAATCAGTATTATAATTACTCTCAGTTCACTCTCAGTTCGGTTCGCATAGCGTTTAGTTAACATCGTTAGTTATTCAGTGAAAATTATTCTAAATCTCCGTGAAAGTGCTAGTTTCGTTCCCCACAATTTCCCTCTAATTCCAGATCCTGAATTCCTATATTAATTCAATATTCTACAATTTCGATTCTTCCTAAATTCTATTCTATTCTAAATATAATTCATTCTCTAAATCATCTGTTAAATAATTACACGCTCACATTGTTCATACATTCTTTATTTCATTTCGCCACGTGCAATAATTACATTTTCCTTTTTGTACAATATTATTATTATTCTTAGTTCATAGTTGGCGTATAATTATTCGTCAATATATTATTATTATTATTATTATTATTATTATTATTATTTCACAGAATATTGTATTATTTCTTTATTTTCGTTATTACATTACAAAGTTATTTCGTTTTGTTTTCTTTAATTGATTATTCTTTTCCTCCTCTAATTCGTCGATCTCTTTCCTTTTTATTCACTCGATTCCTCCGGCGTTAACATTATTTAGTGACAGTGCTCTCGGTCTCACATTCTCTCACTCCGGGAGAGGACGGTATTTTCGAATGCTGATCTGCTCCAGTGAACGAAAGAATTGTGTCTCAAAAAGACCATCTTAGTTTTGTGTTATTGTTGCAACGTTCCTGACGGTCGTTCTCAGGGCGAGGACGGTATTCTTGAATGCTGACCCGCGCCAACGAATGAAGGAACCTAGAAACAAGAAGACAATTAATTAGTGTTCTTAACTATTTTTCCGCGTGTCGCGCATATCGAATTCACCTTCTTTCCCCCTCCATTTCCTTCCACCGCGTTCCATGCGTCGTACCAGACGTGCCGGAAGGAAATACCAGCGCGCGAAACGGGCACGCCTCGCACATATTCACCCCGCGCCTCCACTGAAATTCCAGTGATCGATCTCACTGGTCCAGATTCTCCAACGAGCCGTCCAAGGATCGTCACGGACAGGCTACTTTCCCCCACGTCGATCCACGTGGTCTCCTACGAGAACAGGCGGTTCCTCCTCCACGGTCTCTTCAAGGTCAAGGTGGTCCTCCCTCCGCTGCCGGTGCCAGACGACATCTGCATCGAAGACCCCGTGTACGACCGCTACGTACGCATCCGGAGGAGAATGCTCCTGAAATATTATTAAGAAGATTTAGGTAAGCTTCGTTTCCTCCCCCTTTTCGTCGCGGTGTTGATTACCCCTTTTCTCCCTCGTACCGGTTTCGGGCCAGGATTAGACGCGGACGTACGGGCCGCGTGGATCACAGGTCGTCCCCGTTTTAAATATTATTATTGCTCGCAGCCAGAGTGAACCCCACTCCGGCTCGTGACACGGCACAGAAATTGACTCGTGAAGCGAGGAATCATAGAATCTGAAATAAACTCGTTTGCATCGCGTTTCGGCGTTTCTGCGTCTATTTCGTGTATTTGCATTCAAATGCACCGATCTCGCACAAGAAACAACGATTCGGCCCAGAAATAGACTCGTGAAACGAATAATCATCGAATCTGAAATAAACTCTATTGCATCGCGTTTCGGCATGCCGATTCGGCGTTTCTGAGTCTATTTCGTGTATTTGCATTCGAATGCACCGAACTCGCACAAGAAACAACGATTCGGCACAGAAATTGACTCGTGAAGCGAGGAATCATAGAATCTGAAATAAACTCGTTTGCATCGCGTTTCGGCGTTTCTGCGTCTATTTCGTGTATTTGCATTCCAATGCACCGATCTCGCACAAGAAACAACGAATCGGACCAGAAATAGACTCGTGAAACGAGGAATCATCGAATCTGAAATAAACTCGATTGCATCGTGTTTCGGCATGCCGATTCGGCGTTTCTGAGTCTATTTCGTGTATTTGCATTCAAATGCACCGATCTCGCACAAGAAACAACGATTCGGCACAGAAATTGACTCGTGAAGCGAGGAATCATAGAATCTGAAATAAACTCGTTTGCATCGCGTTTCGGCGTTTCTGCGTCTATTTCGTGAATTTGTATTCAAATGCACCGATCTCGCACAAGAAACAACGATTCGGCCCAGAAATAGACTCGTGAAGCGAGGAATCATCGAATCTGAAAGAAACTCGTTTGCATCGCGCTGCGGCATGCCGATTCGGTGTTTCTGCGTCTATTTCGTGCATTTGCATTCAAATGCACCGATCTCGCACAAGAAACAACGATTCGGCCCAGAAATAGACTCGTGAACCGAGGAATCATCGAATCTGAAATAAACTCTATTGCATCGCGTTTCGGCATGCCGATTCGGCGTTTCTGAGTCTATTTTGTGTACTTGCATCCAAATGCACCGATCTCGCACAAGAAACAACGATTCGGCTGTGACGTTGGCTCAAATTCACCAACGTTTGATTTAACCTGAAAGGTTAAAATTAATATTAATTCTTGAAACGCTCAATATAGATATGAAAATAAGTTTATGTATTACCTTTGTTTCATCCTGTAGAGTTCTGCCCGCGTCGCACCTCACCTGAAAATAGAATAATCAATCATTACTTTTGAAACGCGCTATAGTGTGACGTCGGCTCGCGTGAGCCAGCTCGTACAACAGCCGCCTACGTCTCTGGACAACTTGCACGCAGCCGCCTACTCGAGAGTCCACAAACTTATATTGCGAAAACCGCACGAAAAGTCTGTGGACAACTTTGCACGCAGCCGCCTAATCGAGAGTCCACGAACTTATAATGCGAAACCCGCACGAAAAGTCTCTGGACAATTCTGCACTTTACGAGATACCTAACCGCTCTCTTAGCCCCGCCCCCTAAAAATAACAATGTACTTAGAATTATTAACGATTACACATTTAACGATAATACTTACCAAGATCTTCGTAATGCACGAGCGACCGCAAGAAGTCACCTTTGAAACTACCTGTATACATGGCAATAACCCTTGGAACTACCTGTACAATTCATACATTACCTTTGAGTCACTCAGTATAACCGTCGAAACCTGAAAGAATATTTATTATTAATTATACTATGCAAATCAACAATAATTACATAAAAATTCACTTACCTGTTATCTACGCCAATGGTTTTGCCCCTCCAATTTCTTCGAAATGTTTAATTCTTGTTACTTCTTTCTCGCTCTTGCCATCTGAAATTATTTATAGCTCATTACAAAAATAGTCGCCGAACAAAATAATTTCAGATAAAATAATTATAAGCACACAGACTCTGTAACACAAACACGTTTATCATAAGCAAAACCCAATCCAACGAAACTATCACTAAACGCATTCATTTAAATAACGAAAAACCGTTAAATTAATTATAGTCGCTTAACTATAACTAATTTACCTTCTGGAATTCAAATTAATTTCGAATAACTATTAATTACGAATAATTAATAGTTACGCCTATGCATTCTCCACTGAACGAAGGAAAAGGTAAAGCTACGTGCACACCGTACCTTGGTATTTTTCAACTCTAGTCAAAAGCCACCGCATCTGTAAATAATTATCAATTATATATATTAATTCAACTTATAACAAAGAATAATTACATAAATACATATATATGCAATAGTAAGATACCTACACATAAGGAATACTTAATCAATAATAACTGGAATTTCATAATATCTTATAATAAAGTTAAAGGTACAAAATTCGTATCAATTAATATCAAAATCGTTAACCATAATCATTTCTGATATTCATTGATATATTATATAATTCTAAGATAGATAATTGATAATTATACATTCGAATACGAAAACACGTGCCTCTTACGTAATCGTTCCGCGAGCGATTATGTAACCACGTTACGTAACGGCCACGTGTTTTCGCCTAGCAACAGGCATTACGAATTATATAACCGACCTATGTTATATAACGACCACGTGTTTTCGCCTAGCAACAAGCAAATTTCAGAGGTCCGCGCTCTGGCTATAAATAACAGCCGCGCGATGCTCCGCTCTCTCAGTTCGGATTCGCCTAGCGTATAGTAAAAATCAGTATTATAACTCTCAGTTCGGGTTCGCCTAGCGTTTAGTTAACATCGTTAGTTATTAATTACTCTCAGTTCGGGCTCGCCAAGCGTATAGTAAAAATCAGTATTATAATTACTCTCAGTTCACTCTCAGTTCGGTTCGCATAGCGTTTAGTTAACATCGTTAGTTATTCAGTGAAAATTATTCTAAATCTCCGTGAAAGTGCTAGTTTCGTTCCCCACAATTTCCCTCTAATTCCAGATCCTGAATTCCTATATTAATTCAATATTCTACAATTTCGATTCTTCCTAAATTCTATTCTATTCTAAATATAATTCATTCTCTAAATCATCTGTTAAATAATTACACGCTCACATTGTTCATACATTCTTTATTTCATTTCGCCACGTGCAATAATTACATTTTCCTTTTTGTACAATATTATTATTATTCTTAGTTCATAGTTGGCGTATAATTATTCGTCAATATATTATTATTATTATTATTATTATTATTATTATTTCACAGAATATTGTATTATTTCTTTATTTTCGTTATTACATTACAAAGTTATTTCGTTTTGTTTTCTTTAATTGATTATTCTTTTCCTCCTCTAATTCGTCGATCTCTTTCCTTTTTATTCACTCGATTCCTCCGGCGTTAACATTATTTAGTGACAGTGCTCTCGGTCTCACATTCTCTCACTCCGGGAGAGGACGGTATTTTCGAATGCTGATCTGCTCCAGTGAACGAAAGAATTGTGTCTCAAAAAGACCATCTTAGTTTTGTGTTATTGTTGCAACGTTCCTGACGGTCGTTCTCAGGGCGAGGACGGTATTCTTGAATGCTGACCCGCGCCAACGAATGAAGGAACCTAGAAACAAGAAGACAATTAATTAGTGTTCTTAACTATTTTTCCGCGTGTCGCGCATATCGAATTCACCTTCTTTCCCCCTCCATTTCCTTCCACCGCGTTCCATGCGTCGTACCAGACGTGCCGGAAGGAAATACCAGCGCGCGAAACGGGCACGCCTCGCACATATTCACCCCGCGCCTCCACTGAAATTCCAGTGATCGATCTCACTGGTCCAGATTCTCCAACGAGCCGTCCAAGGATCGTCACGGACAGGCTACTTTCCCCCACGTCGATCCACGTGGTCTCCTACGAGAACAGGCGGTTCCTCCTCCACGGTCTCTTCAAGGTCAAGGTGGTCCTCCCTCCGCTGCCGGTGCCAGACGACATCTGCATCGAAGACCCCGTGTACGACCGCTACGTACGCATCCGGAGGAGAATGCTCCTGAAATATTATTAAGAAGATTTAGGTAAGCTTCGTTTCCTCCCCCTTTTCGTCGCGGTGTTGATTACCCCTTTTCTCCCTCGTACCGGTTTCGGGCCAGGATTAGACGCGGACGTACGGGCCGCGTGGATCACAGGTCGTCCCCGTTTTAAATATTATTATTGCTCGCAGCCAGAGTGAACCCCACTCCGGCTCGTGACACGGCACAGAAATTGACTCGTGAAGCGAGGAATCATAGAATCTGAAATAAACTCGTTTGCATCGCGTTTCGGCGTTTCTGCGTCTATTTCGTGTATTTGCATTCAAATGCACCGATCTCGCACAAGAAACAACGATTCGGCCCAGAAATAGACTCGTGAAACGAATAATCATCGAATCTGAAATAAACTCTATTGCATCGCGTTTCGGCATGCCGATTCGGCGTTTCTGAGTCTATTTCGTGTATTTGCATTCAAATGCACCGAACTCGCACAAGAAACAACGATTCGGCACAGAAATTGACTCGTGAAGCGAGGAATCATAGAATCTGAAATAAACTCGTTTGCATCGCGTTTCGGCGTTTCTGCGTCTATTTCGTGAATTTGCAATCAAATTCACCGATCTCGCACAAGAAACAAGGATTCGGCCCAGAAATTGACTCGTGAAGCGAGGAATCATAGAATCTGAAATAAACTCGTTTGCATCGCGTTTCGGCGTTTCTGGGTGTATTCCGTGTATATGCATTCAAGTGCACCGATCTCGCGCAAGAAACAACGATTCGGCAAAGAAATAGACTCGAGAAACAATGAATCATCGCATCTGAAATAAACTCGATTGCATCAGGTTTCGGCATGCCGATTCGGTGTTTCTGCGTCTATTTCGTGTATTTGCATTCCAATGCACCGATCTCGCACAAGAAACAACGAATCGGACCAGAAATAGACTCGTGAAACGAGGAATCATCGAATCTGAAATAAACTCGATTGCATCGCGTTTCGGCATGCCGATTCGGTGTTTCTGCCTCTATTTCGTGTATCTGCATTCAAATGCACCGATCTCGCACAAGAAACAACGATTCGGCACAGAAATTGACTCGTGAAGCGAGGAATAATAGAATCTGAAATAAACTCGTTTGCATCGCGTTTGGCGTTTCTGCGTCTATTTCGTGAATTTGCATTCAAATGCACCGATCTCGCACAAGAAACAACGATTCGGCCCGGAAATAGACTCGTGAAGCGAGGAATCATCGAATCTGAAAGAAACTCGTTTGCATCGCGCTTCGGCATGCCGATTCCGTGTTTCTCGTGTATTTGCATTCCAATGCACCGATCTCGCACAAGAAACAACGATTCGGCACAGAAATTGACTCGTGAAGCGAGGAATCATAGAATCTGAAATAAACTCGTTTGCATCGCGTTTCGGCGTTTCTGCGTCTATTTCGTGTATTTGCATTCAAATGCACCGATCTCGCACAAGAAACAACGATTCGCCCAGAAATAGACTCGTGAAGCGAGGAATCTTCGAATCTGAAATAAACTCGATTGCATCGCGCTTCGGCTCGCCGTTTCGGTGTTTGTGCGTCTATTTTGTGTACTTGCATTCAAATGCACCGATCTCGCACAAGAAACAACGATTCGGCTCAGAAAAAGACTCGTGAAACGAATAATCATCGAATCTGAAATAAACTCGTTTGCATCGCGTTTCGGCGTTTCTGGGTGTATTCCGTGTATTTGCATTCAAATGCACCGATCTCGCACAAGAAACAACGATTCGGCCCATAAATAGACTCGTGAAACGAATAATCATCGAATCTGAAATAAACTCTATTGCATCGCGTTTCGGCATGCCGATTCGGCGTTTCTGAGTCTATTTTGTGTACTTGCATCCAAATGCACCGATCTCGCACAAGAAACAACGATTCGGCTGTGACGTTGGCTCAAATTCACCAACGTTTGATTTAACCTGAAAGGTTAAAATTAATATTAATTCTTGAAACGCTCAATATAGATATGAAAATAAGTTTATGTATTACCTTTGTTTCATCCTGTAGAGTTCTGCCCGCGTCGCACCTCACCTGAAAATAGAATAATCAATCATTACTTTTGAAACGCGCTATAGTGTGACGTCGGCTCGCGTGAGCCAGCTCGTACAACAGCCGCCTACGTCTCTGGACAACTTGCACGCAGCCGCCTACTCGAGAGTCCACAAACTTATATTGCGAAAACCGCACGAAAAGTCTGTGGACAACTTTGCACGCAGCCGCCTAATCGAGAGTCCACGAACTTATAATGCGAAACCCGCACGAAAAGTCTCTGGACAATTCTGCACTTTACGAGATACCTAACCGCTCTCTTAGCCCCGCCCCCTAAAAATAACAATGTACTTAGAATTATTAACGATTACACATTTAACGATAATACTTACCAAGATCTTCGTAATGCACGAGCGACCGCAAGAAGTCACCTTTGAAACTACCTGTATACATGGCAATAACCCTTGGAACTACCTGTACAATTCATACATTACCTTTGAGTCACTCAGTATAACCGTCGAAACCTGAAAGAATATTTATTATTAATTATACTATGCAAATCAACAATAATTACATAAAAATTCACTTACCTGTTATCTACGCCAATGGTTTTGCCCCTCCAATTTCTTCGAAATGTTTAATTCTTGTTACTTCTTTCTCGCTCTTGCCATCTGAAATTATTTATAGCTCATTACAAAAATAGTCGCCGAACAAAATAATTTCAGATAAAATAATTATAAGCACACAGACTCTGTAACACAAACACGTTTATCATAAGCAAAACCCAATCCAACGAAACTATCACTAAACGCATTCATTTAAATAACGAAAAACCGTTAAATTAATTATAGTCGCTTAACTATAACTAATTTACCTTCTGGAATTCAAATTAATTTCGAATAACTATTAATTACGAATAATTAATAGTTACGCCTATGCATTCTCCACTGAACGAAGGAAAAGGTAAAGCTACGTGCACACCGTACCTTGGTATTTTTCAACTCTAGTCAAAAGCCACCGCATCTGTAAATAATTATCAATTATATATATTAATTCAACTTATAACAAAGAATAATTACATAAATACATATATATGCAATAGTAAGATACCTACACATAAGGAATACTTAATCAATAATAACTGGAATTTCATAATATCTTATAATAAAGTTAAAGGTACAAAATTCGTATCAATTAATATCAAAATCGTTAACCATAATCATTTCTGATATTCATTGATATATTATATAATTCTAAGATAGATAATTGATAATTATACATTCGAATACGAAAACACGTGCCTCTTACGTAATCGTTCCGCGAGCGATTATGTAACCACGTTACGTAACGGCCACGTGTTTTCGCCTAGCAACAGGCATTACGAATTATATAACCGACCTATGTTATATAACGACCACGTGTTTTCGCCTAGCAACAAGCAAATTTCAGAGGTCCGCGCTCTGGCTATAAATAACAGCCGCGCGATGCTCCGCTCTCTCAGTTCGGATTCGCCTAGCGTATAGTAAAAATCAGTATTATAACTCTCAGTTCGGGTTCGCCTAGCGTTTAGTTAACATCGTTAGTTATTAATTACTCTCAGTTCGGGCTCGCCAAGCGTATAGTAAAAATCAGTATTATAATTACTCTCAGTTCACTCTCAGTTCGGTTCGCATAGCGTTTAGTTAACATCGTTAGTTATTCAGTGAAAATTATTCTAAATCTCCGTGAAAGTGCTAGTTTCGTTCCCCACAATTTCCCTCTAATTCCAGATCCTGAATTCCTATATTAATTCAATATTCTACAATTTCGATTCTTCCTAAATTCTATTCTATTCTAAATATAATTCATTCTCTAAATCATCTGTTAAATAATTACACGCTCACATTGTTCATACATTCTTTATTTCATTTCGCCACGTGCAATAATTACATTTTCCTTTTTGTACAATATTATTATTATTCTTAGTTCATAGTTGGCGTATAATTATTCGTCAATATATTATTATTATTATTATTATTATTATTATTATTATTTCACAGAATATTGTATTATTTCTTTATTTTCGTTATTACATTACAAAGTTATTTCGTTTTGTTTTCTTTAATTGATTATTCTTTTCCTCCTCTAATTCGTCGATCTCTTTCCTTTTTATTCACTCGATTCCTCCGGCGTTAACATTATTTAGTGACAGTGCTCTCGGTCTCACATTCTCTCACTCCGGGAGAGGACGGTATTTTCGAATGCTGATCTGCTCCAGTGAACGAAAGAATTGTGTCTCAAAAAGACCATCTTAGTTTTGTGTTATTGTTGCAACGTTCCTGACGGTCGTTCTCAGGGCGAGGACGGTATTCTTGAATGCTGACCCGCGCCAACGAATGAAGGAACCTAGAAACAAGAAGACAATTAATTAGTGTTCTTAACTATTTTTCCGCGTGTCGCGCATATCGAATTCACCTTCTTTCCCCCTCCATTTCCTTCCACCGCGTTCCATGCGTCGTACCAGACGTGCCGGAAGGAAATACCAGCGCGCGAAACGGGCACGCCTCGCACATATTCACCCCGCGCCTCCACTGAAATTCCAGTGATCGATCTCACTGGTCCAGATTCTCCAACGAGCCGTCCAAGGATCGTCACGGACAGGCTACTTTCCCCCACGTCGATCCACGTGGTCTCCTACGAGAACAGGCGGTTCCTCCTCCACGGTCTCTTCAAGGTCAAGGTGGTCCTCCCTCCGCTGCCGGTGCCAGACGACATCTGCATCGAAGACCCCGTGTACGACCGCTACGTACGCATCCGGAGGAGAATGCTCCTGAAATATTATTAAGAAGATTTAGGTAAGCTTCGTTTCCTCCCCCTTTTCGTCGCGGTGTTGATTACCCCTTTTCTCCCTCGTACCGGTTTCGGGCCAGGATTAGACGCGGACGTACGGGCCGCGTGGATCACAGGTCGTCCCCGTTTTAAATATTATTATTGCTCGCAGCCAGAGTGAACCCCACTCCGGCTCGTGACACGGCACAGAAATTGACTCGTGAAGCGAGGAATCATAGAATCTGAAATAAACTCGTTTGCATCGCGTTTCGGCGTTTCTGCGTCTATTTCGTGTATTTGCATTCAAATGCACCGATCTCGCACAAGAAACAACGATTCGGCCCAGAAATAGACTCGTGAAACGAATAATCATCGAATCTGAAATAAACTCTATTGCATCGCGTTTCGGCATGCCGATTCGGCGTTTCTGAGTCTATTTCGTGTATTTGCATTCGAATGCACCGAACTCGCACAAGAAACAACGATTCGGCACAGAAATTGACTCGTGAAGCGAGGAATCATAGAATCTGAAATAAACTCGTTTGCATCGCGTTTCGGCGTTTCTGCGTCTATTTCGTGTATTTGCATTCCAATGCACCGATCTCGCACAAGAAACAACGAATCGGACCAGAAATAGACTCGTGAAACGAGGAATCATCGAATCTGAAATAAACTCGATTGCATCGTGTTTCGGCATGCCGATTCGGCGTTTCTGAGTCTATTTCGTGTATTTGCATTCAAATGCACCGATCTCGCACAAGAAACAACGATTCGGCACAGAAATTGACTCGTGAAGCGAGGAATCATAGAATCTGAAATAAACTCGTTTGCATCGCGTTTCGGCGTTTCTGCGTCTATTTCGTGAATTTGTATTCAAATGCACCGATCTCGCACAAGAAACAACGATTCGGCCCAGAAATAGACTCGTGAAGCGAGGAATCATCGAATCTGAAAGAAACTCGTTTGCATCGCGCTGCGGCATGCCGATTCGGTGTTTCTGCGTCTATTTCGTGCATTTGCATTCAAATGCACCGATCTCGCACAAGAAACAACGATTCGGCCCAGAAATTGACTCGTGAACCGAGGAATCATCGAATCTGAAATAAACTCTATTGCATCGCGTTTCGGCATGCCGATTCGGCGTTTCTGAGTCTATTTTGTGTACTTGCATCCAAATGCACCGATCTCGCACAAGAAACAACGATTCGGCTGTGACGTTGGCTCAAATTCACCAACGTTTGATTTAACCTGAAAGGTTAAAATTAATATTAATTCTTGAAACGCTCAATATAGATATGAAAATAAGTTTATGTATTACCTTTGTTTCATCCTGTAGAGTTCTGCCCGCGTCGCACCTCACCTGAAAATAGAATAATCAATCATTACTTTTGAAACGCGCTATAGTGTGACGTCGGCTCGCGTGAGCCAGCTCGTACAACAGCCGCCTACGTCTCTGGACAACTTGCACGCAGCCGCCTACTCGAGAGTCCACAAACTTATATTGCGAAAACCGCACGAAAAGTCTGTGGACAACTTTGCACGCAGCCGCCTAATCGAGAGTCCACGAACTTATAATGCGAAACCCGCACGAAAAGTCTCTGGACAATTCTGCACTTTACGAGATACCTAACCGCTCTCTTAGCCCCGCCCCCTAAAAATAACAATGTACTTAGAATTATTAACGATTACACATTTAACGATAATACTTACCAAGATCTTCGTAATGCACGAGCGACCGCAAGAAGTCACCTTTGAAACTACCTGTATACATGGCAATAACCCTTGGAACTACCTGTACAATTCATACATTACCTTTGAGTCACTCAGTATAACCGTCGAAACCTGAAAGAATATTTATTATTAATTATACTATGCAAATCAACAATAATTACATAAAAATTCACTTACCTGTTATCTACGCCAATGGTTTTGCCCCTCCAATTTCTTCGAAATGTTTAATTCTTGTTACTTCTTTCTCGCTCTTGCCATCTGAAATTATTTATAGCTCATTACAAAAATAGTCGCCGAACAAAATAATTTCAGATAAAATAATTATAAGCACACAGACTCTGTAACACAAACACGTTTATCATAAGCAAAACCCAATCCAACGAAACTATCACTAAACGCATTCATTTAAATAACGAAAAACCGTTAAATTAATTATAGTCGCTTAACTATAACTAATTTACCTTCTGGAATTCAAATTAATTTCGAATAACTATTAATTACGAATAATTAATAGTTACGCCTATGCATTCTCCACTGAACGAAGGAAAAGGTAAAGCTACGTGCACACCGTACCTTGGTATTTTTCAACTCTAGTCAAAAGCCACCGCATCTGTAAATAATTATCAATTATATATATTAATTCAACTTATAACAAAGAATAATTACATAAATACATATATATGCAATAGTAAGATACCTACACATAAGGAATACTTAATCAATAATAACTGGAATTTCATAATATCTTATAATAAAGTTAAAGGTACAAAATTCGTATCAATTAATATCAAAATCGTTAACCATAATCATTTCTGATATTCATTGATATATTATATAATTCTAAGATAGATAATTGATAATTATACATTCGAATACGAAAACACGTGCCTCTTACGTAATCGTTCCGCGAGCGATTATGTAACCACGTTACGTAACGGCCACGTGTTTTCGCCTAGCAACAGGCATTACGAATTATATAACCGACCTATGTTATATAACGACCACGTGTTTTCGCCTAGCAACAAGCAAATTTCAGAGGTCCGCGCTCTGGCTATAAATAACAGCCGCGCGATGCTCCGCTCTCTCAGTTCGGATTCGCCTAGCGTATAGTAAAAATCAGTATTATAACTCTCAGTTCGGGTTCGCCTAGCGTTTAGTTAACATCGTTAGTTATTAATTACTCTCAGTTCGGGCTCGCCAAGCGTATAGTAAAAATCAGTATTATAATTACTCTCAGTTCACTCTCAGTTCGGTTCGCATAGCGTTTAGTTAACATCGTTAGTTATTCAGTGAAAATTATTCTAAATCTCCGTGAAAGTGCTAGTTTCGTTCCCCACAATTTCCCTCTAATTCCAGATCCTGAATTCCTATATTAATTCAATATTCTACAATTTCGATTCTTCCTAAATTCTATTCTATTCTAAATATAATTCATTCTCTAAATCATCTGTTAAATAATTACACGCTCACATTGTTCATACATTCTTTATTTCATTTCGCCACGTGCAATAATTACATTTTCCTTTTTGTACAATATTATTATTATTCTTAGTTCATAGTTGGCGTATAATTATTCGTCAATATATTATTATTATTATTATTATTATTATTATTATTTCACAGAATATTGTATTATTTCTTTATTTTCGTTATTACATTACAAAGTTATTTCGTTTTGTTTTCTTTAATTGATTATTCTTTTCCTCCTCTAATTCGTCGATCTCTTTCCTTTTTATTCACTCGATTCCTCCGGCGTTAACATTATTTAGTGACAGTGCTCTCGGTCTCACATTCTCTCACTCCGGGAGAGGACGGTATTTTCGAATGCTGATCTGCTCCAGTGAACGAAAGAATTGTGTCTCAAAAAGACCATCTTAGTTTTGTGTTATTGTTGCAACGTTCCTGACGGTCGTTCTCAGGGCGAGGACGGTATTCTTGAATGCTGACCCGCGCCAACGAATGAAGGAACCTAGAAACAAGAAGACAATTAATTAGTGTTCTTAACTATTTTTCCGCGTGTCGCGCATATCGAATTCACCTTCTTTCCCCCTCCATTTCCTTCCACCGCGTTCCATGCGTCGTACCAGACGTGCCGGAAGGAAATACCAGCGCGCGAAACGGGCACGCCTCGCACATATTCACCCCGCGCCTCCACTGAAATTCCAGTGATCGATCTCACTGGTCCAGATTCTCCAACGAGCCGTCCAAGGATCGTCACGGACAGGCTACTTTCCCCCACGTCGATCCACGTGGTCTCCTACGAGAACAGGCGGTTCCTCCTCCACGGTCTCTTCAAGGTCAAGGTGGTCCTCCCTCCGCTGCCGGTGCCAGACGACATCTGCATCGAAGACCCCGTGTACGACCGCTACGTACGCATCCGGAGGAGAATGCTCCTGAAATATTATTAAGAAGATTTAGGTAAGCTTCGTTTCCTCCCCCTTTTCGTCGCGGTGTTGATTACCCCTTTTCTCCCTCGTACCGGTTTCGGGCCAGGATTAGACGCGGACGTACGGGCCGCGTGGATCACAGGTCGTCCCCGTTTTAAATATTATTATTGCTCGCAGCCAGAGTGAACCCCACTCCGGCTCGTGACACGGCACAGAAATTGACTCGTGAAGCGAGGAATCATAGAATCTGAAATAAACTCGTTTGCATCGCGTTTCGGCGTTTCTGCGTCTATTTCGTGTATTTGCATTCAAATGCACCGATCTCGCACAAGAAACAACGATTCGGCCCAGAAATAGACTCGTGAAACGAATAATCATCGAATCTGAAATAAACTCTATTGCATCGCGTTTCGGCATGCCGATTCGGCGTTTCTGAGTCTATTTCGTGTATTTGCATTCAAATGCACCGAACTCGCACAAGAAACAACGATTCGGCACAGAAATTGACTCGTGAAGCGAGGAATCATAGAATCTGAAATAAACTCGTTTGCATCGCGTTTCGGCGTTTCTGCGTCTATTTCGTGAATTTGCAATCAAATTCACCGATCTCGCACAAGAAACAAGGATTCGGCCCAGAAATTGACTCGTGAAGCGAGGAATCATAGAATCTGAAATAAACTCGTTTGCATCGCGTTTCGGCGTTTCTGGGTGTATTCCGTGTATATGCATTCAAGTGCACCGATCTCGCGCAAGAAACAACGATTCGGCAAAGAAATAGACTCGAGAAACAATGAATCATCGCATCTGAAATAAACTCGATTGCATCAGGTTTCGGCATGCCGATTCGGTGTTTCTGCGTCTATTTCGTGTATTTGCATTCCAATGCACCGATCTCGCACAAGAAACAACGAATCGGACCAGAAATAGACTCGTGAAACGAGGAATCATCGAATCTGAAATAAACTCGATTGCATCGCGTTTCGGCATGCCGATTCGGTGTTTCTGCCTCTATTTCGTGTATCTGCATTCAAATGCACCGATCTCGCACAAGAAACAACGATTCGGCACAGAAATTGACTCGTGAAGCGAGGAATAATAGAATCTGAAATAAACTCGTTTGCATCGCGTTTGGCGTTTCTGCGTCTATTTCGTGAATTTGCATTCAAATGCACCGATCTCGCACAAGAAACAACGATTCGGCCCGGAAATAGACTCGTGAAGCGAGGAATCATCGAATCTGAAAGAAACTCGTTTGCATCGCGCTTCGGCATGCCGATTCCGTGTTTCTCGTGTATTTGCATTCCAATGCACCGATCTCGCACAAGAAACAACGATTCGGCACAGAAATTGACTCGTGAAGCGAGGAATCATAGAATCTGAAATAAACTCGTTTGCATCGCGTTTCGGCGTTTCTGCGTCTATTTCGTGTATTTGCATTCAAATGCACCGATCTCGCACAAGAAACAACGATTCGCCCAGAAATAGACTCGTGAAGCGAGGAATCTTCGAATCTGAAATAAACTCGATTGCATCGCGCTTCGGCTCGCCGTTTCGGTGTTTGTGCGTCTATTTTGTGTACTTGCATTCAAATGCACCGATCTCGCACAAGAAACAACGATTCGGCTCAGAAAAAGACTCGTGAAACGAATAATCATCGAATCTGAAATAAACTCGTTTGCATCGCGTTTCGGCGTTTCTGGGTGTATTCCGTGTATTTGCATTCAAATGCACCGATCTCGCACAAGAAACAACGATTCGGCCCATAAATAGACTCGTGAAACGAATAATCATCGAATCTGAAATAAACTCTATTGCATCGCGTTTCGGCATGCCGATTCGGCGTTTCTGAGTCTATTTTGTGTACTTGCATCCAAATGCACCGATCTCGCACAAGAAACAACGATTCGGCTGTGACGTTGGCTCAAATTCACCAACGTTTGATTTAACCTGAAAGGTTAAAATTAATATTAATTCTTGAAACGCTCAATATAGATATGAAAATAAGTTTATGTATTACCTTTGTTTCATCCTGTAGAGTTCTGCCCGCGTCGCACCTCACCTGAAAATAGAATAATCAATCATTACTTTTGAAACGCGCTATAGTGTGACGTCGGCTCGCGTGAGCCAGCTCGTACAACAGCCGCCTACGTCTCTGGACAACTTGCACGCAGCCGCCTACTCGAGAGTCCACAAACTTATATTGCGAAAACCGCACGAAAAGTCTGTGGACAACTTTGCACGCAGCCGCCTAATCGAGAGTCCACGAACTTATAATGCGAAACCCGCACGAAAAGTCTCTGGACAATTCTGCACTTTACGAGATACCTAACCGCTCTCTTAGCCCCGCCCCCTAAAAATAACAATGTACTTAGAATTATTAACGATTACACATTTAACGATAATACTTACCAAGATCTTCGTAATGCACGAGCGACCGCAAGAAGTCACCTTTGAAACTACCTGTATACATGGCAATAACCCTTGGAACTACCTGTACAATTCATACATTACCTTTGAGTCACTCAGTATAACCGTCGAAACCTGAAAGAATATTTATTATTAATTATACTATGCAAATCAACAATAATTACATAAAAATTCACTTACCTGTTATCTACGCCAATGGTTTTGCCCCTCCAATTTCTTCGAAATGTTTAATTCTTGTTACTTCTTTCTCGCTCTTGCCATCTGAAATTATTTATAGCTCATTACAAAAATAGTCGCCGAACAAAATAATTTCAGATAAAATAATTATAAGCACACAGACTCTGTAACACAAACACGTTTATCATAAGCAAAACCCAATCCAACGAAACTATCACTAAACGCATTCATTTAAATAACGAAAAACCGTTAAATTAATTATAGTCGCTTAACTATAACTAATTTACCTTCTGGAATTCAAATTAATTTCGAATAACTATTAATTACGAATAATTAATAGTTACGCCTATGCATTCTCCACTGAACGAAGGAAAAGGTAAAGCTACGTGCACACCGTACCTTGGTATTTTTCAACTCTAGTCAAAAGCCACCGCATCTGTAAATAATTATCAATTATATATATTAATTCAACTTATAACAAAGAATAATTACATAAATACATATATATGCAATAGTAAGATACCTACACATAAGGAATACTTAATCAATAATAACTGGAATTTCATAATATCTTATAATAAAGTTAAAGGTACAAAATTCGTATCAATTAATATCAAAATCGTTAACCATAATCATTTCTGATATTCATTGATATATTATATAATTCTAAGATAGATAATTGATAATTATACATTCGAATACGAAAACACGTGCCTCTTACGTAATCGTTCCGCGAGCGATTATGTAACCACGTTACGTAACGGCCACGTGTTTTCGCCTAGCAACAGGCATTACGAATTATATAACCGACCTATGTTATATAACGACCACGTGTTTTCGCCTAGCAACAAGCAAATTTCAGAGGTCCGCGCTCTGGCTATAAATAACAGCCGCGCGATGCTCCGCTCTCTCAGTTCGGATTCGCCTAGCGTATAGTAAAAATCAGTATTATAACTCTCAGTTCGGGTTCGCCTAGCGTTTAGTTAACATCGTTAGTTATTAATTACTCTCAGTTCGGGCTCGCCAAGCGTATAGTAAAAATCAGTATTATAATTACTCTCAGTTCACTCTCAGTTCGGTTCGCATAGCGTTTAGTTAACATCGTTAGTTATTCAGTGAAAATTATTCTAAATCTCCGTGAAAGTGCTAGTTTCGTTCCCCACAATTTCCCTCTAATTCCAGATCCTGAATTCCTATATTAATTCAATATTCTACAATTTCGATTCTTCCTAAATTCTATTCTATTCTAAATATAATTCATTCTCTAAATCATCTGTTAAATAATTACACGCTCACATTGTTCATACATTCTTTATTTCATTTCGCCACGTGCAATAATTACATTTTCCTTTTTGTACAATATTATTATTATTCTTAGTTCATAGTTGGCGTATAATTATTCGTCAATATATTATTATTATTATTATTATTATTATTATTATTTCACAGAATATTGTATTATTTCTTTATTTTCGTTATTACATTACAAAGTTATTTCGTTTTGTTTTCTTTAATTGATTATTCTTTTCCTCCTCTAATTCGTCGATCTCTTTCCTTTTTATTCACTCGATTCCTCCGGCGTTAACATTATTTAGTGACAGTGCTCTCGGTCTCACATTCTCTCACTCCGGGAGAGGACGGTATTTTCGAATGCTGATCTGCTCCAGTGAACGAAAGAATTGTGTCTCAAAAAGACCATCTTAGTTTTGTGTTATTGTTGCAACGTTCCTGACGGTCGTTCTCAGGGCGAGGACGGTATTCTTGAATGCTGACCCGCGCCAACGAATGAAGGAACCTAGAAACAAGAAGACAATTAATTAGTGTTCTTAACTATTTTTCCGCGTGTCGCGCATATCGAATTCACCTTCTTTCCCCCTCCATTTCCTTCCACCGCGTTCCATGCGTCGTACCAGACGTGCCGGAAGGAAATACCAGCGCGCGAAACGGGCACGCCTCGCACATATTCACCCCGCGCCTCCACTGAAATTCCAGTGATCGATCTCACTGGTCCAGATTCTCCAACGAGCCGTCCAAGGATCGTCACGGACAGGCTACTTTCCCCCACGTCGATCCACGTGGTCTCCTACGAGAACAGGCGGTTCCTCCTCCACGGTCTCTTCAAGGTCAAGGTGGTCCTCCCTCCGCTGCCGGTGCCAGACGACATCTGCATCGAAGACCCCGTGTACGACCGCTACGTACGCATCCGGAGGAGAATGCTCCTGAAATATTATTAAGAAGATTTAGGTAAGCTTCGTTTCCTCCCCCTTTTCGTCGCGGTGTTGATTACCCCTTTTCTCCCTCGTACCGGTTTCGGGCCAGGATTAGACGCGGACGTACGGGCCGCGTGGATCACAGGTCGTCCCCGTTTTAAATATTATTATTGCTCGCAGCCAGAGTGAACCCCACTCCGGCTCGTGACACGGCACAGAAATTGACTCGTGAAGCGAGGAATCATAGAATCTGAAATAAACTCGTTTGCATCGCGTTTCGGCGTTTCTGCGTCTATTTCGTGTATTTGCATTCAAATGCACCGATCTCGCACAAGAAACAACGATTCGGCCCAGAAATAGACTCGTGAAACGAATAATCATCGAATCTGAAATAAACTCTATTGCATCGCGTTTCGGCATGCCGATTCGGCGTTTCTGAGTCTATTTCGTGTATTTGCATTCAAATGCACCGAACTCGCACAAGAAACAACGATTCGGCACAGAAATTGACTCGTGAAGCGAGGAATCATAGAATCTGAAATAAACTCGTTTGCATCGCGTTTCGGCGTTTCTGCGTCTATTTCGTGAATTTGTATTCAAATGCACCGATCTCGCACAAGAAACAACGATTCGGCCCAGAAATAGACTCGTGAAGCGAGGAATCATCGAATCTGAAAGAAACTCGTTTGCATCGCGCTGCGGCATGCCGATTCGGTGTTTCTGCGTCTATTTCGTGCATTTGCATTCAAATGCACCGATCTCGCACAAGAAACAACGATTCGGCCCAGAAATTGACTCGTGAACCGAGGAATCATCGAATCTGAAATAAACTCTATTGCATCGCGTTTCGGCATGCCGATTCGGCGTTTCTGAGTCTATTTTGTGTACTTGCATCCAAATGCACCGATCTCGCACAAGAAACAACGATTCGGCTGTGACGTTGGCTCAAATTCACCAACGTTTGATTTAACCTGAAAGGTTAAAATTAATATTAATTCTTGAAACGCTCAATATAGATATGAAAATAAGTTTATGTATTACCTTTGTTTCATCCTGTAGAGTTCTGCCCGCGTCGCACCTCACCTGAAAATAGAATAATCAATCATTACTTTTGAAACGCGCTATAGTGTGACGTCGGCTCGCGTGAGCCAGCTCGTACAACAGCCGCCTACGTCTCTGGACAACTTGCACGCAGCCGCCTACTCGAGAGTCCACAAACTTATATTGCGAAAACCGCACGAAAAGTCTGTGGACAACTTTGCACGCAGCCGCCTAATCGAGAGTCCACGAACTTATAATGCGAAACCCGCACGAAAAGTCTCTGGACAATTCTGCACTTTACGAGATACCTAACCGCTCTCTTAGCCCCGCCCCCTAAAAATAACAATGTACTTAGAATTATTAACGATTACACATTTAACGATAATACTTACCAAGATCTTCGTAATGCACGAGCGACCGCAAGAAGTCACCTTTGAAACTACCTGTATACATGGCAATAACCCTTGGAACTACCTGTACAATTCATACATTACCTTTGAGTCACTCAGTATAACCGTCGAAACCTGAAAGAATATTTATTATTAATTATACTATGCAAATCAACAATAATTACATAAAAATTCACTTACCTGTTATCTACGCCAATGGTTTTGCCCCTCCAATTTCTTCGAAATGTTTAATTCTTGTTACTTCTTTCTCGCTCTTGCCATCTGAAATTATTTATAGCTCATTACAAAAATAGTCGCCGAACAAAATAATTTCAGATAAAATAATTATAAGCACACAGACTCTGTAACACAAACACGTTTATCATAAGCAAAACCCAATCCAACGAAACTATCACTAAACGCATTCATTTAAATAACGAAAAACCGTTAAATTAATTATAGTCGCTTAACTATAACTAATTTACCTTCTGGAATTCAAATTAATTTCGAATAACTATTAATTACGAATAATTAATAGTTACGCCTATGCATTCTCCACTGAACGAAGGAAAAGGTAAAGCTACGTGCACACCGTACCTTGGTATTTTTCAACTCTAGTCAAAAGCCACCGCATCTGTAAATAATTATCAATTATATATATTAATTCAACTTATAACAAAGAATAATTACATAAATACATATATATGCAATAGTAAGATACCTACACATAAGGAATACTTAATCAATAATAACTGGAATTTCATAATATCTTATAATAAAGTTAAAGGTACAAAATTCGTATCAATTAATATCAAAATCGTTAACCATAATCATTTCTGATATTCATTGATATATTATATAATTCTAAGATAGATAATTGATAATTATACATTCGAATACGAAAACACGTGCCTCTTACGTAATCGTTCCGCGAGCGATTATGTAACCACGTTACGTAACGGCCACGTGTTTTCGCCTAGCAACAGGCATTACGAATTATATAACCGACCTATGTTATATAACGACCACGTGTTTTCGCCTAGCAACAAGCAAATTTCAGAGGTCCGCGCTCTGGCTATAAATAACAGCCGCGCGATGCTCCGCTCTCTCAGTTCGGATTCGCCTAGCGTATAGTAAAAATCAGTATTATAACTCTCAGTTCGGGTTCGCCTAGCGTTTAGTTAACATCGTTAGTTATTAATTACTCTCAGTTCGGGCTCGCCAAGCGTATAGTAAAAATCAGTATTATAATTACTCTCAGTTCACTCTCAGTTCGGTTCGCATAGCGTTTAGTTAACATCGTTAGTTATTCAGTGAAAATTATTCTAAATCTCCGTGAAAGTGCTAGTTTCGTTCCCCACAATTTCCCTCTAATTCCAGATCCTGAATTCCTATATTAATTCAATATTCTACAATTTCGATTCTTCCTAAATTCTATTCTATTCTAAATATAATTCATTCTCTAAATCATCTGTTAAATAATTACACGCTCACATTGTTCATACATTCTTTATTTCATTTCGCCACGTGCAATAATTACATTTTCCTTTTTGTACAATATTATTATTATTCTTAGTTCATAGTTGGCGTATAATTATTCGTCAATATATTATTATTATTATTATTATTATTATTATTATTTCACAGAATATTGTATTATTTCTTTATTTTCGTTATTACATTACAAAGTTATTTCGTTTTGTTTTCTTTAATTGATTATTCTTTTCCTCCTCTAATTCGTCGATCTCTTTCCTTTTTATTCACTCGATTCCTCCGGCGTTAACATTATTTAGTGACAGTGCTCTCGGTCTCACATTCTCTCACTCCGGGAGAGGACGGTATTTTCGAATGCTGATCTGCTCCAGTGAACGAAAGAATTGTGTCTCAAAAAGACCATCTTAGTTTTGTGTTATTGTTGCAACGTTCCTGACGGTCGTTCTCAGGGCGAGGACGGTATTCTTGAATGCTGACCCGCGCCAACGAATGAAGGAACCTAGAAACAAGAAGACAATTAATTAGTGTTCTTAACTATTTTTCCGCGTGTCGCGCATATCGAATTCACCTTCTTTCCCCCTCCATTTCCTTCCACCGCGTTCCATGCGTCGTACCAGACGTGCCGGAAGGAAATACCAGCGCGCGAAACGGGCACGCCTCGCACATATTCACCCCGCGCCTCCACTGAAATTCCAGTGATCGATCTCACTGGTCCAGATTCTCCAACGAGCCGTCCAAGGATCGTCACGGACAGGCTACTTTCCCCCACGTCGATCCACGTGGTCTCCTACGAGAACAGGCGGTTCCTCCTCCACGGTCTCTTCAAGGTCAAGGTGGTCCTCCCTCCGCTGCCGGTGCCAGACGACATCTGCATCGAAGACCCCGTGTACGACCGCTACGTACGCATCCGGAGGAGAATGCTCCTGAAATATTATTAAGAAGATTTAGGTAAGCTTCGTTTCCTCCCCCTTTTCGTCGCGGTGTTGATTACCCCTTTTCTCCCTCGTACCGGTTTCGGGCCAGGATTAGACGCGGACGTACGGGCCGCGTGGATCACAGGTCGTCCCCGTTTTAAATATTATTATTGCTCGCAGCCAGAGTGAACCCCACTCCGGCTCGTGACACGGCACAGAAATTGACTCGTGAAGCGAGGAATCATAGAATCTGAAATAAACTCGTTTGCATCGCGTTTCGGCGTTTCTGCGTCTATTTCGTGTATTTGCATTCAAATGCACCGATCTCGCACAAGAAACAACGATTCGGCCCAGAAATAGACTCGTGAAACGAATAATCATCGAATCTGAAATAAACTCTATTGCATCGCGTTTCGGCATGCCGATTCGGCGTTTCTGAGTCTATTTCGTGTATTTGCATTCGAATGCACCGAACTCGCACAAGAAACAACGATTCGGCACAGAAATTGACTCGTGAAGCGAGGAATCATAGAATCTGAAATAAACTCGTTTGCATCGCGTTTCGGCGTTTCTGCGTCTATTTCGTGAATTTGCAATCAAATTCACCGATCTCGCACAAGAAACAAGGATTCGGCCCAGAAATTGACTCGTGAAGCGAGGAATCATAGAATCTGAAATAAACTCGTTTGCATCGCGTTTCGGCGTTTCTGGGTGTATTCCGTGTATATGCATTCAAGTGCACCGATCTCGCGCAAGAAACAACGATTCGGCAAAGAAATAGACTCGAGAAACAATGAATCATCGCATCTGAAATAAACTCGATTGCATCAGGTTTCGGCATGCCGATTCGGTGTTTCTGCGTCTATTTCGTGTATTTGCATTCCAATGCACCGATCTCGCACAAGAAACAACGAATCGGACCAGAAATAGACTCGTGAAACGAGGAATTATCGAATCTGAAATAAACTCGATTGCATCGCGTTTCGGCATGCCGATTCGGTGTTTCTGCCTCTATTTCGTGTATCTGCATTCAAATGCACCGATCTCGCACAAGAAACAACGATTCGGCACAGAAATTGACTCGTGAAGCGAGGAATAATAGAATCTGAAATAAACTCGTTTGCATCGCGTTTGGCGTTTCTGCGTCTATTTCGTGAATTTGCATTCAAATGCACCGATCTCGCACAAGAAACAACGATTCGGCCCGGAAATAGACTCGTGAAGCGAGGAATCATCGAATCTGAAAGAAACTCGTTTGCATCGCGCTTCGGCATGCCGATTCCGTGTTTCTCGTGTATTTGCATTCCAATGCACCGATCTCGCACAAGAAACAACGATTCGGCACAGAAATTGACTCGTGAAGCGAGGAATCATAGAATCTGAAATAAACTCGTTTGCATCGCGTTTCGGCGTTTCTGCGTCTATTTCGTGTATTTGCATTCAAATGCACCGATCTCGCACAAGAAACAACGATTCGCCCAGAAATAGACTCGTGAAGCGAGGAATCTTCGAATCTGAAATAAACTCGATTGCATCGCGCTTCGGCTCGCCGTTTCGGTGTTTGTGCGTCTATTTTGTGTACTTGCATTCAAATGCACCGATCTCGCACAAGAAACAACGATTCGGCTCAGAAAAAGACTCGTGAAACGAATAATCATCGAATCTGAAATAAACTCCATTGCATCGCGATGCGGCTTGCCGATTCGGTGTTTCTGCGTCTATTTCGTGCATTTGCATTCAAATGCACCGATCTCGCACAAGAAACAAGGATTCGGCCCAGAAATTGACTCGTGAAGCGAGGAATCATAGAATCTGAAATAAACTCGTTTGCATCGCGTTTCGGCGTTTCTGGGTGTATTCCGTGTATTTGCATTCAAATGCACCGATCTCGCACAAGAAACAACGATTCGGCCCATAAATAGACTCGTGAAACGAATAATCATCGAATCTGAAATAAACTCTATTGCATCGCGTTTCGGCATGCCGATTCGGCGTTTCTGAGTCTATTTTGTGTACTTGCATCCAAATGCACCGATCTCGCACAAGAAACAACGATTCGGCTGTGACGTTGGCTCAAATTCACCAACGTTTGATTTAACCTGAAAGGTTAAAATTAATATTAATTCTTGAAACGCTCAATATAGATATGAAAATAAGTTTATGTATTACCTTTGTTTCATCCTGTAGAGTTCTGCCCGCGTCGCACCTCACCTGAAAATAGAATAATCAATCATTACTTTTGAAACGCGCTATAGTGTGACGTCGGCTCGCGTGAGCCAGCTCGTACAACAGCCGCCTACGTCTCTGGACAACTTGCACGCAGCCGCCTACTCGAGAGTCCACAAACTTATATTGCGAAAACCGCACGAAAAGTCTGTGGACAACTTTGCACGCAGCCGCCTAATCGAGAGTCCACGAACTTATAATGCGAAACCCGCACGAAAAGTCTCTGGACAATTCTGCACTTTACGAGATACCTAACCGCTCTCTTAGCCCCGCCCCTTAAAAATAACAATGTACTTAGAATTATTAACGATTACACATTTAACGATAATACTTACCAAGATCTTCGTAATGCACGAGCGACCGCAAGAAGTCACCTTTGAAACTACCTGTATACATGGCAATAACCCTTGGAACTACCTGTACAATTGATACATTACCTTTGAGTCACTCAGTATAACCGTCGAAACCTGAAAGAATATTTATTATTAATTATACTATGCAAATCAACAATAATTACATAAAAATTCACTTACCTGTTATCTACGCCAATGGTTTTGCCCCTCCAATTTCTTCGAAATGTTTAATTCTTGTTACTTCTTTCTCGCTCTTGCCATCTGAAATTATTTATAGCTCATTACAAAAATAGTCGCCGAACAAAATAATTTCAGATAAAATAATTATAAGCACACAGACTCTGTAACACAAACACGTTTATCATAAGCAAAACCCAATCCAACGAAACTATCACTAAACGCATTCATTTAAATAACGAAAAACCGTTAAATTAATTATAGTCGCTTAACTATAACTAATTTACCTTCTGGAATTCAAATTAATTTCGAATAACTATTAATTACGAATAATTAATAGTTACGCCTATGCATTCTCCACTGAACGAAGGAAAAGGTAAAGCTACGTGCACACCGTACCTTGGTATTTTTCAACTCTAGTCAAAAGCCACCGCATCTGTAAATAATTATCAATTATATATATTAATTCAACTTATAACAAAGAATAATTACATAAATACATATATATGCAATAGTAAGATACCTACACATAAGGAATACTTAATCAATAATAACTGGAATTTCATAATATCTTATAATAAAGTTAAAGGTACAAAATTCGTATCAATTAATATCAAAATCGTTAACCATAATCATTTCTGATATTCATTGATATATTATATAATTCTAAGATAGATAATTGATAATTATACATTCGAATACGAAAACACGTGCCTCTTACGTAATCGTTCCGCGAGCGATTATGTAACCACGTTACGTAACGGCCACGTGTTTTCGCCTAGCAACAGGCATTACGAATTATATAACCGACCTATGTTATATAACGACCACGTGTTTTCGCCTAGCAACAAGCAAATTTCAGAGGTCCGCGCTCTGGCTATAAATAACAGCCGCGCGATGCTCCGCTCTCTCAGTTCGGATTCGCCTAGCGTATAGTAAAAATCAGTATTATAACTCTCAGTTCGGGTTCGCCTAGCGTTTAGTTAACATCGTTAGTTATTAATTACTCTCAGTTCGGGCTCGCCAAGCGTATAGTAAAAATCAGTATTATAATTACTCTCAGTTCACTCTCAGTTCGGTTCGCATAGCGTTTAGTTAACATCGTTAGTTATTCAGTGAAAATTATTCTAAATCTCCGTGAAAGTGCTAGTTTCGTTCCCCACAATTTCCCTCTAATTCCAGATCCTGAATTCCTATATTAATTCAATATTCTACAATTTCGATTCTTCCTAAATTCTATTCTATTCTAAATATAATTCATTCTCTAAATCATCTGTTAAATAATTACACGCTCACATTGTTCATACATTCTTTATTTCATTTCGCCACGTGCAATAATTACATTTTCCTTTTTGTACAATATTATTATTATTCTTAGTTCATAGTTGGCGTATAATTATTCGTCAATATATTATTATTATTATTATTATTATTATTATTATTTCACAGAATATTGTATTATTTCTTTATTTTCGTTATTACATTACAAAGTTATTTCGTTTTGTTTTCTTTAATTGATTATTCTTTTCCTCCTCTAATTCGTCGATCTCTTTCCTTTTTATTCACTCGATTCCTCCGGCGTTAACATTATTTAGTGACAGTGCTCTCGGTCTCACATTCTCTCACTCCGGGAGAGGACGGTATTTTCGAATGCTGATCTGCTCCAGTGAACGAAAGAATTGTGTCTCAAAAAGACCATCTTAGTTTTGTGTTATTGTTGCAACGTTCCTGACGGTCGTTCTCAGGGCGAGGACGGTATTCTTGAATGCTGACCCGCGCCAACGAATGAAGGAACCTAGAAACAAGAAGACAATTAATTAGTGTTCTTAACTATTTTTCCGCGTGTCGCGCATATCGAATTCACCTTCTTTCCCCCTCCATTTCCTTCCACCGCGTTCCATGCGTCGTACCAGACGTGCCGGAAGGAAATACCAGCGCGCGAAACGGGCACGCCTCGCACATATTCACCCCGCGCCTCCACTGAAATTCCAGTGATCGATCTCACTGGTCCAGATTCTCCAACGAGCCGTCCAAGGATCGTCACGGACAGGCTACTTTCCCCCACGTCGATCCACGTGGTCTCCTACGAGAACAGGCGGTTCCTCCTCCACGGTCTCTTCAAGGTCAAGGTGGTCCTCCCTCCGCTGCCGGTGCCAGACGACATCTGCATCGAAGACCCCGTGTACGACCGCTACGTACGCATCCGGAGGAGAATGCTCCTGAAATATTATTAAGAAGATTTAGGTAAGCTTCGTTTCCTCCCCCTTTTCGTCGCGGTGTTGATTACCCCTTTTCTCCCTCGTACCGGTTTCGGGCCAGGATTAGACGCGGACGTACGGGCCGCGTGGATCACAGGTCGTCCCCGTTTTAAATATTATTATTGCTCGCAGCCAGAGTGAACCCCACTCCGGCTCGTGACACGGCACAGAAATTGACTCGTGAAGCGAGGAATCATAGAATCTGAAATAAACTCGTTTGCATCGCGTTTCGGCGTTTCTGCGTCTATTTCGTGTATTTGCATTCAAATGCACCGATCTCGCACAAGAAACAACGATTCGGCCCAGAAATAGACTCGTGAAACGAATAATCATCGAATCTGAAATAAACTCTATTGCATCGCGTTTCGGCATGCCGATTCGGCGTTTCTGAGTCTATTTCGTGTATTTGCATTCGAATGCACCGAACTCGCACAAGAAACAACGATTCGGCACAGAAATTGACTCGTGAAGCGAGGAATCATAGAATCTGAAATAAACTCGTTTGCATCGCGTTTCGGCGTTTCTGCGTCTATTTCGTGAATTTGCAATCAAATTCACCGATCTCGCACAAGAAACAAGGATTCGGCCCAGAAATTGACTCGTGAAGCGAGGAATCATAGAATCTGAAATAAACTCGTTTGCATCGCGTTTCGGCGTTTCTGGGTGTATTCCGTGTATATGCATTCAAGTGCACCGATCTCGCGCAAGAAACAACGATTCGGCAAAGAAATAGACTCGAGAAACAATGAATCATCGCATCTGAAATAAACTCGATTGCATCAGGTTTCGGCATGCCGATTCGGTGTTTCTGCGTCTATTTCGTGTATTTGCATTCCAATGCACCGATCTCGCACAAGAAACAACGAATCGGACCAGAAATAGACTCGTGAAACGAGGAATCATCGAATCTGAAATAAACTCGATTGCATCGCGTTTCGGCATGCCGATTCGGTGTTTCTGCCTCTATTTCGTGTATCTGCATTCAAATGCACCGATCTCGCACAAGAAACAACGATTCGGCACAGAAATTGACTCGTGAAGCGAGGAATAATAGAATCTGAAATAAACTCGTTTGCATCGCGTTTGGCGTTTCTGCGTCTATTTCGTGAATTTGCATTCAAATGCACCGATCTCGCACAAGAAACAACGATTCGGCCCGGAAATAGACTCGTGAAGCGAGGAATCATCGAATCTGAAAGAAACTCGTTTGCATCGCGCTTCGGCATGCCGATTCCGTGTTTCTCGTGTATTTGCATTCCAATGCACCGATCTCGCACAAGAAACAACGATTCGGCACAGAAATTGACTCGTGAAGCGAGGAATCATAGAATCTGAAATAAACTCGTTTGCATCGCGTTTCGGCGTTTCTGCGTCTATTTCGTGTATTTGCATTCAAATGCACCGATCTCGCACAAGAAACAACGATTCGCCCAGAAATAGACTCGTGAAGCGAGGAATCTTCGAATCTGAAATAAACTCGATTGCATCGCGCTTCGGCTCGCCGTTTCGGTGTTTGTGCGTCTATTTTGTGTACTTGCATTCAAATGCACCGATCTCGCACAAGAAACAACGATTCGGCTCAGAAAAAGACTCGTGAAACGAATAATCATCGAATCTGAAATAAACTCCATTGCATCGCGATGCGGCTTGCCGATTCGGTGTTTCTGCGTCTATTTCGTGCATTTGCATTCAAATGCACCGATCTCGCACAAGAAACAAGGATTCGGCCCAGAAATTGACTCGTGAAGCGAGGAATCATAGAATCTGAAATAAACTCGTTTGCATCGCGTTTCGGCGTTTCTGCGTCTATTTCGTGTATTTGCAATCAAATTCACCGATCTCGCACAAGAAACAAGGATTCGGCCCAGAAATTGACTCGTGAAGCGAGGAATCATAGAATCTGAAATAAACTCGTTTGCATCGCGTTTCGGCGTTTCTGGGTGTATTCCGTGTATATGCATTCAAGTGCACCGATCTCGCGCAAGAAACAACGATTCGGCAAAGAAATAGACTCGAGAAACAATGAATCATCGCATCTGAAATAAACTCGATTGCATCAGGTTTCGGCATGCCGATTCGGTGTTTCTGCGTCTATTTCGTGTATTTGCATTCCAATGCACCGATCTCGCACAAGAAACAACGAATCGGACCAGAAATAGACTCGTGAAACGAGGAATCATCGAATCTGAAATAAACTCGATTGCATCGCGTTTCGGCATGCCGATTCGGTGTTTCTGCCTCTATTTCGTGTATCTGCATTCAAATGCACCGATCTCGCACAAGAAACAACGATTCGGCACAGAAATTGACTCGTGAAGCGAGGAATAATAGAATCTGAAATAAACTCGTTTGCATCGCGTTTGGCGTTTCTGCGTCTATTTCGTGAATTTGCATTCAAATGCACCGATCTCGCACAAGAAACAACGATTCGGCCCGGAAATAGACTCGTGAAGCGAGGAATCATCGAATCTGAAAGAAACTCGTTTGCATCGCGCTTCGGCATGCCGATTCCGTGTTTCTCGTGTATTTGCATTCCAATGCACCGATCTCGCACAAGAAACAACGATTCGGCACAGAAATTGACTCGTGAAGCGAGGAATCATAGAATCTGAAATAAACTCGTTTGCATCGCGTTTCGGCGTTTCTGCGTCTATTTCGTGTATTTGCATTCAAATGCACCGATCTCGCACAAGAAACAACGATTCGCCCAGAAATAGACTCGTGAAGCGAGGAATCTTCGAATCTGAAATAAACTCGATTGCATCGCGCTTCGGCTCGCCGTTTCGGTGTTTGTGCGTCTATTTTGTGTACTTGCATTCAAATGCACCGATCTCGCACAAGAAACAACGATTCGGCTCAGAAAAAGACTCGTGAAACGAATAATCATCGAATCTGAAATAAACTCCATTGCATCGCGATGCGGCTTGCCGATTCGGTGTTTCTGCGTCTATTTCGTGCATTTGCATTCAAATGCACCGATCTCGCACAAGAAACAAGGATTCGGCCCAGAAATTGACTCGTGAAGCGAGGAATCATAGAATCTGAAATAAACTCGTTTGCATCGCGTTTCGGCGTTTCTGGGTGTATTCCGTGTATTTGCATTCAAATGCACCGATCTCGCACAAGAAACAACGATTCGGCCCATAAATAGACTCGTGAAACGAATAATCATCGAATCTGAAATAAACTCTATTGCATCGCGTTTCGGCATGCCGATTCGGCGTTTCTGAGTCTATTTTGTGTACTTGCATCCAAATGCACCGATCTCGCACAAGAAACAACGATTCGGCTGTGACGTTGGCTCAAATTCACCAACGTTTGATTTAACCTGAAAGGTTAAAATTAATATTAATTCTTGAAACGCTCAATATAGATATGAAAATAAGTTTATGTATTACCTTTGTTTCATCCTGTAGAGTTCTGCCCGCGTCGCACCTCACCTGAAAATAGAATAATCAATCATTACTTTTGAAACGCGCTATAGTGTGACGTCGGCTCGCGTGAGCCAGCTCGTACAACAGCCGCCTACGTCTCTGGACAACTTGCACGCAGCCGCCTACTCGAGAGTCCACAAACTTATATTGCGAAAACCGCACGAAAAGTCTGTGGACAACTTTGCACGCAGCCGCCTAATCGAGAGTCCACGAACTTATAATGCGAAACCCGCACGAAAAGTCTCTGGACAATTCTGCACTTTACGAGATACCTAACCGCTCTCTTAGCCCCGCCCCCTAAAAATAACAATGTACTTAGAATTATTAACGATTACACATTTAACGATAATACTTACCAAGATCTTCGTAATGCACGAGCGACCGCAAGAAGTCACCTTTGAAACTACCTGTATACATGGCAATAACCCTTGGAACTACCTGTACAATTCATACATTACCTTTGAGTCACTCAGTATAACCGTCGAAACCTGAAAGAATATTTATTATTAATTATACTATGCAAATCAACAATAATTACATAAAAATTCACTTACCTGTTATCTACGCCAATGGTTTTGCCCCTCCAATTTCTTCGAAATGTTTAATTCTTGTTACTTCTTTCTCGCTCTTGCCATCTGAAATTATTTATAGCTCATTACAAAAATAGTCGCCGAACAAAATAATTTCAGATAAAATAATTATAAGCACACAGACTCTGTAACACAAACACGTTTATCATAAGCAAAACCCAATCCAACGAAACTATCACTAAACGCATTCATTTAAATAACGAAAAACCGTTAAATTAATTATAGTCGCTTAACTATAACTAATTTACCTTCTGGAATTCAAATTAATTTCGAATAACTATTAATTACGAATAATTAATAGTTACGCCTATGCATTCTCCACTGAACGAAGGAAAAGGTAAAGCTACGTGCACACCGTACCTTGGTATTTTTCAACTCTAGTCAAAAGCCACCGCATCTGTAAATAATTATCAATTATATATATTAATTCAACTTATAACAAAGAATAATTACATAAATACATATATATGCAATAGTAAGATACCTACACATAAGGAATACTTAATCAATAATAACTGGAATTTCATAATATCTTATAATAAAGTTAAAGGTACAAAATTCGTATCAATTAATATCAAAATCGTTAACCATAATCATTTCTGATATTCATTGATATATTATATAATTCTAAGATAGATAATTGATAATTATACATTCGAATACGAAAACACGTGCCTCTTACGTAATCGTTCCGCGAGCGATTATGTAACCACGTTACGTAACGGCCACGTGTTTTCGCCTAGCAACAGGCATTACGAATTATATAACCGACCTATGTTATATAACGACCACGTGTTTTCGCCTAGCAACAAGCAAATTTCAGAGGTCCGCGCTCTGGCTATAAATAACAGCCGCGCGATGCTCCGCTCTCTCAGTTCGGATTCGCCTAGCGTATAGTAAAAATCAGTATTATAACTCTCAGTTCGGGTTCGCCTAGCGTTTAGTTAACATCGTTAGTTATTAATTACTCTCAGTTCGGGCTCGCCAAGCGTATAGTAAAAATCAGTATTATAATTACTCTCAGTTCACTCTCAGTTCGGTTCGCATAGCGTTTAGTTAACATCGTTAGTTATTCAGTGAAAATTATTCTAAATCTCCGTGAAAGTGCTAGTTTCGTTCCCCACAATTTCCCTCTAATTCCAGATCCTGAATTCCTATATTAATTCAATATTCTACAATTTCGATTCTTCCTAAATTCTATTCTATTCTAAATATAATTCATTCTCTAAATCATCTGTTAAATAATTACACGCTCACATTGTTCATACATTCTTTATTTCATTTCGCCACGTGCAATAATTACATTTTCCTTTTTGTACAATATTATTATTATTCTTAGTTCATAGTTGGCGTATAATTATTCGTCAATATATTATTATTATTATTATTATTATTATTATTATTTCACAGAATATTGTATTATTTCTTTATTTTCGTTATTACATTACAAAGTTATTTCGTTTTGTTTTCTTTAATTGATTATTCTTTTCCTCCTCTAATTCGTCGATCTCTTTCCTTTTTATTCACTCGATTCCTCCGGCGTTAACATTATTTAGTGACAGTGCTCTCGGTCTCACATTCTCTCACTCCGGGAGAGGACGGTATTTTCGAATGCTGATCTGCTCCAGTGAACGAAAGAATTGTGTCTCAAAAAGACCATCTTAGTTTTGTGTTATTGTTGCAACGTTCCTGACGGTCGTTCTCAGGGCGAGGACGGTATTCTTGAATGCTGACCCGCGCCAACGAATGAAGGAACCTAGAAACAAGAAGACAATTAATTAGTGTTCTTAACTATTTTTCCGCGTGTCGCGCATATCGAATTCACCTTCTTTCCCCCTCCATTTCCTTCCACCGCGTTCCATGCGTCGTACCAGACGAGCCGGAAGGAAATACCAGCGCGCGAAACGGGCACGCCTCGCACATATTCACCCCGCGCCTCCACTGAAATTCCAGTGATCGATCTCACTGGTCCAGATTCTCCAACGAGCCGTCCAAGGATCGTCACGGACAGGCTACTTTCCCCCACGTCGATCCACGTGGTCTCCTACGAGAACAGGCGGTTCCTCCTCCACGGTCTCTTCAAGGTCAAGGTGGTCCTCCCTCCGCTGCCGGTGCCAGACGACATCTGCATCGAAGACCCCGTGTACGACCGCTACGTACGCATCCGGAGGAGAATGCTCCTGAAATATTATTAAGAAGATTTAGGTAAGCTTCGTTTCCTCCCCCTTTTCGTCGCGGTGTTGATTACCCCTTTTCTCCCTCGTACCGGTTTCGGGCCAGGATTAGACGCGGACGTACGGGCCGCGTGGATCACAGGTCGTCCCCGTTTTAAATATTATTATTGCTCGCAGCCAGAGTGAACCCCACTCCGGCTCGTGACACGGCACAGAAATTGACTCGTGAAGCGAGGAATCATAGAATCTGAAATAAACTCGTTTGCATCGCGTTTCGGCGTTTCTGCGTCTATTTCGTGTATTTGCATTCAAATGCACCGATCTCGCACAAGAAACAACGATTCGGCCCAGAAATAGACTCGTGAAACGAATAATCATCGAATCTGAAATAAACTCTATTGCATCGCGTTTCGGCATGCCGATTCGGCGTTTCTGAGTCTATTTCGTGTATTTGCATTCAAATGCACCGAACTCGCACAAGAAACAACGATTCGGCACAGAAATTGACTCGTGAAACGAGGAATCATCGAATCTGAAATAAACTCGATTGCATCGCGTTTCGGCATGCCGATTCGGTGTTTCTGCCTCTATTTCGTGTATCTGCATTCAAATGCACCGATCTCGCACAAGAAACAACGATTCGGCAAAGAAATAGACTCGTGAAGCGAGAATCATAGAATCTGAAATAACCTCGTTTGCATCGCGTTTCGGCGTTTCTGCGTCTATTTCGTGAATTTGCATTCAAATGCACCGATCTCGCACAAGAAACAAGGATTCGGCCCAGAAATTGACTCGTGAAGCGAGGAATCATAGAATCTGAAATAAACTCGTTTGCATCGCGTTTCGGCGTTTCTGGGTGTATTCCGTGTATTTGCATTCAAATGCACCGATCTCGCGCAAGAAACAACGATTCGGCAAAGAAATAGACTCGAGAAACAATGAATCATCGCATCTGAAATAAACTCGATTGCATCAGGTTTCGGCATGCCGATTCGGTGTTTCTGCGTCTATTTCCTGTATTTGCATTCCAATGCACCGATCTCGCACAAGAAACAACGAATCGGACCAGAAATAGACTCGTGAAACGAGGAATCATCGAATCTGAAATAAACTCGATTGCATCGTGTTTCGGCATGCCGATTCGGCGTTTCTGAGTCTATTTCGTGTATTTGCATTCAAATGCACCGATCTCGCACAAGAAACAACGATTCGGCACAGAAATTGACTCGTGAAGCGAGGAATCATAGAATCTGAAATAAACTCGTTTGCATCGCGTTTCGGCGTTTCTGCGTCTATTTCGTGAATTTGTATTCAAATGCACCGATCTCGCACAAGAAACAACGATTCGGCCCAGAAATAGACTCGTGAAGCGAGGAATCATCGAATCTGAAAGAAACTCGTTTGCATCGCGCTGCGGCATGCCGATTCGGTGTTTCTGCGTCTATTTCGTGCATTTGCATTCAAATGCACCGATCTCGCACAAGAAACAACGATTCGGCCCAGAAATAGACTCGTGAACCGAGGAATCATCGAATCTGAAATAAACTCTATTGCATCGCGTTTCGGCATGCCGATTCGGCGTTTCTGAGTCTATTTTGTGTACTTGCATCCAAATGCACCGATCTCGCACAAGAAACAACGATTCGGCTGTGACGTTGGCTCAAATTCACCAACGTTTGATTTAACCTGAAAGGTTAAAATTAATATTAATTCTTGAAACGCTCAATATAGATATGAAAATAAGTTTATGTATTACCTTTGTTTCATCCTGTAGAGTTCTGCCCGCGTCGCACCTCACCTGAAAATAGAATAATCAATCATTACTTTTGAAACGCGCTATAGTGTGACGTCGGCTCGCGTGAGCCAGCTCGTACAACAGCCGCCTACGTCTCTGGACAACTTGCACGCAGCCGCCTACTCGAGAGTCCACAAACTTATATTGCGAAAACCGCACGAAAAGTCTGTGGACAACTTTGCACGCAGCCGCCTAATCGAGAGTCCACGAACTTATAATGCGAAACCCGCACGAAAAGTCTCTGGACAATTCTGCACTTTACGAGATACCTAACCGCTCTCTTAGCCCCGCCCCCTAAAAATAACAATGTACTTAGAATTATTAACGATTACACATTTAACGATAATACTTACCAAGATCTTCGTAATGCACGAGCGACCGCAAGAAGTCACCTTTGAAACTACCTGTATACATGGCAATAACCCTTGGAACTACCTGTACAATTCATACATTACCTTTGAGTCACTCAGTATAACCGTCGAAACCTGAAAGAATATTTATTATTAATTATACTATGCAAATCAACAATAATTACATAAAAATTCACTTACCTGTTATCTACGCCAATGGTTTTGCCCCTCCAATTTCTTCGAAATGTTTAATTCTTGTTACTTCTTTCTCGCTCTTGCCATCTGAAATTATTTATAGCTCATTACAAAAATAGTCGCCGAACAAAATAATTTCAGATAAAATAATTATAAGCACACAGACTCTGTAACACAAACACGTTTATCATAAGCAAAACCCAATCCAACGAAACTATCACTAAACGCATTCATTTAAATAACGAAAAACCGTTAAATTAATTATAGTCGCTTAACTATAACTAATTTACCTTCTGGAATTCAAATTAATTTCGAATAACTATTAATTACGAATAATTAATAGTTACGCCTATGCATTCTCCACTGAACGAAGGAAAAGGTAAAGCTACGTGCACACCGTACCTTGGTATTTTTCAACTCTAGTCAAAAGCCACCGCATCTGTAAATAATTATCAATTATATATATTAATTCAACTTATAACAAAGAATAATTACATAAATACATATATATGCAATAGTAAGATACCTACACATAAGGAATACTTAATCAATAATAACTGGAATTTCATAATATCTTATAATAAAGTTAAAGGTACAAAATTCGTATCAATTAATATCAAAATCGTTAACCATAATCATTTCTGATATTCATTGATATATTATATAATTCTAAGATAGATAATTGATAATTATACATTCGAATACGAAAACACGTGCCTCTTACGTAATCGTTCCGCGAGCGATTATGTAACCACGTTACGTAACGGCCACGTGTTTTCGCCTAGCAACAGGCATTACGAATTATATAACCGACCTATGTTATATAACGACCACGTGTTTTCGCCTAGCAACAAGCAAATTTCAGAGGTCCGCGCTCTGGCTATAAATAACAGCCGCGCGATGCTCCGCTCTCTCAGTTCGGATTCGCCTAGCGTATAGTAAAAATCAGTATTATAACTCTCAGTTCGGGTTCGCCTAGCGTTTAGTTAACATCGTTAGTTATTAATTACTCTCAGTTCGGGCTCGCCAAGCGTATAGTAAAAATCAGTATTATAATTACTCTCAGTTCACTCTCAGTTCGGTTCGCATAGCGTTTAGTTAACATCGTTAGTTATTCAGTGAAAATTATTCTAAATCTCCGTGAAAGTGCTAGTTTCGTTCCCCACAATTTCCCTCTAATTCCAGATCCTGAATTCCTATATTAATTCAATATTCTACAATTTCGATTCTTCCTAAATTCTATTCTATTCTAAATATAATTCATTCTCTAAATCATCTGTTAAATAATTACACGCTCACATTGTTCATACATTCTTTATTTCATTTCGCCACGTGCAATAATTACATTTTCCTTTTTGTACAATATTATTATTATTCTTAGTTCATAGTTGGCGTATAATTATTCGTCAATATATTATTATTATTATTATTATTATTATTATTATTATTTCACAGAATATTGTATTATTTCTTTATTTTCGTTATTACATTACAAAGTTATTTCGTTTTGTTTTCTTTAATTGATTATTCTTTTCCTCCTCTAATTCGTCGATCTCTTTCCTTTTTATTCACTCGATTCCTCCGGCGTTAACATTATTTAGTGACAGTGCTCTCGGTCTCACATTCTCTCACTCCGGGAGAGGACGGTATTTTCGAATGCTGATCTGCTCCAGTGAACGAAAGAATTGTGTCTCAAAAAGACCATCTTAGTTTTGTGTTATTGTTGCAACGTTCCTGACGGTCGTTCTCAGGGCGAGGACGGTATTCTTGAATGCTGACCCGCGCCAACGAATGAAGGAACCTAGAAACAAGAAGACAATTAATTAGTGTTCTTAACTATTTTTCCGCGTGTCGCGCATATCGAATTCACCTTCTTTCCCCCTCCATTTCCTTCCACCGCGTTCCATGCGTCGTACCAGACGTGCCGGAAGGAAATACCAGCGCGCGAAACGGGCACGCCTCGCACATATTCACCCCGCGCCTCCACTGAAATTCCAGTGATCGATCTCACTGGTCCAGATTCTCCAACGAGCCGTCCAAGGATCGTCACGGACAGGCTACTTTCCCCCACGTCGATCCACGTGGTCTCCTACGAGAACAGGCGGTTCCTCCTCCACGGTCTCTTCAAGGTCAAGGTGGTCCTCCCTCCGCTGCCGGTGCCAGACGACATCTGCATCGAAGACCCCGTGTACGACCGCTACGTACGCATCCGGAGGAGAATGCTCCTGAAATATTATTAAGAAGATTTAGGTAAGCTTCGTTTCCTCCCCCTTTTCGTCGCGGTGTTGATTACCCCTTTTCTCCCTCGTACCGGTTTCGGGCCAGGATTAGACGCGGACGTACGGGCCGCGTGGATCACAGGTCGTCCCCGTTTTAAATATTATTATTGCTCGCAGCCAGAGTGAACCCCACTCCGGCTCGTGACACGGCACAGAAATTGACTCGTGAAGCGAGGAATCATAGAATCTGAAATAAACTCGTTTGCATCGCGTTTCGGCGTTTCTGCGTCTATTTCGTGTATTTGCATTCAAATGCACCGATCTCGCACAAGAAACAACGATTCGGCCCAGAAATAGACTCGTGAAACGAATAATCATCGAATCTGAAATAAACTCTATTGCATCGCGTTTCGGCATGCCGATTCGGCGTTTCTGAGTCTATTTCGTGTATTTGCATTCAAATGCACCGAACTCGCACAAGAAACAACGATTCGGCACAGAAATTGACTCGTGAAGCGAGGAATCATAGAATCTGAAATAAACTCGTTTGCATCGCGTTTCGGCGTTTCTGCGTCTATTTCGTGAATTTGCAATCAAATTCACCGATCTCGCACAAGAAACAAGGATTCGGCCCAGAAATTGACTCGTGAAGCGAGGAATCATAGAATCTGAAATAAACTCGTTTGCATCGCGTTTCGGCGTTTCTGGGTGTATTCCGTGTATTTGCATTCAAGTGCACCGATCTCGCGCAAGAAACAACGATTCGGCAAAGAAATAGACTCGAGAAACAATGAATCATCGCATCTGAAATAAACTCGATTGCATCAGGTTTCGGCATGCCGATTCGGTGTTTCTGCGTCTATTTCGTGTATTTGCATTCCAATGCACCGATCTCGCACAAGAAACAACGAATCGGACCAGAAATAGACTCGTGAAACGAGGAATCATCGAATCTGAAATAAACTCGATTGCATCGCGTTTCGGCATGCCGATTCGGTGTTTCTGCCTCTATTTCGTGTATCTGCATTCAAATGCACCGGTCTCGCACAAGAAACAACGATTCGGCACAGAAATTGACTCGTGAAGCGAGAATCATAGAATCTGAAATAACCTCGTTTGCATCGCGTTTCGGCGTTTCTGCGTCTATTTCGTGAATTTGCATTCAAATGCACCGATCTCGCACAAGAAACAAGGATTCGGCCCAGAAATTGACTCGTGAAGCGAGGAATCATAGAATCTGAAATAAACTCGTTTGCATCGCGTTTCGGCGTTTCTGGGTGTATTCCGTGTATTTGCATTCAAATGCACCGATCTCGCGCAAGAAACAACGATTCGGCAAAGAAATAGACTCGAGAAACAATGAATCATCGCATCTGAAATAAACTCGATTGCATCAGGTTTCGGCATGCCGATTCGGTGTTTCTGCGTCTATTTCGTGTATTTGCATTCCAATGCACCGATCTCGCACAAGAAACAACGAATCGGACCAGAAATAGACTCGTGAAACGAGGAATCATCGAATCTGAAATAAACTCGATTGCATCGTGTTTCGGCATGCCGATTCGGCGTTTCTGAGTCTATTTCGTGTATTTGCATTCAAATGCACCGATCTCGCACAAGAAACAACGATTCGGCACAGAAATTGACTCGTGAAGCGAGGAATCATAGAATCTGAAATAAACTCGTTTGCATCGCGTTTCGGCGTTTCTGCGTCTATTTCGTGAATTTGTATTCAAATGCACCGATCTCGCACAAGAAACAACGATTCGGCCCAGAAATAGACTCGTGAAGCGAGGAATCATCGAATCTGAAAGAAACTCGTTTGCATCGCGCTGCGGCATGCCGATTCGGTGTTTCTGCGTCTATTTCGTGCATTTGCATTCAAATGCACCGATCTCGCACAAGAAACAACGATTCGGCCCAGAAATTGACTCGTGAACCGAGGAATCATCGAATCTGAAATAAACTCTATTGCATCGCGTTTCGGCATGCCGATTCGGCGTTTCTGAGTCTATTTTGTGTACTTGCATCCAAATGCACCGATCTCGCACAAGAAACAACGATTCGGCTGTGACGTTGGCTCAAATTCACCAACGTTTGATTTAACCTGAAAGGTTAAAATTAATATTAATTCTTGAAACGCTCAATATAGATATGAAAATAAGTTTATGTATTACCTTTGTTTCATCCTGTAGAGTTCTGCCCGCGTCGCACCTCACCTGAAAATAGAATAATCAATCATTACTTTTGAAACGCGCTATAGTGTGACGTCGGCTCGCGTGAGCCAGCTCGTACAACAGCCGCCTACGTCTCTGGACAACTTGCACGCAGCCGCCTACTCGAGAGTCCACAAACTTATATTGCGAAAACCGCACGAAAAGTCTGTGGACAACTTTGCACGCAGCCGCCTAATCGAGAGTCCACGAACTTATAATGCGAAACCCGCACGAAAAGTCTCTGGACAATTCTGCACTTTACGAGATACCTAACCGCTCTCTTAGCCCCGCCCCCTAAAAATAACAATGTACTTAGAATTATTAACGATTACACATTTAACGATAATACTTACCAAGATCTTCGTAATGCACGAGCGACCGCAAGAAGTCACCTTTGAAACTACCTGTATACATGGCAATAACCCTTGGAACTACCTGTACAATTCATACATTACCTTTGAGTCACTCAGTATAACCGTCGAAACCTGAAAGAATATTTATTATTAATTATACTATGCAAATCAACAATAATTACATAAAAATTCACTTACCTGTTATCTACGCCAATGGTTTTGCCCCTCCAATTTCTTCGAAATGTTTAATTCTTGTTACTTCTTTCTCGCTCTTGCCATCTGAAATTATTTATAGCTCATTACAAAAATAGTCGCCGAACAAAATAATTTCAGATAAAATAATTATAAGCACACAGACTCTGTAACACAAACACGTTTATCATAAGCAAAACCCAATCCAACGAAACTATCACTAAACGCATTCATTTAAATAACGAAAAACCGTTAAATTAATTATAGTCGCTTAACTATAACTAATTTACCTTCTGGAATTCAAATTAATTTCGAATAACTATTAATTACGAATAATTAATAGTTACGCCTATGCATTCTCCACTGAACGAAGGAAAAGGTAAAGCTACGTGCACACCGTACCTTGGTATTTTTCAACTCTAGTCAAAAGCCACCGCATCTGTAAATAATTATCAATTATATATATTAATTCAACTTATAACAAAGAATAATTACATAAATACATATATATGCAATAGTAAGATACCTACACATAAGGAATACTTAATCAATAATAACTGGAATTTCATAATATCTTATAATAAAGTTAAAGGTACAAAATTCGTATCAATTAATATCAAAATCGTTAACCATAATCATTTCTGATATTCATTGATATATTATATAATTCTAAGATAGATAATTGATAATTATACATTCGAATACGAAAACACGTGCCTCTTACGTAATCGTTCCGCGAGCGATTATGTAACCACGTTACGTAACGGCCACGTGTTTTCGCCTAGCAACAGGCATTACGAATTATATAACCGACCTATGTTATATAACGACCACGTGTTTTCGCCTAGCAACAAGCAAATTTCAGAGGTCCGCGCTCTGGCTATAAATAACAGCCGCGCGATGCTCCGCTCTCTCAGTTCGGATTCGCCTAGCGTATAGTAAAAATCAGTATTATAACTCTCAGTTCGGGTTCGCCTAGCGTTTAGTTAACATCGTTAGTTATTAATTACTCTCAGTTCGGGCTCGCCAAGCGTATAGTAAAAATCAGTATTATAATTACTCTCAGTTCACTCTCAGTTCGGTTCGCATAGCGTTTAGTTAACATCGTTAGTTATTCAGTGAAAATTATTCTAAATCTCCGTGAAAGTGCTAGTTTCGTTCCCCACAATTTCCCTCTAATTCCAGATCCTGAATTCCTATATTAATTCAATATTCTACAATTTCGATTCTTCCTAAATTCTATTCTATTCTAAATATAATTCATTCTCTAAATCATCTGTTAAATAATTACACGCTCACATTGTTCATACATTCTTTATTTCATTTCGCCACGTGCAATAATTACATTTTCCTTTTTGTACAATATTATTATTATTCTTAGTTCATAGTTGGCGTATAATTATTCGTCAATATATTATTATTATTATTATTATTATTATTATTATTATTTCACAGAATATTGTATTATTTCTTTATTTTCGTTATTACATTACAAAGTTATTTCGTTTTGTTTTCTTTAATTGATTATTCTTTTCCTCCTCTAATTCGTCGATCTCTTTCCTTTTTATTCACTCGATTCCTCCGGCGTTAACATTATTTAGTGACAGTGCTCTCGGTCTCACATTCTCTCACTCCGGGAGAGGACGGTATTTTCGAATGCTGATCTGCTCCAGTGAACGAAAGAATTGTGTCTCAAAAAGACCATCTTAGTTTTGTGTTATTGTTGCAACGTTCCTGACGGTCGTTCTCAGGGCGAGGACGGTATTCTTGAATGCTGACCCGCGCCAACGAATGAAGGAACCTAGAAACAAGAAGACAATTAATTAGTGTTCTTAACTATTTTTCCGCGTGTCGCGCATATCGAATTCACCTTCTTTCCCCCTCCATTTCCTTCCACCGCGTTCCATGCGTCGTACCAGACGTGCCGGAAGGAAATACCAGCGCGCGAAACGGGCACGCCTCGCACATATTCACCCCGCGCCTCCACTGAAATTCCAGTGATCGATCTCACTGGTCCAGATTCTCCAACGAGCCGTCCAAGGATCGTCACGGACAGGCTACTTTCCCCCACGTCGATCCACGTGGTCTCCTACGAGAACAGGCGGTTCCTCCTCCACGGTCTCTTCAAGGTCAAGGTGGTCCTCCCTCCGCTGCCGGTGCCAGACGACATCTGCATCGAAGACCCCGTGTACGACCGCTACGTACGCATCCGGAGGAGAATGCTCCTGAAATATTATTAAGAAGATTTAGGTAAGCTTCGTTTCCTCCCCCTTTTCGTCGCGGTGTTGATTACCCCTTTTCTCCCTCGTACCGGTTTCGGGCCAGGATTAGACGCGGACGTACGGGCCGCGTGGATCACAGGTCGTCCCCGTTTTAAATATTATTATTGCTCGCAGCCAGAGTGAACCCCACTCCGGCTCGTGACACGGCACAGAAATTGACTCGTGAAGCGAGGAATCATAGAATCTGAAATAAACTCGTTTGCATCGCGTTTCGGCGTTTCTGCGTCTATTTCGTGTATTTGCATTCAAATGCACCGATCTCGCACAAGAAACAACGATTCGGCCCAGAAATAGACTCGTGAAACGAATAATCATCGAATCTGAAATAAACTCTATTGCATCGCGTTTCGGCATGCCGATTCGGCGTTTCTGAGTCTATTTCGTGTATTTGCATTCAAATGCACCGAACTCGCACAAGAAACAACGATTCGGCACAGAAATTGACTCGTGAAGCGAGGAATCATAGAATCTGAAATAAACTCGTTTGCATCGCGTTTCGGCGTTTCTGCGTCTATTTCGTGAATTTGCAATCAAATTCACCGATCTCGCACAAGAAACAAGGATTCGGCCCAGAAATTGACTCGTGAAGCGAGGAATCATAGAATCTGAAATAAACTCGTTTGCATCGCGTTTCGGCGTTTCTGGGTGTATTCCGTGTATATGCATTCAAGTGCACCGATCTCGCGCAAGAAACAACGATTCGGCAAAGAAATAGACTCGAGAAACAATGAATCATCGCATCTGAAATAAACTCGATTGCATCAGGTTTCGGCATGCCGATTCGGTGTTTCTGCCTCTATTTCGTGTATCTGCATTCAAATGCACCGATCTCGCACAAGAAACAACGATTCGGCACAGAAATTGACTCGTGAAGCGAGGAATAATAGAATCTGAAATAAACTCGTTTGCATCGCGTTTCGGCGTTTCTGCGTCTATTTCGTGAATTTGCATTCAAATGCACCGATCTCGCACAAGAAACAACGATTCGGCCCGGAAATAGACTCGTGAAGCGAGGAATCATCGAATCTGAAATAAACTCGTTTGCATCGCGTTTCGGCGTTTCTGGGTGTATTCCGTGTATTTGCATTCAAATGCACCGATCTCGCACAAGAAACAACGATTCGGCCCATAAATAGACTCGTGAAACGAATAATCATCGAATCTGAAATAAACTCTATTGCATCGCGTTTCGGCATGCCGATTCGGCGTTTCTGAGTCTATTTTGTGTACTTGCATCCAAATGCACCGATCTCGCACAAGAAACAACGATTCGGCTGTGACGTTGGCTCAAATTCACCAACGTTTGATTTAACCTGAAAGGTTAAAATTAATATTAATTCTTGAAACGCTCAATATAGATATGAAAATAAGTTTATGTATTACCTTTGTTTCATCCTGTAGAGTTCTGCCCGCGTCGCACCTCACCTGAAAATAGAATAATCAATCATTACTTTTGAAACGCGCTATAGTGTGACGTCGGCTCGCGTGAGCCAGCTCGTACAACAGCCGCCTACGTCTCTGGACAACTTGCACGCAGCCGCCTACTCGAGAGTCCACAAACTTATATTGCGAAAACCGCACGAAAAGTCTGTGGACAACTTTGCACGCAGCCGCCTAATCGAGAGTCCACGAACTTATAATGCGAAACCCGCACGAAAAGTCTCTGGACAATTCTGCACTTTACGAGATACCTAACCGCTCTCTTAGCCCCGCCCCCTAAAAATAACAATGTACTTAGAATTATTAACGATTACACATTTAACGATAATACTTACCAAGATCTTCGTAATGCACGAGCGACCGCAAGAAGTCACCTTTGAAACTACCTGTATACATGGCAATAACCCTTGGAACTACCTGTACAATTCATACATTACCTTTGAGTCACTCAGTATAACCGTCGAAACCTGAAAGAATATTTATTATTAATTATACTATGCAAATCAACAATAATTACATAAAAATTCACTTACCTGTTATCTACGCCAATGGTTTTGCCCCTCCAATTTCTTCGAAATGTTTAATTCTTGTTACTTCTTTCTCGCTCTTGCCATCTGAAATTATTTATAGCTCATTACAAAAATAGTCGCCGAACAAAATAATTTCAGATAAAATAATTATAAGCACACAGACTCTGTAACACAAACACGTTTATCATAAGCAAAACCCAATCCAACGAAACTATCACTAAACGCATTCATTTAAATAACGAAAAACCGTTAAATTAATTATAGTCGCTTAACTATAACTAATTTACCTTCTGGAATTCAAATTAATTTCGAATAACTATTAATTACGAATAATTAATAGTTACGCCTATGCATTCTCCACTGAACGAAGGAAAAGGTAAAGCTACGTGCACACCGTACCTTGGTATTTTTCAACTCTAGTCAAAAGCCACCGCATCTGTAAATAATTATCAATTATATATATTAATTCAACTTATAACAAAGAATAATTACATAAATACATATATATGCAATAGTAAGATACCTACACATAAGGAATACTTAATCAATAATAACTGGAATTTCATAATATCTTATAATAAAGTTAAAGGTACAAAATTCGTATCAATTAATATCAAAATCGTTAACCATAATCATTTCTGATATTCATTGATATATTATATAATTCTAAGATAGATAATTGATAATTATACATTCGAATACGAAAACACGTGCCTCTTACGTAATCGTTCCGCGAGCGATTATGTAACCACGTTACGTAACGGCCACGTGTTTTCGCCTAGCAACAGGCATTACGAATTATATAACCGACCTATGTTATATAACGACCACGTGTTTTCGCCTAGCAACAAGCAAATTTCAGAGGTCCGCGCTCTGGCTATAAATAACAGCCGCGCGATGCTCCGCTCTCTCAGTTCGGATTCGCCTAGCGTATAGTAAAAATCAGTATTATAACTCTCAGTTCGGGTTCGCCTAGCGTTTAGTTAACATCGTTAGTTATTAATTACTCTCAGTTCGGGCTCGCCAAGCGTATAGTAAAAATCAGTATTATAATTACTCTCAGTTCACTCTCAGTTCGGTTCGCATAGCGTTTAGTTAACATCGTTAGTTATTCAGTGAAAATTATTCTAAATCTCCGTGAAAGTGCTAGTTTCGTTCCCCACAATTTCCCTCTAATTCCAGATCCTGAATTCCTATATTAATTCAATATTCTACAATTTCGATTCTTCCTAAATTCTATTCTATTCTAAATATAATTCATTCTCTAAATCATCTGTTAAATAATTACACGCTCACATTGTTCATACATTCTTTATTTCATTTCGCCACGTGCAATAATTACATTTTCCTTTTTGTACAATATTATTATTATTCTTAGTTCATAGTTGGCGTATAATTATTCGTCAATATATTATTATTATTATTATTATTATTATTATTTCACAGAATATTGTATTATTTCTTTATTTTCGTTATTACATTACAAAGTTATTTCGTTTTGTTTTCTTTAATTGATTATTCTTTTCCTCCTCTAATTCGTCGATCTCTTTCCTTTTTATTCACTCGATTCCTCCGGCGTTAACATTATTTAGTGACAGTGCTCTCGGTCTCACATTCTCTCACTCCGGGAGAGGACGGTATTTTCGAATGCTGATCTGCTCCAGTGAACGAAAGAATTGTGTCTCAAAAAGACCATCTTAGTTTTGTGTTATTGTTGCAACGTTCCTGACGGTCGTTCTCAGGGCGAGGACGGTATTCTTGAATGCTGACCCGCGCCAACGAATGAAGGAACCTAGAAACAAGAAGACAATTAATTAGTGTTCTTAACTATTTTTCCGCGTGTCGCGCATATCGAATTCACCTTCTTTCCCCCTCCATTTCCTTCCACCGCGTTCCATGCGTCGTACCAGACGTGCCGGAAGGAAATACCAGCGCGCGAAACGGGCACGCCTCGCACATATTCACCCCGCGCCTCCACTGAAATTCCAGTGATCGATCTCACTGGTCCAGATTCTCCAACGAGCCGTCCAAGGATCGTCACGGACAGGCTACTTTCCCCCACGTCGATCCACGTGGTCTCCTACGAGAACAGGCGGTTCCTCCTCCACGGTCTCTTCAAGGTCAAGGTGGTCCTCCCTCCGCTGCCGGTGCCAGACGACATCTGCATCGAAGACCCCGTGTACGACCGCTACGTACGCATCCGGAGGAGAATGCTCCTGAAATATTATTAAGAAGATTTAGGTAAGCTTCGTTTCCTCCCCCTTTTCGTCGCGGTGTTGATTACCCCTTTTCTCCCTCGTACCGGTTTCGGGCCAGGATTAGACGCGGACGTACGGGCCGCGTGGATCACAGGTCGTCCCCGTTTTAAATATTATTATTGCTCGCAGCCAGAGTGAACCCCACTCCGGCTCGTGACACGGCACAGAAATTGACTCGTGAAGCGAGGAATCATAGAATCTGAAATAAACTCGTTTGCATCGCGTTTCGGCGTTTCTGCGTCTATTTCGTGTATTTGCATTCAAATGCACCGATCTCGCACAAGAAACAACGATTCGGCCCAGAAATAGACTCGTGAAACGAATAATCATCGAATCTGAAATAAACTCTATTGCATCGCGTTTCGGCATGCCGATTCGGCGTTTCTGAGTCTATTTCGTGTATTTGCATTCAAATGCACCGAACTCGCACAAGAAACAACGATTCGGCACAGAAATTGACTCGTGAAGCGAGGAATCATAGAATCTGAAATAAACTCGTTTGCATCGCGTTTCGGCGTTTCTGCGTCTATTTCGTGAATTTGCAATCAAATTCACCGATCTCGCACAAGAAACAAGGATTCGGCCCAGAAATTGACTCGTGAAGCGAGGAATCATAGAATCTGAAATAAACTCGTTTGCATCGCGTTTCGGCGTTTCTGGGTGTATTCCGTGTATATGCATTCAAGTGCACCGATCTCGCGCAAGAAACAACGATTCGGCAAAGAAATAGACTCGAGAAACAATGAATCATCGCATCTGAAATAAACTCGATTGCATCAGGTTTCGGCATGCCGATTCGGTGTTTCTGCGTCTATTTCGTGTATTTGCATTCCAATGCACCGATCTCGCACAAGAAACAACGAATCGGACCAGAAATAGACTCGTGAAACGAGGAATCATCGAATCTGAAATAAACTCGATTGCATCGCGTTTCGGCATGCCGATTCGGTGTTTCTGCCTCTATTTCGTGTATCTGCATTCAAATGCACCGATCTCGCACAAGAAACAACGATTCGGCACAGAAATTGACTCGTGAAGCGAGGAATAATAGAATCTGAAATAAACTCGTTTGCATCGCGTTTCGGCGTTTCTGCGTCTATTTCGTGAATTTGCATTCAAATGCACCGATCTCGCACAAGAAACAACGATTCGGCCCGGAAATAGACTCGTGAAGCGAGGAATCATCGAATCTGAAATAAACTCGTTTGCATCGCGTTTCGGCGTTTCTGGGTGTATTCCGTGTATTTGCATTCAAATGCACCGATCTCGCACAAGAAACAACGATTCGGCCCATAAATAGACTCGTGAAACGAATAATCATCGAATCTGAAATAAACTCTATTGCATCGCGTTTCGGCATGCCGATTCGGCGTTTCTGAGTCTATTTCGTGTATTTGCATTCAAATGCACCGAACTCGCACAAGAAACAACGATTCGGCACAGAAATTGACTCGTGAAGCGAGGAATCATAGAATCTGAAATAAACTCGTTTGCATCGCGTTTCGGCGTTTCTGCGTCTATTTCGTGAATTTGCAATCAAATTCACCGATCTCGCACAAGAAACAAGGATTCGGCCCAGAAATTGACTCGTGAAGCGAGGAATCATAGAATCTGAAATAAACTCGTTTGCATCGCGTTTCGGCGTTTCTGGGTGTATTCCGTGTATATGCATTCAAGTGCACCGATCTCGCGCAAGAAACAACGATTCGGCAAAGAAATAGACTCGAGAAACAATGAATCATCGCATCTGAAATAAACTCGATTGCATCAGGTTTCGGCATGCCGATTCGGTGTTTCTGCGTCTATTTCGTGTATTTGCATTCCAATGCACCGATCTCGCACAAGAAACAACGAATCGGACCAGAAATAGACTCGTGAAACGAGGAATCATCGAATCTGAAATAAACTCGATTGCATCGCGTTTCGGCATGCCGATTCGGTGTTTCTGCCTCTATTTCGTGTATCTGCATTCAAATGCACCGATCTCGCACAAGAAACAACGATTCGGCACAGAAATTGACTCGTGAAGCGAGGAATAATAGAATCTGAAATAAACTCGTTTGCATCGCGTTTGGCGTTTCTGCGTCTATTTCGTGAATTTGCATTCAAATGCACCGATCTCGCACAAGAAACAACGATTCGGCCCGGAAATAGACTCGTGAAGCGAGGAATCATCGAATCTGAAAGAAACTCGTTTGCATCGCGCTTCGGCATGCCGATTCCGTGTTTCTCGTGTATTTGCATTCCAATGCACCGATCTCGCACAAGAAACAACGATTCGGCACAGAAATTGACTCGTGAAGCGAGGAATCATAGAATCTGAAATAAACTCGTTTGCATCGCGTTTCGGCGTTTCTGCGTCTATTTCGTGTATTTGCATTCAAATGCACCGATCTCGCACAAGAAACAACGATTCGCCCAGAAATAGACTCGTGAAGCGAGGAATCTTCGAATCTGAAATAAACTCGATTGCATCGCGCTTCGGCTCGCCGTTTCGGTGTTTGTGCGTCTATTTTGTGTACTTGCATTCAAATGCACCGATCTCGCACAAGAAACAACGATTCGGCTCAGAAAAAGACTCGTGAAACGAATAATCATCGAATCTGAAATAAACTCCATTGCATCGCGATGCGGCTTGCCGATTCGGTGTTTCTGCGTCTATTTCGTGCATTTGCATTCAAATGCACCGATCTCGCACAAGAAACAAGGATTCGGCCCAGAAATTGACTCGTGAAGCGAGGAATCATAGAATCTGAAATAAACTCGTTTGCATCGCGTTTCGGCGTTTCTGGGTGTATTCCGTGTATTTGCATTCAAATGCACCGATCTCGCACAAGAAACAACGATTCGGCCCATAAATAGACTCGTGAAACGAATAATCATCGAATCTGAAATAAACTCTATTGCATCGCGTTTCGGCATGCCGATTCGGCGTTTCTGAGTCTATTTTGTGTACTTGCATCCAAATGCACCGATCTCGCACAAGAAACAACGATTCGGCTGTGACGTTGGCTCAAATTCACCAACGTTTGATTTAACCTGAAAGGTTAAAATTAATATTAATTCTTGAAACGCTCAATATAGATATGAAAATAAGTTTATGTATTACCTTTGTTTCATCCTGTAGAGTTCTGCCCGCGTCGCACCTCACCTGAAAATAGAATAATCAATCATTACTTTTGAAACGCGCTATAGTGTGACGTCGGCTCGCGTGAGCCAGCTCGTACAACAGCCGCCTACGTCTCTGGGCAACTTGCACGCAGCCGCCTACTCGAGAGTCCACAAACTTATATTGCGAAAACCGCACGAAAAGTCTGTGGACAACTTTGCACGCAGCCGCCTAATCGAGAGTCCACGAACTTATAATGCGAAACCCGCACGAAAAGTCTCTGGACAATTCTGCACTTTACGAGATACCTAACCGCTCTCTTAGCCCCGCCCCCTAAAAATAACAATGTACTTAGAATTATTAACGATTACACATTTAACGATAATACTTACCAAGATCTTCGTAATGCACGAGCGACCGCAAGAAGTCACCTTTGAAACTACCTGTATACATGGCAATAACCCTTGGAACTACCTGTACAATTCATACATTACCTTTGAGTCACTCAGTATAACCGTCGAAACCTGAAAGAATATTTATTATTAATTATACTATGCAAATCAACAATAATTACATAAAAATTCACTTACCTGTTATCTACGCCAATGGTTTTGCCCCTCCAATTTCTTCGAAATGTTTAATTCTTGTTACTTCTTTCTCGCTCTTGCCATCTGAAATTATTTATAGCTCATTACAAAAATAGTCGCCGAACAAAATAATTTCAGATAAAATAATTATAAGCACACAGACTCTGTAACACAAACACGTTTATCATAAGCAAAACCCAATCCAACGAAACTATCACTAAACGCATTCATTTAAATAACGAAAAACCGTTAAATTAATTATAGTCGCTTAACTATAACTAATTTACCTTCTGGAATTCAAATTAATTTCGAATAACTATTAATTACGAATAATTAATAGTTACGCCTATGCATTCTCCACTGAACGAAGGGAAAGGTAAAGCTACGTGCACACCGTACCTTGGTATTTTTCAACTCTAGTCAAAAGCCACCGCATCTGTAAATAATTATCAATTATATATATTAATTCAACTTATAACAAAGAATAATTACATAAATACATATATATGCAATAGTAAGATACCTACACATAAGGAATACTTAATCAATAATAACTGGAATTTCATAATATCTTATAATAAAGTTAAAGGTACAAAATTCGTATCAATTAATATCAAAATCGTTAACCATAATCATTTCTGATATTCATTGATATATTATATAATTCTAAGATAGATAATTGATAATTATACATTCGAATACGAAAACACGTGCCTCTTACGTAATCGTTCCGCGAGCGATTATGTAACCACGTTACGTAACGGCCACGTGTTTTCGCCTAGCAACAGGCATTACGAATTATATAACCGACCTATGTTATATAACGACCACGTGTTTTCGCCTAGCAACAAGCAAATTTCAGAGGTCCGCGCTCTGGCTATAAATAACAGCCGCGCGATGCTCCGCTCTCTCAGTTCGGATTCGCCTAGCGTATAGTAAAAATCAGTATTATAACTCTCAGTTCGGGTTCGCCTAGCGTTTAGTTAACATCGTTAGTTATTAATTACTCTCAGTTCGGGCTCGCCAAGCGTATAGTAAAAATCAGTATTATAATTACTCTCAGTTCACTCTCAGTTCGGTTCGCATAGCGTTTAGTTAACATCGTTAGTTATTCAGTGAAAATTATTCTAAATCTCCGTGAAAGTGCTAGTTTCGTTCCCCACAATTTCCCTCTAATTCCAGATCCTGAATTCCTATATTAATTCAATATTCTACAATTTCGATTCTTCCTAAATTCTATCCTATTCTAAATATAATTCATTCTCTAAATCATCTGTTAAATAATTACACGCTCACATTGTTCATACATTCTTTATTTCATTTCGCCACGTGCAATAATTACATTTTCCTTTTTGTACAATATTATTATTATTCTTAGTTCATAGTTAGCGTATAATTATTCGTCAATATATTATTATTATTATTATTATTTCACAGAATATTGTATTATGTCTTTATTTTCGTTATTACATTACAAAGTTATTTCGTTTTGTTTTCTTTAATTGATTATTCTTTTCCTCCTCTAATTCGTCGATCTCTTTCCTTTTTATTCACTCGATTCCTCCGGCGTTAACATTATTTAGTGACAGTGCTCTCGGTCTCACATTCTCTCACTCCGGGAGAGGACGGTATTTTCGAATGCTGATCTGCTCCAGTGAACGAAAGAATTGTGTCTCAAAAAGACCATCTTAGTTTTGTGTTATTGTTGCAACGTTCCTGACGGTCGTTCTCAGGGCGAGGACGGTATTCTTGAATGCTGACCCGCGCCAACGAATGAAGGAACCTAGAAACAAGAAGACAATTAATTAGTGTTCTTAACTATTTTTCCGCGTGTCGCGCATATCGAATTCACCTTCTTTCCCCCTCCATTTCCTTCCACCGCGTTCCATGCGTCGTACCAGACGTGCCGGAAGGAAATACCAGCGCGCGAAACGGGCACGCCTCGCACATATTCACCCCGCGCCTCCACTGAAATTCCAGTGATCGATCTCACTGGTCCAGATTCTCCAACGAGCCGTCCAAGGATCGTCACGGACAGGCTACTTTCCCCCACGTCGATCCACGTGGTCTCCTACGAGAACAGGCGGTTCCTCCTCCACGGTCTCTTCAAGGTCAAGGTGGTCCTCCCTCCGCTGCCGGTGCCAGACGACATCTGCATCGAAGACCCCGTGTACGACCGCTACGTACGCATCCGGAGGAGAATGCTCCTGAAATATTATTAAGAAGATTTAGGTAAGCTTCGTTTCCTCCCCCTTTTCGTCGCGGTGTTGATTACCCCTTTTCTCCCTCGTACCGGTTTCGGGCCAGGATTAGACGCGGACGTACGGGCCGCGTGGATCACAGGTCGTCCCCGTTTTAAATATTATTATTGCTCGCAGCCAGAGTGAACCCCACTCCGGCTCGTGACACGGCACAGAAATTGACTCGTGAAGCGAGGAATCATCGAATCTGAAATAAACTCGTTTGCATCGCGTTTCGGCGTTTCTGGGTGTATTCCGTGTATTTGCATTCAAATGCACCGATCTCGCACAAGAAACAACGATTCGGCCCATAAATAGACTCGTGAAACGAATAATCATCGAATCTGAAATAAACTCTATTGCATCGCGTTTCGGCATGCCGATTCGGCGTTTCTGAGTCTATTTTGTGTACTTGCATCCAAATGCACCGATCTCGCACAAGAAACAACGATTCGGCTGTGACGTTGGCTCAAATTCACCAACGTTTGATTTAACCTGAAAGGTTAAAATTAATATTAATTCTTGAAACGCTCAATATAGATATGAAAATAAGTTTATGTATTACCTTTGTTTCATCCTGTAGAGTTCTGCCCGCGTCGCACCTCACCTGAAAATAGAATAATCAATCATTACTTTTGAAACGCGCTATAGTGTGACGTCGGCTCGCGTGAGCCAGCTCGTACAACAGCCGCCTACGTCTCTGGACAACTTGCACGCAGCCGCCTACTCGAGAGTCCACAAACTTATATTGCGAAAACCGCACGAAAAGTCTGTGGACAACTTTGCACGCAGCCGCCTAATCGAGAGTCCACGAACTTATAATGCGAAACCCGCACGAAAAGTCTCTGGACAATTCTGCACTTTACGAGATACCTAACCGCTCTCTTAGCCCCGCCCCCTAAAAATAACAATGTACTTAGAATTATTAACGATTACACATTTAACGATAATACTTACCAAGATCTTCGTAATGCACGAGCGACCGCAAGAAGTCACCTTTGAAACTACCTGTATACATGGCAATAACCCTTGGAACTACCTGTACAATTCATACATTACCTTTGAGTCACTCAGTATAACCGTCGAAACCTGAAAGAATATTTATTATTAATTATACTATGCAAATCAACAATAATTACATAAAAATTCACTTACCTGTTATCTACGCCAATGGTTTTGCCCCTCCAATTTCTTCGAAATGTTTAATTCTTGTTACTTCTTTCTCGCTCTTGCCATCTGAAATTATTTATAGCTCATTACAAAAATAGTCGCCGAACAAAATAATTTCAGATAAAATAATTATAAGCACACAGACTCTGTAACACAAACACGTTTATCATAAGCAAAACCCAATCCAACGAAACTATCACTAAACGCATTCATTTAAATAACGAAAAACCGTTAAATTAATTATAGTCGCTTAACTATAACTAATTTACCTTCTGGAATTCAAATTAATTTCGAATAACTATTAATTACGAATAATTAATAGTTACGCCTATGCATTCTCCACTGAACGAAGGAAAAGGTAAAGCTACGTGCACACCGTACCTTGGTATTTTTCAACTCTAGTCAAAAGCCACCGCATCTGTAAATAATTATCAATTATATATATTAATTCAACTTATAACAAAGAATAATTACATAAATACATATATATGCAATAGTAAGATACCTACACATAAGGAATACTTAATCAATAATAACTGGAATTTCATAATATCTTATAATAAAGTTAAAGGTACAAAATTCGTATCAATTAATATCAAAATCGTTAACCATAATCATTTCTGATATTCATTGATATATTATATAATTCTAAGATAGATAATTGATAATTATACATTCGAATACGAAAACACGTGCCTCTTACGTAATCGTTCCGCGAGCGATTATGTAACCACGTTACGTAACGGCCACGTGTTTTCGCCTAGCAACAGGCATTACGAATTATATAACCGACCTATGTTATATAACGACCACGTGTTTTCGCCTAGCAACAAGCAAATTTCAGAGGTCCGCGCTCTGGCTATAAATAACAGCCGCGCGATGCTCCGCTCTCTCAGTTCGGATTCGCCTAGCGTATAGTAAAAATCAGTATTATAACTCTCAGTTCGGGTTCGCCTAGCGTTTAGTTAACATCGTTAGTTATTAATTACTCTCAGTTCGGGCTCGCCAAGCGTATAGTAAAAATCAGTATTATAATTACTCTCAGTTCACTCTCAGTTCGGTTCGCATAGCGTTTAGTTAACATCGTTAGTTATTCAGTGAAAATTATTCTAAATCTCCGTGAAAGTGCTAGTTTCGTTCCCCACAATTTCCCTCTAATTCCAGATCCTGAATTCCTATATTAATTCAATATTCTACAATTTCGATTCTTCCTAAATTCTATTCTATTCTAAATATAATTCATTCTCTAAATCATCTGTTAAATAATTACACGCTCACATTGTTCATACATTCTTTATTTCATTTCGCCACGTGCAATAATTACATTTTCCTTTTTGTACAATATTATTATTATTCTTAGTTCATAGTTGGCGTATAATTATTCGTCAATATATTATTATTATTATTATTATTATTATTATTATTTCACAGAATATTGTATTATTTCTTTATTTTCGTTATTACATTACAAAGTTATTTCGTTTTGTTTTCTTTAATTGATTATTCTTTTCCTCCTCTAATTCGTCGATCTCTTTCCTTTTTATTCACTCGATTCCTCCGGCGTTAACATTATTTAGTGACAGTGCTCTCGGTCTCACATTCTCTCACTCCGGGAGAGGACGGTATTTTCGAATGCTGATCTGCTCCAGTGAACGAAAGAATTGTGTCTCAAAAAGACCATCTTAGTTTTGTGTTATTGTTGCAACGTTCCTGACGGTCGTTCTCAGGGCGAGGACGGTATTCTTGAATGCTGACCCGCGCCAACGAATGAAGGAACCTAGAAACAAGAAGACAATTAATTAGTGTTCTTAACTATTTTTCCGCGTGTCGCGCATATCGAATTCACCTTCTTTCCCCCTCCATTTCCTTCCACCGCGTTCCATGCGTCGTACCAGACGTGCCGGAAGGAAATACCAGCGCGCGAAACGGGCACGCCTCGCACATATTCACCCCGCGCCTCCACTGAAATTCCAGTGATCGATCTCACTGGTCCAGATTCTCCAACGAGCCGTCCAAGGATCGTCACGGACAGGCTACTTTCCCCCACGTCGATCCACGTGGTCTCCTACGAGAACAGGCGGTTCCTCCTCCACGGTCTCTTCAAGGTCAAGGTGGTCCTCCCTCCGCTGCCGGTGCCAGACGACATCTGCATCGAAGACCCCGTGTACGACCGCTACGTACGCATCCGGAGGAGAATGCTCCTGAAATATTATTAAGAAGATTTAGGTAAGCTTCGTTTCCTCCCCCTTTTCGTCGCGGTGTTGATTACCCCTTTTCTCCCTCGTACCGGTTTCGGGCCAGGATTAGACGCGGACGTACGGGCCGCGTGGATCACAGGTCGTCCCCGTTTTAAATATTATTATTGCTCGCAGCCAGAGTGAACCCCACTCCGGCTCGTGACACGGCACAGAAATTGACTCGTGAAGCGAGGAATCATAGAATCTGAAATAAACTCGTTTGCATCGCGTTTCGGCGTTTCTGCGTCTATTTCGTGTATTTGCATTCAAATGCACCGATCTCGCACAAGAAACAACGATTCGGCCCAGAAATAGACTCGTGAAACGAATAATCATCGAATCTGAAATAAACTCTATTGCATCGCGTTTCGGCATGCCGATTCGGCGTTTCTGAGTCTATTTCGTGTATTTGCATTCAAATGCACCGAACTCGCACAAGAAACAACGATTCGGCACAGAAATTGACTCGTGAAGCGAGGAATCATAGAATCTGAAATAAACTCGTTTGCATCGCGTTTCGGCGTTTCTGCGTCTATTTCGTGAATTTGCAATCAAATTCACCGATCTCGCACAAGAAACAAGGATTCGGCCCAGAAATTGACTCGTGAAGCGAGGAATCATAGAATCTGAAATAAACTCGTTTGCATCGCGTTTCGGCGTTTCTGGGTGTATTCCGTGTATATGCATTCAAGTGCACCGATCTCGCGCAAGAAACAACGATTCGGCAAAGAAATAGACTCGAGAAACAATGAATCATCGCATCTGAAATAAACTCGATTGCATCAGGTTTCGGCATGCCGATTCGGTGTTTCTGCGTCTATTTCGTGTATTTGCATTCCAATGCACCGATCTCGCACAAGAAACAACGAATCGGACCAGAAATAGACTCGTGAAACGAGGAATCATCGAATCTGAAATAAACTCGATTGCATCGCGTTTCGGCATGCCGATTCGGTGTTTCTGCCTCTATTTCGTGTATCTGCATTCAAATGCACCGATCTCGCACAAGAAACAACGATTCGGCACAGAAATTGACTCGTGAAGCGAGGAATAATAGAATCTGAAATAAACTCGTTTGCATCGCGTTTGGCGTTTCTGCGTCTATTTCGTGAATTTGCATTCAAATGCACCGATCTCGCACAAGAAACAACGATTCGGCCCGGAAATAGACTCGTGAAGCGAGGAATCATCGAATCTGAAAGAAACTCGTTTGCATCGCGCTTCGGCATGCCGATTCCGTGTTTCTCGTGTATTTGCATTCCAATGCACCGATCTCGCACAAGAAACAACGATTCGGCACAGAAATTGACTCGTGAAGCGAGGAATCATAGAATCTGAAATAAACTCGATTGCATCGCGCTTCGGCTCGCCGTTTCGGTGTTTGTGCGTCTATTTTGTGTACTTGCATTCAAATGCACCGATCTCGCACAAGAAACAACGATTCGGCTCAGAAAAAGACTCGTGAAACGAATAATCATCGAATCTGAAATAAACTCCATTGCATCGCGATGCGGCTTGCCGATTCGGTGTTTCTGCGTCTATTTCGTGCATTTGCATTCAAATGCACCGATCTCGCACAAGAAACAAGGATTCGGCCCAGAAATTGACTCGTGAAGCGAGGAATCATAGAATCTGAAATAAACTCGTTTGCATCGCGTTTCGGCGTTTCTGCGTCTATTTCGTGTATTTGCATTCAAATGCACCGATCTCGCACAAGAAACAACGATTCGGCCCATAAATAGACTCGTGAAACGAATAATCATCGAATCTGAAATAAACTCTATTGCATCGCGTTTCGGCATGCCGATTCGGCGTTTCTGAGTCTATTTTGTGTACTTGCATCCAAATGCACCGATCTCGCACAAGAAACAACGATTCGGCTGTGACGTTGGCTCAAATTCACCAACGTTTGATTTAACCTGAAAGGTTAAAATTAATATTAATTCTTGAAACGCTCAATATAGATATGAAAATAAGTTTATGTATTACCTTTGTTTCATCCTGTAGAGTTCTGCCCGCGTCGCACCTCACCTGAAAATAGAATAATCAATCATTACTTTTGAAACGCGCTATAGTGTGACGTCGGCTCGCGTGAGCCAGCTCGTACAACAGCCGCCTACGTCTCTGGACAACTTGCACGCAGCCGCCTACTCGAGAGTCCACAAACTTATATTGCGAAAACCGCACGAAAAGTCTGTGGACAACTTTGCACGCAGCCGCCTAATCGAGAGTCCACGAACTTATAATGCGAAACCCGCACGAAAAGTCTCTGGACAATTCTGCACTTTACGAGATACCTAACCGCTCTCTTAGCCCCGCCCCCTAAAAATAACAATGTACTTAGAATTATTAACGATTACACATTTAACGATAATACTTACCAAGATCTTCGTAATGCACGAGCGACCGCAAGAAGTCACCTTTGAAACTACCTGTATACATGGCAATAACCCTTGGAACTACCTGTACAATTCATACATTACCTTTGAGTCACTCAGTATAACCGTCGAAACCTGAAAGAATATTTATTATTAATTATACTATGCAAATCAACAATAATTACATAAAAATTCACTTACCTGTTATCTACGCCAATGGTTTTGCCCCTCCAATTTCTTCGAAATGTTTAATTCTTGTTACTTCTTTCTCGCTCTTGCCATCTGAAATTATTTATAGCTCATTACAAAAATAGTCGCCGAACAAAATAATTTCAGATAAAATAATTATAAGCACACAGACTCTGTAACACAAACACGTTTATCATAAGCAAAACCCAATCCAACGAAACTATCACTAAACGCATTCATTTAAATAACGAAAAACCGTTAAATTAATTATAGTCGCTTAACTATAACTAATTTACCTTCTGGAATTCAAATTAATTTCGAATAACTATTAATTACGAATAATTAATAGTTACGCCTATGCATTCTCCACTGAACGAAGGGAAAGGTAAAGCTACGTGCACACCGTACCTTGGTATTTTTCAACTCTAGTCAAAAGCCACCGCATCTGTAAATAATTATCAATTATATATATTAATTCAACTTATAACAAAGAATAATTACATAAATACATATATATGCAATAGTAAGATACCTACACATAAGGAATACTTAATCAATAATAACTGGAATTTCATAATATCTTATAATAAAGTTAAAGGTACAAAATTCGTATCAATTAATATCAAAATCGTTAACCATAATCATTTCTGATATTCATTGATATATTATATAATTCTAAGATAGATAATTGATAATTATACATTCGAATACGAAAACACGTGCCTCTTACGTAATCGTTCCGCGAGCGATTATGTAACCACGTTACGTAACGGCCACGTGTTTTCGCCTAGCAACAGGCATTACGAATTATATAACCGACCTATGTTATATAACGACCACGTGTTTTCGCCTAGCAACAAGCAAATTTCAGAGGTCCGCGCTCTGGCTATAAATAACAGCCGCGCGATGCTCCGCTCTCTCAGTTCGGATTCGCCTAGCGTATAGTAAAAATCAGTATTATAACTCTCAGTTCGGGTTCGCCTAGCGTTTAGTTAACATCGTTAGTTATTAATTACTCTCAGTTCGGGCTCGCCAAGCGTATAGTAAAAATCAGTATTATAATTACTCTCAGTTCACTCTCAGTTCGGTTCGCATAGCGTTTAGTTAACATCGTTAGTTATTCAGTGAAAATTATTCTAAATCTCCGTGAAAGTGCTAGTTTCGTTCCCCACAATTTCCCTCTAATTCCAGATCCTGAATTCCTATATTAATTCAATATTCTACAATTTCGATTCTTCCTAAATTCTATTCTATTCTAAATATAATTCATTCTCTAAATCATCTGTTAAATAATTACACGCTCACATTGTTCATACATTCTTTATTTCATTTCGCCACGTGCAATAATTACATTTTCCTTTTTGTACAATATTATTATTATTCTTAGTTCATAGTTGGCGTATAATTATTCGTCAATATATTATTATTATTATTATTATTATTATTATTATTTCACAGAATATTGTATTATTTCTTTATTTTCGTTATTACATTACAAAGTTATTTCGTTTTGTTTTCTTTAATTGATTATTCTTTTCCTCCTCTAATTCGTCGATCTCTTTCCTTTTTATTCACTCGATTCCTCCGGCGTTAACATTATTTAGTGACAGTGCTCTCGGTCTCACATTCTCTCACTCCGGGAGAGGACGGTATTTTCGAATGCTGATCTGCTCCAGTGAACGAAAGAATTGTGTCTCAAAAAGACCATCTTAGTTTTGTGTTATTGTTGCAACGTTCCTGACGGTCGTTCTCAGGGCGAGGACGGTATTCTTGAATGCTGACCCGCGCCAACGAATGAAGGAACCTAGAAACAAGAAGACAATTAATTAGTGTTCTTAACTATTTTTCCGCGTGTCGCGCATATCGAATTCACCTTCTTTCCCCCTCCATTTCCTTCCACCGCGTTCCATGCGTCGTACCAGACGTGCCGGAAGGAAATACCAGCGCGCGAAACGGGCACGCCTCGCACATATTCACCCCGCGCCTCCACTGAAATTCCAGTGATCGATCTCACTGGTCCAGATTCTCCAACGAGCCGTCCAAGGATCGTCACGGACAGGCTACTTTCCCCCACGTCGATCCACGTGGTCTCCTACGAGAACAGGCGGTTCCTCCTCCACGGTCTCTTCAAGGTCAAGGTGGTCCTCCCTCCGCTGCCGGTGCCAGACGACATCTGCATCGAAGACCCCGTGTACGACCGCTACGTACGCATCCGGAGGAGAATGCTCCTGAAATATTATTAAGAAGATTTAGGTAAGCTTCGTTTCCTCCCCCTTTTCGTCGCGGTGTTGATTACCCCTTTTCTCCCTCGTACCGGTTTCGGGCCAGGATTAGACGCGGACGTACGGGCCGCGTGGATCACAGGTCGTCCCCGTTTTAAATATTATTATTGCTCGCAGCCAGAGTGAACCCCACTCCGGCTCGTGACACGGCACAGAAATTGACTCGTGAAGCGAGGAATCATAGAATCTGAAATAAACTCGTTTGCATCGCGTTTCGGCGTTTCTGCGTCTATTTCGTGTATTTGCATTCAAATGCACCGATCTCGCACAAGAAACAACGATTCGGCCCAGAAATAGACTCGTGAAACGAATAATCATCGAATCTGAAATAAACTCTATTGCATCGCGTTTCGGCATGCCGATTCGGCGTTTCCGAGTCTATTTCGTGTATTTGCATTCAAATGCACCGAACTCGCACAAGAAACAACGATTCGGCACAGAAATTGACTCGTGAAGCGAGGAATCATAGAATCTGAAATAAACTCGTTTGCATCGCGTTTCGGCGTTTCTGCGTCTATTTCGTGAATTTGCAATCAAATTCACCGATCTCGCACAAGAAACAAGGATTCGGCCCAGAAATTGACTCGTGAAGCGAGGAATCATAGAATCTGAAATAAACTCGTTTGCATCGCGTTTCGGCGTTTCTGGGTGTATTCCGTGTATATGCATTCAAGTGCACCGATCTCGCGCAAGAAACAACGATTCGGCAAAGAAATAGACTCGAGAAACAATGAATCATCGCATCTGAAATAAACTCGATTGCATCAGGTTTCGGCATGCCGATTCGGTGTTTCTGCGTCTATTTCGTGTATTTGCATTCCAATGCACCGATCTCGCACAAGAAACAACGAATCGGACCAGAAATAGACTCGTGAAACGAGGAATCATCGAATCTGAAATAAACTCGATTGCATCGCGTTTCGGCATGCCGATTCGGTGTTTCTGCCTCTATTTCGTGTATCTGCATTCAAATGCACCGATCTCGCACAAGAAACAACGATTCGGCACAGAAATTGACTCGTGAAGCGAGGAATAATAGAATCTGAAATAAACTCGTTTGCATCGCGTTTCGGCGTTTCTGCGTCTATTTCGTGAATTTGCATTCAAATGCACCGATCTCGCACAAGAAACAACGATTCGGCCCGGAAATAGACTCGTGAAGCGAGGAATCATCGAATCTGAAATAAACTCGTTTGCATCGCGTTTCGGCGTTTCTGGGTGTATTCCGTGTATTTGCATTCAAATGCACCGATCTCGCACAAGAAACAACGATTCGGCCCATAAATAGACTCGTGAAACGAATAATCATCGAATCTGAAATAAACTCTATTGCATCGCGTTTCGGCATGCCGATTCGGCGTTTCTGAGTCTATTTTGTGTACTTGCATCCAAATGCACCGATCTCGCACAAGAAACAACGATTCGGCTGTGACGTTGGCTCAAATTCACCAACGTTTGATTTAACCTGAAAGGTTAAAATTAATATTAATTCTTGAAACGCTCAATATAGATATGAAAATAAGTTTATGTATTACCTTTGTTTCATCCTGTAGAGTTCTGCCCGCGTCGCACCTCACCTGAAAATAGAATAATCAATCATTACTTTTGAAACGCGCTATAGTGTGACGTCGGCTCGCGTGAGCCAGCTCGTACAACAGCCGCCTACGTCTCTGGACAACTTGCACGCAGCCGCCTACTCGAGAGTCCACAAACTTATATTGCGAAAACCGCACGAAAAGTCTGTGGACAACTTTGCACGCAGCCGCCTAATCGAGAGTCCACGAACTTATAATGCGAAACCCGCACGAAAAGTCTCTGGACAATTCTGCACTTTACGAGATACCTAACCGCTCTCTTAGCCCCGCCCCCTAAAAATAACAATGTACTTAGAATTATTAACGATTACACATTTAACGATAATACTTACCAAGATCTTCGTAATGCACGAGCGACCGCAAGAAGTCACCTTTGAAACTACCTGTATACATGGCAATAACCCTTGGAACTACCTGTACAATTCATACATTACCTTTGAGTCACTCAGTATAACCGTCGAAACCTGAAAGAATATTTATTATTAATTATACTATGCAAATCAACAATAATTACATAAAAATTCACTTACCTGTTATCTACGCCAATGGTTTTGCCCCTCCAATTTCTTCGAAATGTTTAATTCTTGTTACTTCTTTCTCGCTCTTGCCATCTGAAATTATTTATAGCTCATTACAAAAATAGTCGCCGAACAAAATAATTTCAGATAAAATAATTATAAGCACACAGACTCTGTAACACAAACACGTTTATCATAAGCAAAACCCAATCCAACGAAACTATCACTAAACGCATTCATTTAAATAACGAAAAACCGTTAAATTAATTATAGTCGCTTAACTATAACTAATTTACCTTCTGGAATTCAAATTAATTTCGAATAACTATTAATTACGAATAATTAATAGTTACGCCTATGCATTCTCCACTGAACGAAGGAAAAGGTAAAGCTACGTGCACACCGTACCTTGGTATTTTTCAACTCTAGTCAAAAGCCACCGCATCTGTAAATAATTATCAATTATATATATTAATTCAACTTATAACAAAGAATAATTACATAAATACATATATATGCAATAGTAAGATACCTACACATAAGGAATACTTAATCAATAATAACTGGAATTTCATAATATCTTATAATAAAGTTAAAGGTACAAAATTCGTATCAATTAATATCAAAATCGTTAACCATAATCATTTCTGATATTCATTGATATATTATATAATTCTAAGATAGATAATTGATAATTATACATTCGAATACGAAAACACGTGCCTCTTACGTAATCGTTCCGCGAGCGATTATGTAACCACGTTACGTAACGGCCACGTGTTTTCGCCTAGCAACAGGCATTACGAATTATATAACCGACCTATGTTATATAACGACCACGTGTTTTCGCCTAGCAACAAGCAAATTTCAGAGGTCCGCGCTCTGGCTATAAATAACAGCCGCGCGATGCTCCGCTCTCTCAGTTCGGATTCGCCTAGCGTATAGTAAAAATCAGTATTATAACTCTCAGTTCGGGTTCGCCTAGCGTTTAGTTAACATCGTTAGTTATTAATTACTCTCAGTTCGGGCTCGCCAAGCGTATAGTAAAAATCAGTATTATAATTACTCTCAGTTCACTCTCAGTTCGGTTCGCATAGCGTTTAGTTAACATCGTTAGTTATTCAGTGAAAATTATTCTAAATCTCCGTGAAAGTGCTAGTTTCGTTCCCCACAATTTCCCTCTAATTCCAGATCCTGAATTCCTATATTAATTCAATATTCTACAATTTCGATTCTTCCTAAATTCTATTCTATTCTAAATATAATTCATTCTCTAAATCATCTGTTAAATAATTACACGCTCACATTGTTCATACATTCTTTATTTCATTTCGCCACGTGCAATAATTACATTTTCCTTTTTGTACAATATTATTATTATTCTTAGTTCATAGTTGGCGTATAATTATTCGTCAATATATTATTATTATTATTATTATTATTATTATTATTTCACAGAATATTGTATTATTTCTTTATTTTCGTTATTACATTACAAAGTTATTTCGTTTTGTTTTCTTTAATTGATTATTCTTTTCCTCCTCTAATTCGTCGATCTCTTTCCTTTTTATTCACTCGATTCCTCCGGCGTTAACATTATTTAGTGACAGTGCTCTCGGTCTCACATTCTCTCACTCCGGGAGAGGACGGTATTTTCGAATGCTGATCTGCTCCAGTGAACGAAAGAATTGTGTCTCAAAAAGACCATCTTAGTTTTGTGTTATTGTTGCAACGTTCCTGACGGTCGTTCTCAGGGCGAGGACGGTATTCTTGAATGCTGACCCGCGCCAACGAATGAAGGAACCTAGAAACAAGAAGACAATTAATTAGTGTTCTTAACTATTTTTCCGCGTGTCGCGCATATCGAATTCACCTTCTTTCCCCCTCCATTTCCTTCCACCGCGTTCCATGCGTCGTACCAGACGTGCCGGAAGGAAATACCAGCGCGCGAAACGGGCACGCCTCGCACATATTCACCCCGCGCCTCCACTGAAATTCCAGTGATCGATCTCACTGGTCCAGATTCTCCAACGAGCCGTCCAAGGATCGTCACGGACAGGCTACTTTCCCCCACGTCGATCCACGTGGTCTCCTACGAGAACAGGCGGTTCCTCCTCCACGGTCTCTTCAAGGTCAAGGTGGTCCTCCCTCCGCTGCCGGTGCCAGACGACATCTGCAACGAAGACCCCGTGTACGACCGCTACGTACGCATCCGGAGGAGAATGCTCCTGAAATATTATTAAGAAGATATAGGTAAGCTTCGTTTCCTCCCCCTTTTCGTCGCGGTGTTGATTACCCCTTTTCTCCCTCGTACCGGTTTCGGGCCAGGATTAGACGCGGACGTACGGGCCGCGTGGATCACAGGTCGTCCCCGTTTTAAATATTATTATTGCTCGCAGCCAGAGTGAACCCCACTCCGGCTCGTGACACGGCACAGAAATTGACTCGTGAAGCGAGGAATCATAGAATCTGAAATAAACTCGTTTGCATCGCGTTTCGGCGTTTCTGCGTCTATTTCGTGTATTTGCATTCAAATGCACCGATCTCGCACAAGAAACAACGATTCGGCCCAGAAATAGACTCGTGAAACGAATAATCATCGAATCTGAAATAAACTCTATTGCATCGCGTTTCGGCATGCCGATTCGGCGTTTCTGAGTCTATTTCGTGTATTTGCATTCAAATGCACCGAACTCGCACAAGAAACAACGATTCGGCACAGAAATTGACACGTGAAGCGAGGAATCATAGAATCTGAAATAAACTCGTTTGCATCGCGTTTCGGCGTTTCTGCGTCTATTTCGTGAATTTGCAATCAAATTCACCGATCTCGCACAAGAAACAAGGATTCGGCCCAGAAATTGACTCGTGAAGCGAGGAATCATAGAATCTGAAATAAACTCGTTTGCATCGCGTTTCGGCGTTTCTGGGTGTATTCCGTGTATATGCATTCAAGTGCACCGATCTCGCGCAAGAAACAACGATTCGGCAAAGAAATAGACTCGAGAAACAATGAATCATCGCATCTGAAATAAACTCGATTGCATCAGGTTTCGGCATGCCGATTCGGTGTTTCTGCGTCTATTTCGTGTATTTGCATTCCAATGCACCGATCTCGCACAAGAAACAACGAATCGGACCAGAAATAGACTCGTGAAACGAGGAATCATCGAATCTGAAATAAACTCGATTGCATCGCGTTTCGGCATGCCGATTCGGTGTTTCTGCCTCTATTTCGTGTATCTGCATTCAAATGCACCGATCTCGCACAAGAAACAACGATTCGGCACAGAAATTGACTCGTGAAGCGAGGAATAATAGAATCTGAAATAAACTCGTTTGCATCGCGTTTGGCGTTTCTGCGTCTATTTCGTGAATTTGCATTCAAATGCACCGATCTCGCACAAGAAACAACGATTCGGCCCGGAAATAGACTCGTGAAGCGAGGAATCATCGAATCTGAAAGAAACTCGTTTGCATCGCGCTTCGGCATGCCGATTCCGTGTTTCTCGTGTATTTGCATTCCAATGCACCGATCTCGCACAAGAAACAACGATTCGGCACAGAAATTGACTCGTGAAGCGAGGAATCATAGAATCTGAAATAAACTCGTTTGCATCGCGTTTCGGCGTTTCTGCGTCTATTTCGTGTATTTGCATTCAAATGCACCGATCTCGCACAAGAAACAACGATTCGCCCAGAAATAGACTCGTGAAGCGAGGAATCTTCGAATCTGAAATAAACTCGATTGCATCGCGCTTCGGCTCGCCGTTTCGGTGTTTGTGCGTCTATTTTGTGTACTTGCATTCAAATGCACCGATCTCGCACAAGAAACAACGATTCGGCTCAGAAAAAGACTCGTGAAACGAATAATCATCGAATCTGAAATAAACTCCATTGCATCGCGATGCGGCTTGCCGATTCGGTGTTTCTGCGTCTATTTCGTGCATTTGCATTCAAATGCACCGATCTCGCACAAGAAACAAGGATTCGGCCCAGAAATTGACTCGTGAAGCGAGGAATCATAGAATCTGAAATAAACTCGTTTGCATCGCGTTTCGGCGTTTCTGCGTCTATTTCGTGTATTTGCATTCAAATGCACCGATCTCGCACAAGAAACAACGATTCGGCCCAGAAATAGACTCGTGAAACGAATAATCATCGAATCTGAAATAAACTCTATTGCATCGCGTTTCGGCATGCCGATTCGGCGTTTCTGAGTCTATTTCGTGTATTTGCATTCAAATGCACCGATCTCGCACAAGAAACTACGATACGGCACAGAAATTGACTCGTGAAGCGAGGAATCATAGAATCTGAAATAAACTCGATTGCATCGCGTTTCGGCATGCCGATTCGGCGTTTCTGAGTCTATTTCGTGTATTTGCATTCAAATGCACCGATCTCGCACAAGAAACAACTATTCGGCACAGAAATTGACTCGTGAAGCGAGGAATCATAGAATCTGAAATAAACTCGTTTGCATCGCGTTTCGGCGTTTCTGCGTCTATTTCGTGAATTTGCATTCAAATGCACCGATCTCGCACAAGAAACAACGATTCGGCCCAGAAATAGACTCGTGAAGCGAGGAATCATCGAATCTGAAAGAAACTCGTTTGCATCGCGCTGCGGCATGCCGATTCGGTGTTTCTGCGTCTATTTCGTGCATTTGCATTCAATTGCACCGATCTCGCACAAGAAACAACGATTCGGCCCAGAAATTGACTCGTGAATCGAGGAATCATCGAATCTGAAATAAACTCGTTTGCATCGCGCTTCGGCATGCCGATTCCGTGTTTCTCGTGTATCTGCATTCAAATGCACCGATCTCGCACAAGAAACAACGATTCGGCACAGAAATTGACTCGTGAAGCGAGGAATAATAGAATCTGAAATAAACTCGTTTGCATCGCGTTTGGCGTTTCTGCGTCTATTTCGTGAATTTGCATTCAAATGCACCGATCTCGCACAAGAAACAACGATTCGGCCCGGAAATAGACTCGTGAAGCGAGGAATCATCGAATCTGAAAGAAACTCGTTTGCATCGCGCTTCGGCATGCCGATTCCGTGTTTCTCGTGTATTTGCATTCCAATGCACCGATCTCGCACAAGAAACAACGATTCGGCACAGAAATTGACTCGTGAAGCGAGGAATCATAGAATCTGAAATAAACTCGTTTGCATCGCGTTTCGGCGTTTCTGCGTCTATTTCGTGTATTTGCATTCAAATGCACCGATCTCGCACAAGAAACAACGATTCGCCCAGAAATAGACTCGTGAAGCGAGGAATCTTCGAATCTGAAATAAACTCGATTGCATCGCGCTTCGGCTCGCCGTTTCGGTGTTTGTGCGTCTATTTTGTGTACTTGCATTCAAATGCACCGATCTCGCACAAGAAACAACGATTCGGCTCAGAAAAAGACTCGTGAAACGAATAATCATCGAATCTGAAATAAACTCCATTGCATCGCGATGCGGCTTGCCGATTCGGTGTTTCTGCGTCTATTTCGTGCATTTGCATTCAAATGCACCGATCTCGCACAAGAAACAAGGATTCGGCCCAGAAATTGACTCGTGAAGCGAGGAATCATAGAATCTGAAATAAACTCGTTTGCATCGCGTTTCGGCGTTTCTGCGTCTATTTCGTGTATTTGCATTCAAATGCACCGATCTCGCACAAGAAACAACGATTCGGCCCAGAAATAGACTCGTGAAACGAATAATCATCGAATCTGAAATAAACTCTATTGCATCGCGTTTCGGCATGCCGATTCGGCGTTTCTGAGTCTATTTCGTGTATTTGCATTCAAATGCACCGATCTCGCACAAGAAACTACGATACGGCACAGAAATTGACTCGTGAAGCGAGGAATCATAGAATCTGAAATAAACTCGATTGCATCGCGTTTCGGCATGCCGATTCGGCGTTTCTGAGTCTATTTCGTGTATTTGCATTCAAATGCACCGATCTCGCACAAGAAACAACTATTCGGCACAGAAATTGACTCGTGAAGCGAGGAATCATAGAATCTGAAATAAACTCGTTTGCATCGCGTTTCGGCGTTTCTGCGTCTATTTCGTGAATTTGCATTCAAATGCACCGATCTCGCACAAGAAACAACGATTCGGCCCAGAAATAGACTCGTGAAGCGAGGAATCATCGAATCTGAAAGAAACTCGTTTGCATCGCGCTGCGGCATGCCGATTCGGTGTTTCTGCGTCTATTTCGTGCATTTGCATTCAAATGCACCGATCTCGCACAAGAAACAACGATTCGGCCCAGAAAAAGACTCGTGATACGAATAATCATCGAATCTGAAATAAACTATTGCATCGCGTTTCGGCATGCCGATTCGGCGTTTCTGAGTCTATTTCGTGTATTTGCATTCAAATGCACCGATCTCGCACAAGAAACAACGATTCGGCACAGAAATTGACTCGTGAATCGAGGAATCATAGAATCTGAAATAAACTCGTTTGCATCGCGTTTCGGCGTTTCTGCGTCTATTTCGTGTATTTGCATTCAAATGCACCGATCTCGCACAAGAAACAACGATTCGGCCCAGAAATAGACTCGTGAAACGAATAATCATCGAATCTGAAATAAACTCTATTGCATCGCGCTTCGGCATGCCGATTCCGTGTTTCTCGTGTATTTGCATTCCAATGCACCGATCTCGCACAAGAAACAACGATTCGGCAGAGAAATTGACTCGTGAAGCGAGGAATCATAGAATCTGAAATAAACTCGTTTCCATCGCGTTTCGGCGTTTCTGCGTCTATTTCGTGTATTTGCATTCAAATGCACCGATCTCGCACAAGAAACAACGATTCGGCCCAGAAATAGACTCGTGAAACGAATAATCATCGAATCTGAAATAAACTCTATTGCATCGCGTTTCGGCATGCCGATTCGGCGTTTCTGAGTCCATTTCGTGTATTTGCATTCAAATGCACCGATCTCGCACAAGAAACTACGATTCGGCACAGAAATTGACTCGTGAAGCGAGGAATCATAGAATCTGAAATAAACTCGTTTGCATCGCGTTTCGGCGTTTCTGCGTCTATTTCGTGAATTTGCATTCAAATGCACCGATCTCGCACAAGAAACAACGATTCGGCACAGAAATTGACTCGTGAAGCGAGGAATCATAGAATCTGAAATAAACTCGTTTGCATCGCGTTTCGGCGTTTCTGCGTCTATTTCGTGTATTTGCATTCAAATGCAACGATCTCGCACAACAAACAACGATTCGCCCAGAAATAGACTCGTGAAGCGAGGAATCATCGGATCTGAAAGAAACTCGTTTGCATCGCGCTGCGGCATGCCGATTCGGTGTTTCTGCGTCTATTTCGTGCATTTGCATTCAAATGCACCGATCTCGCACAAGAAACAACGATTCGGCCCAGAAAAAGACTCGTGATACGAATAATCATCGAATCTGAAATAAACTCTATTGCATCGCGTTTCGGCATGCCGATTCGGCGTTTCTGAGTCTATTTCGTGTATTTGCATTCAAATGCACCGATCTCGCACAAGAAATAACGATTCGGCACAGAAATTGACTCGTGAAGCGAGGAATCATAGAATCTGAAATAAACTCGTTTGCATCGCGTTTCGGCGTTTCTGCGTCTATTTGGTGAATTTGCATTCAAATGCACCGATCTCGCACAAGAAACAACGATTCGGCACAGAAATTGACTCGTGAAGCGAGGAATCATAGAATCTGAAATAAATTCGTTTGCATCGCGTTTCGGCGTTTCTGCGTCTATTTCGTGTATTTGCATTCAAATGCACCGATCTCGCACAAGGAACAACGATTCGGCCCAGAAATAGACTCGTGAAACGAATAATCATCGAATCTGAAATAAACTCTATTGCATCGCGTTTCGGCATGCCGATTCGGCGTTTCTGAGTCTATTTCGTGTATTTGCATTCAAATGCACCGATCTCGCACAAGAAACAACGATTCGGCACAGAAATTGACTCGTGAAGCGAGGAATCATAGAATCTGAAATAAACTCGATTGCATCGCGTTTCGGCATGCCGATTCGGCGTTTCTGAGTCTATTTCGTGTATTTGCATTCAAATGCACCGATCTCGCACAAGAAACAACGATTCGGCACAGAAATTGACTCGTGAAGCGAGGAATCATCGAATCTGAAATAAACTATTGCATCGCGTTTCGGCATGCCGATTCGGCTTTTCTGAGTCTATTTCGTGTATTTGCATTCAAATGCACCGATCTCGCACAAGAAACAACGATTCGGCACAGAAATTGACTCGTGAATCGAGGAATCATCGAATCTGAAATAAACTCGTTTGCATCGCGCTTCGGCATGCCGATTCCGTGTTTCTCGTGTATTTGCATTCCAATGCACCGATCTCGCACAAGAAACAACGATTCGGCAGAGAAATTGACTCGTGAAGCGAGGAATCATAGAATCTGAAATAAACTCGTTTGCATCGCGTTTCGGCGTTTCTGGGTGTATTCCGTGTATTTGCATTCAAATGCACCGATCTCGCGCAAGAAACAACGATTCGGCAAAGAAATAGACTCGAGAAACAATGATTCATCGCATCTGAAATAAACTCGATTGCATCAGGTTTCGGGATGCCGATTCGGTGTTTCTGCGTCTATTTCGTGTATTTGCATTCCAATGCACCGATCTCGCACAAGAAACAACGAATCGGACCAGAAATAGACTCGTGAAACGAGGAATCATCGAATCTGAAATAAACTCGATTGCATCGCGTTTCGGCATGCCGATTCGGTGTTTCTGCCTCTATTTCGTGTATCTGCATTCAAATGCACCGATCTCGCACAAGAAACAACGATTCGGCACAGAAATTGACTTGTGAAGCGAGGAATCATAGAATCTGAAATAAACTCGTTTGCATCGCGTTTCGGCGTTTCTGCGTCTATTTCGTGAATTTGCATTCAAATGCACCGATCTCGCACAAGAAACAACGATTCGGCACAGAAATTGACTCGTGAAGCGAGGAATCATCGAATCTGAAAGAAACTCGTTTGCATCGCGCTGCGGCATGCCGATTCGGTGTTTCTGCGTCTATTTCGTGCATTTGCATTCAAATGCACCGATCTCGCACAAGAAACAACGATTCGGCCCAGAAATTGACTCGTGAAGCGAGGAATCATCGAATCTGAAATAAACTCGTTTGCATCGCGCTTCGGCATGCCGATTCCGTGTTTCTCGTGTATTTGCATTCGGCACAGAAATTGACTCGTGAAGCGAGGAATCATAGAATCTGAAATAAACTCGTTTGCATCGCGTTTCGGCGTTTCTGCGTCTATTTCGTGTATTTGCATTCAAATGCAACGATCTCGCACAACAAACAACGATTCGCCCAGAAATAGACTCGTGAAGCGAGGAATCATCGGATCTGAAAGAAACTCGTTTGCATCGCGCTGCGGCAAGCCGATTCGGTGTTTCTGCGTCTATTTCGTGCATTTGCATTCAAATGCACCGATCTCGCACAAGAAACAACGATTCGGCCCAGAAATTGACTCGTGAAGCGAGGAATCATAGAATCTGAAATAAACTCGTTTGCATCGCGTTTCGGCGTTTCTGCGTCTATTTCGTGAATTTGCATTCAAATGCACCGATCTCGCACAAGAAACAACGATTCGGCACAGAAATTGACTCGTGAAGCGAGGAATCATAGAATCTGAAATAAACTCGATTGCATCGCGTTTCGGCATGCCGATTCGGCGTTTCTGAGTCTATTTCGTGTATTTGCATTCAAATGCACCGATCTCGCACAAGAAACAACGATTCGGCACAGAAATTGACCTGTGAATCGAGGAATCATCGAATCTGAAATAAACTCGTTTGCATCGCGCTTCGGCATGCCGATTCCGTGTTTCTCGTGTATTTGCATTCCAATGCACCGATCTCGCACAAGAAACAACGATTCGGCAGAGAAATTGACTCGTGAAGCGAGGAATCATAGAATCTGAAATAAACTCGTTTGCATCGCGTTTCGGCGTTTCTGCGTCTATTTCGTGTATTTGCATTCAAATGCAACGATCTCGCACAAGAAACAACGATTCGGCCCAGAAATAGACTCGTGAAACGAATAATCATCGAATCTGAAATAAACTCTATTGCATCGCGTTTCGGCATGCCGATTCGGCGTTTCTGAGTCTATTTCGTGTATTTGCATTCAAATGCACCGATCTCGCACAAGAAACTACGATTCGGCACAGAAATTGACTCGTGAAGCGAGGAATCATAGAATCTGAAATAAACTCGTTTGCATCGCGTTTCGGCGTTTCTGCGTCTATTTCGTGAATTTGCATTCAAATGCACCGATCTCGCACAAGAAACAACGATTCGGCACAGAAATTGACTCGTGAAGCGAGGAATCATAGAATCTGAAATAAATTCGTTTGCATCGCGTTTCGGCGTTTCTGCGTCTATTTCGTGTATTTGCATTCAAATGCACCGATCTCGCACAAGGAACAACGATTCGGCCCAGAAATAGACTCGTGAAACGAATAATCATCGAATCTGAAATAAACTCTATTGCATCGCGTTTCGGCATGCCGATTCGGCGTTTCTGAGTCTATTTCGTGTATTTGCATTCAAATGCACCGATCTCGCACAAGAAACAACGATTCGGCACAGAAATTGACTAGTGAAGCGAGGAATCATAGAATCTGAAATAAACTCGTTTGCATCGCGTTTCGGCGTTTCTGCGTCTATTTCGTGAATTTGCATTCAAATGCACCGATCTCGCACAAGAAACAAGGATTCGGCCCAGAAATTGACTCGTGAAGCGAGGAATCATAGAATCTGAAATAAACTCGTTTGCATCGCGTTTCGGCGTTTCTGGGTGTATTCCGTGTATTTGCATTCAAATGCACCGATCTCGCGCAAGAAACAACGATTCGGCAAAGAAATAGACTCGAGAAACAATGAATCATCGCATCTGAAATAAACTCGATTGCATCAGGTTTCGGGATGCCGATTCGGTGTTTCTGCGTCTATTTCGTGTATTTGCATTCCAATGCACCGATCTCGCACAAGAAACAACGAATCGGACCAGAAATAGACTCGTGAAACGAGGAATCATCGAATCTGAAATAAACTCGATTGCATCGCGTTTCGGCATGCCGATTCGGTGTTTCTGCCTCTATTTCGTGTATCTGCATTCAAATGCACCGATCTCGCACAAGAAACAACGATTCGGCACAGAAATTGACTTGTGAAGCGAGGAATCATAGAATCTGAAATAAACTCGTTTGCATCGCGTTTCGGCGTTTCTGCGTCTATTTCGTGAATTTGCATTCAAATGCACCGATCTCGCACAAGAAACAACGATTCGGCACAGAAATTGACTCGTGAAGCGAGGAATCATCGAATCTGAAAGAAACTCGTTTGCATCGCGCTGCGGCATGCCGATTCGGTGTTTCTGCGTCTATTTCGTGCATTTGCATTCAAATGCACCGATCTCGCACAAGAAACAACGATTCGGCCCAGAAATGGACTCGTGAAGCGAGGAATCATCGAATCTGAAATAAACTCGTTTGCATCGCGCTTCGGCATGCCGATTCCGTGTTTCTCGTGTATTTGCATTCGGCACAGAAATTGACTCGTGAAGCGAGGAATCATAGAATCTGAAATATACTCGTTTGCATCGCGTTTCGGCGTTTCTGCGTCTATTTCGTGTATTTGCATTCAAATGCAACGATCTCGCACAACAAACAACGATTCGCCCAGAAATAGACTCGTGAAGCGAGGAATCATCGGATCTGAAAGAAACTCGTTTGCATCGCGCTGCGGCATGCCGATTCGGTGTTTCTGCGTCTATTTCGTGCATTTGCATTCAAATGCACCGATCTCGCACAAGAAACAACGATTCGGCCCAGAAATTGACTCGTGAAGCGAGGAATCATAGAATCTGAAATAAACTCGTTTGCATCGCGTTTCGGCTGTGACGTCGTACCGACATCTTGGAACTAGCTTCAAAATTCAAACAGGCGCGTACGAGCCCGCGCTCGTATTCACCTATATGCGAACCGTAACCGCGTCAAATGAGCGAGCGAGCGAAACGCGTAAACACGCCGCACATGTACATGTGTACACACACACATCTCCTACGAGCGCGACCATACGAACGGTAACACGGTAGCCGGTGCGAGCGTACGCCGGCCTAGCAACAGGCAGGGACGAGCGCCGCAACCTTACTCGTCCTTATTGACAATAACAAAGAAGTATATTCCAAATTGACTCTTTCTAAAAACGCGCAAAACAGTCGTGGCGTACGTGACTAATTGCACGTGTTACCCAAATTCGTATGGTCCGCGCTCGACCTATAAATAAGGCAAGGATCAGGGCCTCCCCCTCTCAGTTCCAAGTCAAAATTCGTACTATTCAGGTCGTATACCTCCGCATCATATTCCAAATCACTTCGCGCTCTCCTAGTTCAAGTTCAATACTTCTTTACCACGTTCTAATCGTTTCGCGCTTATCCTTGCCAGTACCTTTCGGCGATTCTTTATTATTTCGTTATTTTATTCTTTCGCGCCTCGTGCTGCAGCTACGTTATTCTGTTTCTTTATTATTTCGTTATTTTATTCTTTCGCGCCTCGTGCTGCAGCTACGTTATTCTGTTTCTTTATTATTTTGTTATTTCATTTGTACATTTCGGTACAATTATATCTCTTTCTTTACACTACACCATCGTCCGTTCTGTTCACCACCTTCCATCATTCAGTGCTACACCGCCCCAGTCCCGTCGTGATCGCGAGTGTGTGAGACCCGTCAGTGTTGTTCGTGTCGTTCTAGAACCCGGCGTTCCGTCGTGCGTCTGAGCCCACCAGGTCGCTCGGTACGAAGGAAGGCCGCCGTCGCGACTTGTGGAAACTTTGATCGCGCTCCTTGGCCCCTTTTAGTCGGTCTCACATGCCGCGACGCGCCGGGCGTAAATACCAGTGTGCGTGGTAATTCGGTGGTACGCGCAGCCTAAATTCCCGTGTTCCTCCGTTGTACGTCTGAGCCCGCCAGGTCGCTCGGTACAGGGAACGCGGGCTCGCCAGCTCCAGCTAACTATCGTGCCCCTGTGACCTCTGTGTTCCTCCGCGTACGTCTGAGCCCACCAGGTCGCTCGGTACGGGGAACACAGACTCGGCGACTCCGAATCCTCCCTACGCGACCGGTGAACTTCGTACCACACACACTCCCGTGCCCGAACGCGTCCTATACGTGCCGCGGTCGCGTCATCAGAGCTATATATATTTCCGCGGGACTCTCGGCAGACACCGGTATCGGTCCTGATCAGACGTGGGCGTAAGGACCACGTGGATCGAAGATCGTCATTTAAAAATTCTCCGTTACGATTCGTAGTTGTTCGCCGGAATTTCCGGCCGCGGATCGTAACAGGGAGAAAATTTGGCGCAGTCGGTAGGACACGACGATCGCCGACTAAATCCGGGTCGCCCCTGCCGAATTCTCAAAACCCTCTTCTTTCTCTCCGCTCATAATGGAAACCATCAATTCCAAGCCCGCTCCGAACACACCCTATCCCCTCACCGAGGAGGACCTCTTCGCATTCCAACGGGAACTAGAAAGGAAAGAAGCCGCCCTCCTCGAGCGAACCGTAGCCTTCGAAACCGCGACGAGGCTACAAGAACGCGCCCACGAAGCCGAGCTACGGGCAATCCGCCGCGAAATCCGCGACCTGCGGTCGACCAGTCTGGACTCGAGCGCCCCACGTTTCCTCCCGCGATCCAACTCGAATCCTTTTGCCGAAGACACTCGCCCCGACCCCCTCAACTTCGCAATTAAACAAGCCGTCGAGTTCGTCCCCGCCTTCGACGGCGGCAACATCACCGTCCTTCAGTTCGTGCGAGCGTGCAAACGCGCACGCGAAGTAATCCCTGCGTACGCGGAACGTACGTTAACAAAATTAATTTGTAATAAACTCCGCGGCCGCGCCTACGCCGCTGTCGAGGATGTGGACTGCTCCACCATTTCCGAACTCTGTAACCGTCTCAAAGACGTATTAGGTCCCCATCGCTTCGTCGACCAATACCGTGGCGAGCTCGCAAGCGTCTCGCAAGGCGTTTCAGAACACGTGTTAGATTTTATTACCCGCGTAAAGGATTTACGCACTGCGATCCTCGATTACAGTCGCGACGAAGCCGACAGAGCCGAAGTCGACGCATTCACGACAGAGTCCTTCATTCGCGGCCTCATCCCCACGCTACGAGCCGAGGTTCGACCTTTCCGCAACGAACCTCTAAACAAGGTCTTCAATGAGGCCATCACCGCGTACAAGCAGTTCGAGCTCGATAGACGCCGCTATCGAGAGTCTCTCCGCGATGATCACCGTCGCGTACATTTCGCGGAGACACGCTCTCCCACGCCCGTGCATCACGACCCCTGGCGTACCGCGGAACCTTCGAATTCGGGGAACGCGCTTCGCCCCGCCCCGCCAACGCGCCGACACGGATCCCCGCAGATCAGGCAGAGCAACGAAATCTCCGCGCGCAACGAGCGCCCAGCGTACAGACCTCACTGCGAAGAGGACACGGAACGCCCTATTCACCGAGAAAATTCACCGACGCCTACCCGATTCGTGTCGTCCGTGAACTGCGCCGCCGACCCCCCAACGCCGCGCATTCGAACAAATGCGCCCCAATTCGCGAAGGAGTGCGAACTCCTAGTCGACACCGGGTCGGAAGTAAACTTAATCCGAGCGTCCAGCGTCCGACCCGACGTCCACATAAATTCAAACCGCGTTACGAGAATCCAAGGCATCACCGAGGGCGCAGTCGACACCCTCGGCGAGGTGACGATTGAGATCGCCGACGCCATCCCTGCCGCGTTTCATGTTTTCCCCGGACCCCTCCCGACCGATGTAGACGGAATTTTAGGCTCGCCCTTCTTCCAAGAAGGAGCTGAAATTTCGTTCACGAAACGACAAATCGTGCGCGATAACATTTCCATTCCGTTCTCCGAACAAAGCGAGCGCACGATCGAACCCCGAACCGTCGCGTGCGTCGCCATCAATATAAACGGTCCAAGCACTGGTCGCACCTCTCGCCTAGATATTAAGCGGGACGTAGTTGTAGGTGACCGCCGAGTCATAAACGATCTTGGAAAGGCCAGCCTACGGTGCTCCGATGCACCGACCGAAATGGCGACCGTTCCCTTACCGGTACCGAAGGTAGAAGAGATCGAGTTTTCCCCGCCTTATTCTAATCCCAACTCTAGTTCTAATTCCAATCCAAACTCCGAATCCGCCCCGGAGCATCTTCCCAAACCTCAAGCCCGTACGAACCGATCGTGCGGGACGGTCAAAATCGACCAACTCGCGAAAATCCCAGATTCCGAACCCGCTTCGGATCCTCCGAAACCTCCGACTCATGCTCGCACAGGCCGTCTGTGCGAGACGACCCCTAAAGGTCAAACCGCGCAAGTTCTCGAGTCCGAACCAAAAACGATTGGTTTGGTTACTCAGAATCTCAGAGCTCGCATACAAGAATCACGCGAAACAACTCCGCTGACCCACCCCCATCCAGACGAGATTGAAGATGTCAAATCTCTCCCCGAAGACAACCACGATCTCTCCTACTTCCAGAAAAGTCAACGTGGAAGCGTCCACGCATGCGAGCGCACTACCCCCAACGATATTGTTACGCGTCCCAAGCAATACCGCCCTCCGCCGACCCACGAGGAAACCGTAGACCGCGAAGCTACCAAATTCTCAAAGGATACCCCCACAAACTCAACAAGACCTTCAGACTGCTCGCACAAAATTTCCTCGCAGATCATCCGAAGGAAGCCAAAGAAGCGTCACGGCAAATTCAACCGGCTGTCAAAAGAAAACGTACAGCCTGGAAAAACGGACGATCGACGTTCACGCATCTCAGTGGTTGCCAAGAGGATGCCAAGGGTGCCCGCTGTGAACCACCAACGAAATCAGCTCCAGCATACACTCCACAAGGGATTGTACTTCACGCCCTCCGATCAAATCACCGGGGCCCAACCCAACTCGAGGCCCCTACGCAGCCTCACCCCGGCCGATGAGGGTTATCGGCTCAGTACGAGCAGGAGCGCAAAATCGTCCACGCCGACAAGTCAAAAAGGGCGAAACCCCTACCACTCCAAACCCAGCGCTATCCATGGGTCCACCCCCCCCCCCCTCCACCTGCTCCCATCACCCCCCCCCCAGCCGAGGCACCTAGCTGCTCCCGGCACCCGCTTCATTTACCTTGCGGCAGCCAGAGCGAGACGATGTGTCCACCACACATTGCCAAGCCAACTTCGGAAGAGAAGGCAGCTACGTTCTTGGCGTACTTCAGCAACTACGCATGCTACAAAGGAGCTACGTACACATACGCCAACGGCACACATGCATGCGAACGCTGTAGCCGACACCTCCCGGGCCTCTCGAAGGTCACGTCTATCCACATGGTGGACAGGAAGCTGGCAGTACGGAGCACATGCTCAAGTTGCGGCTCCAACCTATGCCAAGACAGGCCTCTGCTAGACTGTCATGACTGCGCCGACAGAGTCTGCACGACGATCGCCACGGTTGCATTCAAACACAGCCCACACGTGGACGAATTGCGACAATGCCTACAAGAACGACTCAACCCCGGCCATCTACCACGGAAGGGCTGATCACCGTCGCGCCGTCATCGCGGCCTCACCCTGCCTCGGGCATCACCGAAGACGACACCCCCCCCAGCGGCCACCATTTCAAGGAGGGAGGTGTGACGTCGTCCCGACGTTGGATCTGGATCATATTCATCGACCAAACCCCCCCCCCCCCGACCCTCGGCACCCACTACGCTCACCTTCGCCTCGCTAAGATTCCCGCCCCAAGGGGTGAGGTGTGACGTCGTACCGACATCTTGGAACTAGCTTCAAAATTCAAACAGGCGCGTACGAGCCCGCGCTCGTATTCACCTATATGCGAACCGTAACCGCGTCAAATGAGCGAGCGAGCGAAACGCGTAAACTCGCCGCACATGTACATGTGTACACACACACATCTCCTACGAGCGCGACCATACGAACGGTAACACGGTAGCCGGTGCGAGCGTACGCCGGCCTAGCAACAGGCAGGGACGAGCGCCGCAACCTTACTCGTCCTTATTGACAATAACAAAGAAGTATATTCCAAATTGACTCTTTCTAAAAACGCGCAAAACAGTCGTGGCGTACGTGACTAATTGCACGTGTTACCCAAATTCGTATGGTCCGCGCTCGACCTATAAATAAGGCAAGGATCAGGGCCTCCCCCTCTCAGTTCCAAGTCAAAATTCGTACTATTCAGGTCGTATACCTCCGCATCATATTCCAAATCACTTCGCGCTCTCCTAGTTCAAGTTCAATACTTCTTTACCACGTTCTAATCGTTTCGCGCTTATCCTTGCCAGTACCTTTCGGCGATTCTTTATTATTTCGTTATTTTATTCTTTCGCGCCTCGTGCTGCAGCTACGTTATTCTGTTTCTTTATTATTTCGTTATTTTATTCTTTCGCGCCTCGTGCTGCAGCTACGTTATTCTGTTTCTTTATTATTTTGTTATTTCATTTGTACATTTCGGTACAATTATATCTCTTTCTTTACACTACACCATCGTCCGTTCTGTTCACCACCTTCCATCATTCAGTGCTACACCGCCCCAGTCCCGTCGTGATCGCGAGTGTGTGAGACCCGTCAGTGTTGTTCGTGTCGTTCTAGAACCCGGCGTTCCGTCGTGCGTCTGAGCCCACCAGGTCGCTCGGTACGAAGGAAGGCCGCCGTCGCGACTTGTGGAAACTTTGATCGCGCTCCTGCGTTTCTGCGTCTATTTCGTGAATTTGCATTCAAATGCACCGATCTCGCACAAGAAACAACGATTCGGCCCAGGAATAGACTCGTGAAGCGAGGAATCATCGAATCTGAAATAAGCTCGATTGCATCGCGTTTCGGCATGCCGATGCGGCGTTTCTGCGTCTATTTCGTGTATTTGCATTCAAATGCACCGATCTCGCACAAGAAACAACGATTCGCCCAGAAATAGACTCGTGAAGCAAGGAATCTTCGAATCTGAAATAAACTCGATTGCATCGCGCTTCGGCTCGCCGTTTCGGTGTTTGTGCGTCTATTTTGTGTACTTGCATCCAAATGCACCGATCTCGCACAAGAAACAACTATTCGGCTCAGAAAAAGACTCGTGAAACGAATAATCATCGAATCTGAAATAAACTCCATTGCATCGCGATGCGGGTTGCCGATTCGGTGTTTCTGCGTCTATTTCGTGTATTTGCATTCAAATGCACCGATCTCGCGCAAGAAACAACGATTCGGCAAAGAAATAGACTCGAGAAACAATGAATCATCGCATCTGAAATAAACTCGATTGCATCAGGTTTCGGCATGCCGATTCGGTGTTTCTGCGTCTATTTCGTGTATTTGCATTCCAATGCACCGATCTCGCACAAGAAACAACGATTCGGCACAGAAATTGACTCGTGAAGCGAGGAATCATAGAATCTGAAATAAACTCGTTTGCATCGCGTTTCGGCGTTTCTGCGTCTATTTCGTGAATTTGCATTCAAATGAACCGATCTCGCACAAGAAACAACGATTCGGCCCAGAAATAGACTCGTGAAGCGAGGAATCATCGGATCTGAAAGAAACTCGTTTGCATCGCGCTGCGGCATGCCGATTCGGTGTTTCTGCGTCTATTTCGTGCATTTGCATTCAAATGCACCGATCTCGCACAAGAAACAACGATTCGGCCCAGAAAAAGACTCGTGATACGAATAATCATCGAATCTGAAATAAACTCTATTGCATCGCGTTTCGGCATGCCGATTCGGCGTTTCTGAGTCTATTTCGTGTATTTGCATTCAAATGCACCGATCTCGCACAAGAAACAACGATTCGGCACAGAAATTGACTCGTGAAGCGAGGAATCATAGAATCTGAAATAAACTCGTTTGCATCGCGTTTCGGCGTTTCTGCGTCTATTTCGTGAATTTGCATTCAAATGCACCGATCTCGCACAAGAAACAACGATTCGGCACAGAAATTGACTCGTGAAGCGAGGAATCATAGAATCTGAAATAAACTCGTTTGCATCGCGTTTCGGCGTTTCTGCGTCTATTTCGTGTATTTGCATTCAAATGCACCGATCTCGCACAAGAAACAACGATTCGGCACAGAAATTGACTCGTGAAGCGAGGAATCATAGAATCTGAAATAAACTCGTTTGCATCGCGTTTCGGCGTTTCTGCGTCTATTTCGTGAATTTGCATTCAAATGCACCGATCCCGCACAAGAAACAAGGATTCGGCCCAGAATTTGACTCGTGAAGCGAGGAATCGTAGAATCTGAAATAAACTCGTTTGCATCGCGTTTCGGCGTTTCTGGGTGTATTCCGTGTATTTGCATTCAAATGCACCGATCTCGCACAAGAAACAACGAATCGGACCAGAAATAGACTCGTGAAACGAGGAATCATCGAATCTGAAATAAACTCGATTGCATCGCGTTTCGGCATGCCGATTCGGTGTTTCTGCCTCTATTTCGTGTATCTGCATTCAAATGCACCGATCTCGCACAAGAAACAACGATTCGGCACAGAAATTGACTCGTGAAGCGAGGAATCATAGAATCTGAAATAAACTCGTTTGCATCGCGTTTCGGCGTTTCTGCGTCTATTTCGTGAATTTGCATTCAAATGCACCGATCTCGCACAAGAAACAACGATTCGGCCCAGAAATAGACTCGTGAAGCGAGGAATCATCGAATCTGAAAGAAACTCGTTTGCATCGCGCTGCGGCATGCCGATTCGGTGTTTCTGCGTCTATTTCGTGCATTTGCATTCAAATGCACCGATCTCGCACAAGAAACAACGATTCGGCCCAGAAATTGACACGTGAAGCGAGGAATCATCGAATCTGAAATAAACTCGTTTGCATCGCGCTTCGGCATGCCGATTCCGTGTTTCTCGTGTATTTGCATTCGGCACAGAAATTGACTCGTGAAGCGAGGAATCATAGAATCTGAAATAAACTCGTTTGCATCGCGTTTCGGCGTTTCTGCGTCTATTTCGTGAATTTGCATTCAAATGCACCGATCTCGCACAAGAAATAACGATTCGGCCCAGGAATAGACTCGTGAAGCGAGGAATCATCGAATCTGAAATAAGCTCGATTGCATCGCGTTTCGGCATGCCGATGCGGCGTTTCTGCGTCTATTTCGTGTATTTGCATTCAAATGCACCGATCTCGCACAAGAAACAACGATTCGCCCAGAAATAGACTCGTGAAGCGAGGAATCTTCGAATCTGAAATAAACTCGATTGCATCGCGCTTCGGCTCGCCGTTTCGGTGTTTGTGCGTCTATTTTGTGTACTTGCATCCAAATTCCCCGATCTCGCACAAGAAACAACGATTCGGCTCAGAAAAAGACTCGTGAAACGAATAATCAACGAATCTGAAATAAACTCCATTGCATCGCGATGCGGCTTGCCGATTCGGTGTTTCTGCGTCTATTTCGTGTATTTGCATTCAAATGCACCGATCTCGCGCAAGAAACAACGATTCGGCAAAGAAATAGACTCGAGAAACAATGAATCATCGCATCTGAAATAAACTGGATTGCATCAGGTTTCGGCATGCCGATTCGGTGTTTCTGCGTCTATTTCGTGTATTTGCATTCAAATGCACCGATCTCGCACAAGAAACAACGATTCGGCACAGAAATTGACTCGTGAAGCGAGGAATAATAGAATCTGAAATAAACTCGTTTGCATCGCGTTTCGGCGTTTCTGCGTCTATTTCGTGAATTTACATTCAAATGCACCGATCTCGCACAAGAAACAACGATTCGGCCCAGAAATAGACTCGTGAAGCGAGGAATCATCGAATCTGAAAGAAACTCGTTTGCATCGCGCTGCGGCATGCCGATTCGGTGTTTCTGCGTCTATTTCGTGCATTTGCATTCAATTGCACCGATCTCGCACAAGAAACAACGATTCGGCCCAGAAATCGACTCGTGAAGCGAGGAATCATCGAATCTGAAATAAACTCTATTGCATCGCGTTTCGGCATGCCGATTCGGCGTTTCTGAGTCTATTTCGTGAATTTGCATTCAAATGAACCGATCTCGCACAAGAAACAACGATTCGGCCCAGAAATAGACTCGTGAAGCGAGGAATCATCGGATCTGAAAGAAACTCGTTTGCATCGCGCTGCGGCATGCCGATTCGGTGTTTCTGCGTCTATTTCGTGCATTTGCATTCAAATGCACCGATCTCGCACAAGAAACAACGATTCGGCCCAGAAAAAGACTCGTGATACGAATAATCATCGAATCTGAAATAAACTCTATTGCATCGCGTTTCGGCATGCCGATTCGGCGTTTCTGAGTCTATTTCGTGTATTTGCATTCAAATGCACCGATCTCGCACAAGAAACAACGATTCGGCACAGAAATTGACTCGTGAAGCGAGGAATCATAGAATCTGAAATAAACTCGTTTGCATCGCGTTTCGGCGTTTCTGCGTCTATTTCGTGAATTTGCATTCAAATGCACCGATCTCGCACAAGAAACAACGATTCGGCACAGAAATTGACTCGTGAAGCGAGGAATCATAGAATCTGAAATAAACTCGTTTGCATCGCGTTTCGGCGTTTCTGCGTCTATTTCGTGTATTTGCATTCAAATGCACCGATCTCGCACAAGAAACAACGATTCGGCACAGAAATTGACTCGTGAAGCGAGGAATCATAGAATCTGAAATAAACTCGTTTGCATCGCGTTTCGGCGTTTCTGCGTCTATTTCGTGAATTTGCATTCAAATGCACCGATCCCGCACAAGAAACAAGGATTCGGCCCAGAAATTGACTCGTGAAGCGAGGAATCGTAGAATCTGAAATAAACTCGTTTGCATCGCGTTTCGGCGTTTCTGGGTGTATTCCGTGTATTTGCATTCAAATGCACCGATCTCGCGCAAGAAACAACGATTCGGCAAAGAAATAGACTCGAGAAACAATGAATCATCGCATCTGAAATAAACTCGATTGCATCAGGTTTCGGGATGCCGATTCGGTGTTTCTGCGTCTATTTCGTGTATTTGCATTCCAATGCACCGATCTCGCACAAGAAACAACGAATCGGACCAGAAATAGACTCGTGAAACGAGGAATCATCGAATCTGAAATAAACTCGATTGCATCGCGTTTCGGCATGCCGATTCGGTGTTTCTGCCTCTATTTCGTGTATCTGCATTCAAATGCACCGATCTCGCACAAGAAACAACGATTCGGCACAGAAATTGACTCGTGAAGCGAGGAATCATAGAATCTGAAATAAACTCGTTTGCATCGCGTTTCGGCGTTTCTGCGTCTATTTCGTGAATTTGCATTCAAATGCACCGATCTCGCACAAGAAACAACGATTCGGCCCAGAAATAGACTCGTGAAGCGAGGAATCATCGAATCTGAAAGAAACTCGTTTGCATCGCGCTGCGGCATGCCGATTCGGTGTTTCTGCGTCTATTTCGTGCATTTGCATTCAAATGCACCGATCTCGCACAAGAAACAACGATTCGGCCCAGAAATTGACACGTGAAGCGAGGAATCATCGAATCTGAAATAAACTCGTTTGCATCGCGCTTCGGCATGCCGATTCCGTGTTTCTCGTGTATTTGCATTCGGCACAGAAATTGACTCGTGAAGCGAGGAATCATAGAATCTGAAATAAACTCGTTTGTATCGCGTTTCGGCGTTTCTGCGTCTATTTCGTGTATTTGCATTCAAATGCAACGATCTCGCACAACAAACAACGATTCGCCCAGAAAATAGACTCGTGAAGCGAGGAATCATCGGATCTGAAAGAAACTCGTTTGCATCGCGCTGCGGCATGCCGATTCGGTGTTTCTGCGTCTATTTCGTGCATTTGCATTCAAATGCACCGATCTCGCACAAGAAACAACGATTCGGCCCAGAAATTGACTCGTGAAGCGAGGAATCATAGAATCTGAAATAAACTCGTTTGCATCGCGTTTCGGCGTTTCTGCGTCTATTTCGTGAATTTGCATTCAAATGCACCGATCTCGCACAAGAAACAACGATTCGGCACAGAAATTGACTCGTGAAGCGAGGAATCATAGAATCTGAAATAAACTCGTTTGCATCGCGTTTCGGCGTTTCTGCGTCTATTTCGTGAATTTGCATTCAAATGCACCGATCTCGCACAAGAAACAACGATTCGGCCCAGGAATAGACTCGTGAAGCGAGGAATCATCGAATCTGAAATAAGCTCGATTGCATCGCGTTTCGGCATGCCGATGCGGCGTTTCTGCGTCTATTTCGTGTATTTGCATTCAAATGCACCGATCTCGCACAAGAAACAACGATTCGCCCAGAAATAGACTCGTGAAGCGAGGAATCTTCGAATCTGAAATAAACTCGATTGCATCGCGCTTCGGCTCGCCGTTTCGGTGTTTGTGCGTCTATTTTGTGTACTTGCATCCAAATTCCCGATCTCGCACAAGAAACAACGATTCGGCTCAGAAAAAGACTCGTGAAACGAATAATCAACGAATCTGAAATAAACTCCATTGCATCGCGATGCGGCTTGCCGATTCGGTGTTTCTGCGTCTATTTCGTGTATTTGCATTCAAATGCACCGATCTCGCGCAAGAAACAACGATTCGGCAAAGAAATAGACTCGAGAAACAATGAATCATCGCATCTGAAATAAACTGGATTGCATCAGGTTTCGGCATGCCGATTCGGTGTTTCTGCGTCTATTTCGTGTATTTGCATTCAAATGCACCGATCTCGCACAAGAAACAACGATTCGGCACAGAAATTGACTCGTGAAGCGAGGAATCATAGAATCTGAAATAAACTCGTTTGCATCGCGTTTCGGCGTTTCTGCGTCTATTTCGTGAATTACATCAAATGCACCGATCTCGCACAAGAAACAACGATTCGGCCCAGAAATAGACTCGTGAAGCGAGGAATCATCGAATCTGAAAGAAACTCGTTTGCATCGCGCTGCGGCATGCCGATTCGGTGTTTCTGCGTCTATTTCGTGCATTTGCATTCAATTGCACCGATCTCGCACAAGAAACAACGATTCGGCCCAGAAATCGACTCGTGAAGCGAGGAATCATCGAATCTGAAATAAACTCTATTGCATCGCGTTTCGGCATGCCGATTCGGCGTTTCTGAGTCTATTTCGTGTATTTGCATTCAAATGCACCGATCTCGCACAAGAAACAACGATTCGGCACAGAAATTGACTCGTGAAGCGAGGAAATCATAGAATCTGAAATAAACTCGTTTGCATCGCGTTTCGGCGTTTCTGCGTCTATTTCGTGAATTTGCATTTGTGACGTCGTCCCGACGTTGGATCTGGATCATATTCATCGACCAAACCCCCCCCCCCCGACCCTCGGCACCATCTACGCTCACCTTCGCCTCGCTAAGATTCCCGCCCCAAGGGGTGAGGTGTGACGTCGTACCGACATCTTGGAACTAGCTTCAAAATTCAAACAGGCGCGTACGAGCCCGCGCTCGTATTCACCTATATGCGAACCGTAACCGCGTCAAATGAGCGAGCGAGCGAAACGCGTAAAACACGCCGCACATGTACATGTGTACACACACACATCTCCTACGAGCGCGACCATACGAACGGTAACACGGTAGCCGGTGCGAGCGTACGCCGGCCTAGCAACAGGCAGGGACGAGCGCCGCAACCTTACTCGTCCTTATTGACAATAACAAAGAAGTATATTCCAAATTGACTCTTTCTAAAAACGCGCAAAACAGTCGTGGCGTACGTGACTAATTGCACGTGTTACCCAAATTCGTATGGTCCGCGCTCGACCTATAAATAAGGCAAGGATCAGGGCCTCCCCCTCTCAGTTCCAAGTCAAAATTCGTACTATTCAGGTCGTATACCTCCGCATCATATTCCAAATCACTTCGCGCTCTCCTAGTTCAAGTTCAATACTTCTTTACCACGTTCTAATCGTTTCGCGCTTATCCTTGCCAGTACCTTTCGGCGATTCTTTATTATTTCGTTATTTTATTCTTTCGCGCCTCGTGCTGCAGCTACGTTATTCTGTTTCTTTATTATTTCGTTATTTTATTCTTTCGCTCCTCGTGCTGCAGCTACGTTATTCTGTTTCTTTATTATTTTGTTATTTCATTTGTACATTTCGGTACAATTATATCTCTTTCTTTACACTACACCATCGTCCGTTCTGTTCACCACCTTCCATCATTCAGTGCTATACCGCGTCAGTGCCGTCGTGTTCGCGAGTGTGTGAGACCCGTCAGTGTTGTTCGTGTCGTTCTAGAACCCGGCGTTCCGTCGTGCGTCTGAGCCCACCAGGTCGCTCGGTACGAAGGAAGGCCGCCGTCGCGACTTGTGGAAACTTTGATCGCGCTCCTTGGCCCCTTTTAGTCGGTCTCACATGCCGCGACGCGCCGGGCGTAAATACCAGTGTGCGTGGTAATTCGGTGGTACGCGCAGCCTAAATTCCCGTGTTCCTCCGTTGTACGTCCTGAGCCCGCCAGGTCGCTCGGTACAGGGAAACGCGGGCTCGCCAGCTCCAGCTAACTATCGTGCCCCTGTGACCTCTGTGTTCCTCCGCGTACGTCTGAGCCCACCAGGTCGCTCGGTACGGGGAACACAGACTCGGCGACTCCGAATCCTCCCTACGCGACCGGTGAACTTCGTACCACACACACTCCCGTGCCCGAACGCGTCCTATACGTGCCGCGGTCGCGTCATCAGAGCTATATATATTTCCGCGAGACTCTCGGCAGACACCGGTATCGGTCCTGATCAGACGTGGGCGTACGGACCACGTGGATCGAAGATCGTCATTTAAAAATTCTCCGTTACGATTCGTAGTTGTTCGCCGGAATTTCCGGCCGCGGATCGTAACACATTCAAATGCACCGATCTCGCACAAGAAACAACGATTCGGCCCAGAAATTGACTCGTGAAGCGAGGAATCATAGAATCTGAAATAAACTCGTTTGCATCGCGTTTCGGCGTTTCTGCGTCTATTTCGTGAATTTGCATTCAAATGCACCGATCTCGCACAAGAAACAACGATTCGGCACAGAAATTGACTCGTGAAGCGAGGAATCATAGAATCTGAAATAAACTCGTTTGCATCGCGTTTCGGCGTTTCTGCGTCTATTTCGTGAATTTGCATTCAAATGCACCGATCTCGCACAAGAAACAACGATTCGGCCCAGGAATAGACTCGTGAAGCGAGGAATCATCGAATCTGAAATAAGCTCGATTGCATCGCGTTTCGGCATGCCGATGCGGCGTTTCTGCGTCTATTTCGTGTATTTGCATTCAAATGCACCGATCTCGCACAAGAAACAACGATTCGCCCAGAAATAGACTCGTGAAGCGAGGAATCTTCGAATCTGAAATAAACTCGATTGCATCGCGCTTCGGCTCGCCGTTTCGGTGTTTGTGCGTCTATTTTGTGTACTTGCATCCAAATTCCCCGATCTCGCACAAGAAACAACGATTCGGCTCAGAAAAAGACTCGTGAAACGAATAATCAACGAATCTGAAATAAACTCCATTGCATCGCGATGCGGCTTGCCGATTCGGTGTTTCTGCGTCTATTTCGTGTATTTGCATTCAAATGCACCGATCTCGCGCAAGAAACAACGATTCGGCAAAGAAATAGACTCGAGAAACAATGAATCATCGCATCTGAAATAAACTGGATTGCATCAGGTTTCGGCATGCCGATTCGGTGTTTCTGCGTCTATTTCGTGTATTTGCATTCAAATGCACCGATCTCGCACAAGAAACAACGATTCGGCACAGAAATTGACTCGTGAAGCGAGGAATCATAGAATCTGAAATAAACTCGTTTGCATCGCGTTTCGGCGTTTCTGCGTCTATTTCGTGAATTTACATTCAAATGCACCGATCTCGCACAAGAAACAACGATTCGGCCCAGAAATAGACTCGTGAAGCGAGGAATCATCGAATCTGAAAGAAACTCGTTTGCATCGCGCTGCGGCATGCCGATTCGGTGTTTCTGCGTCTATTTCGTGCATTTGCATTCAATTGCACCGATCTCGCACAAGAAACAACGATTCGGCCCAGAAATCGACTCGTGAAGCGAGGAATCATCGAATCTGAAATAAACTCTATTGCATCGCGTTTCGGCATGCCGATTCGGCGTTTCTGAGTCTATTTCGTGTATTTGCATTCAAATGCACCGATCTCGCACAAGAAACAACGATTCGGCACAGAAATTGACTCGTGAAGCGAGGAATCATAGAATCTGAAATAAACTCGTTTGCATCGCGTTTCGGCGTTTCTGCGTCTATTTCGTGAATTTGCATTTGTGACGTCGTCCCGACGTTGGATCTGGATCATATTCATCGACCAAACCCCCCCCCCCGACCCTCGGCACCATCTACGCTCACCTTCGCCTCGCTAAGATTCCCGCCCCAAGGGGTGAGGTGTGACGTCGTACCGACATCTTGGAACTAGCTTCAAAATTCAAACAGGCGCGTACGAGCCCGCGCTCGTATTCACCTATATGCGAACCGTAACCGCGTCAAATGAGCGAGCGAGCGAAACGCGTAAACACGCCGCACATGTACATGTGTACACACACACATCTCCTACGAGCGCGACCATACGAACGGTAACACGGTAGCCGGTGCGAGCGTACGCCGGCCTAGCAACAGGCAGGGACGAGCGCCGCAACCTTACTCGTCCTTATTGACAATAACAAAGAAGTATATTCCAAATTGACTCTTTCTAAAAACGCGCAAAACAGTCGTGGCGTACGTGACTAATTGCACGTGTTACCCAAATTCGTATGGTCCGCGCTCGACCTATAAATAAGGCAAGGATCAGGGCCTCCCCCTCTCAGTTCCAAGTCAAAATTCGTACTATTCAGGTCGTATACCTCCGCATCATATTCCAAATCACTTCGCGCTCTCCTAGTTCAAGTTCAATACTTCTTTACCACGTTCTAATCGTTTCGCGCTTATCCTTGCCAGTACCTTTCGGCGATTCTTTATTATTTCGTTATTTTATTCTTTCGCGCCTCGTGCTGCAGCTACGTTATTCTGTTTCTTTATTATTTCGTTATTTTATTCTTTCGCGCCTCGTGCAGCAGCTACGTTATTCTGTTTCTTTATTATTTTGTTATTTCATTTGTACATTTCGGTACAATTATATCTCTTTCTTTACACTACACCATCGTCCGTTCTGTTCACCACCTTCCATCATTCAGTGCTATACCGCGTCAGTGCCGTCGTGTTCGCGAGTGTGTGAGACCCGTCAGTGTTGTTCGTGTCGTTCTAGAACCCGGCGTTCCGTCGTGCGTCTGAGCCCACCAGGTCGCTCGGTACGAAGGAAGGCCGCCGTCGCGACTTGTGGAAACTTTGATCGCGCTCCTTGGCCCCTTTTAGTCGGTCTCACATGCCGCGACGCGCCGGGCGTAAATACCAGTGTGCGTGGTAATTCGGTGGTACGCGCAGCCTAAATTCCCGTGTTCCTCCGTTGTACGTCTGAGCCCGCCAGGTCGCTCGGTACAGGGAACGCGGGCTCGCCAGCTCCAGCTAACTATCGTGCCCCTGTGACCTCTGTGTTCCTCCGCGTACGTCTGAGCCCACCAGGTCGCTCGGTACGGGGAACACAGACTCGGCGACTCCGAATCCTCCCTACGCGACCGGTGAACTTCGTACCACACACACTCCCGTGCCCGAACGCGTCCTATACGTGCCGCGGTCGCGTCATCAGAGCTATATATATTTCCGCGAGACTCTCGGCAGACACCGGTATCGGTCCTGATCAGACGTGGGCGTACGGACCACGTGGATCGAAGATCGTCATTTAAAAATTCTCCGTTACGATTCGTAGTTGTTCGCCGGAATTTCCGGCCGCGGATCGTAACACATTCAAATGCACCGATCTCGCACAAGAAACAACGATTCGGCCCAGAAATAGACTCGTGAAGCGAGGAATCATCGAATCTGAAAGAAACTCGTTTGCATCGCGCTGCGGCATGCCGATTCGGTGTTTGTGCGTCTATTTTGTGTACTTGCATCCAAATTCCCCGATCTCGCACAAGAAACAACGATTCGGCTCAGAAAAAGACTCGTGAAACGAATAATCAACGAATCTGAAATAAACTCCATTGCATCGCGATGCGGCTTGCCGATTCGGTGTTTCTGCGTCTATTTCGTGTATTTGCATTCAAATGCACCGATCTCGCGCAAGAAACAACGATTCGGCAAAGAAATAGACTCGAGAAACAATGAATCATCGCATCTGAAATAAACTGGATTGCATCAGGTTTCGGCATGCCGATTCGGTGTTTCTGCGTCTATTTCGTGTATTTGCATTCAAATGCACCGATCTCGCACAAGAAACAACGATTCGGCACAGAAATTGACTCGTGAAGCGAGGAATCATAGAATCTGAAATAAACGCGTTTGCATCGCGTTTCGGCGTTTCTGCGTCTATTTCGTGAATTTACATTCAAATGCACCGATCTCGCACAAGAAACAACGATTCGGCCCAGAAATAGACTCGTGAAGCGAGGAATCATCGAATCTGAAAGAAACTCGTTTGCATCGCGCTGCGGCATGCCGATTCGGTGTTTCTGCGTCTATTTCGTGCATTTGCATTCAATTGCACCGATCTCGCACAAGAAACAACGATTCGGCCCAGAAATCGACTCGTGAAGCGAGGAATCATCGAATCTGAAATAAACTCTATTGCATCGCGTTTCGGCATGCCGATTCGGCGTTTCTGAGTCTATTTCGTGTATTTGCATTCAAATGCACCGATCTCGCACAAGAAACAACGATTCGGCACAGAAATTGACTCGTGAAGCGAGGAATCATAGAATCTGAAATAAACTCGTTTGCATCGCGTTTCGGCGTTTCTGCGTCTATTTCGTGAATTTACATTCAAATGCACCGATCTCGCACAAGAAACAACGATTCGGCCCAGAAATAGACTCGTGAAGCGAGGAATCATCGAATCTGAAAGAAACTCGTTTGCATCGCGCTGCGGCATGCCGATTCGGTGTTTCTGCGTCTATTTCGTGCATTTGCATTCAATTGCACCGATCTCGCACAAGAAACAACGATTCGGCCCAGAAATCGACTCGTGAAGCGAGGAATCATCGAATCTGAAATAAACTCTATTGCATCGCGTTTCGGCATGCCGATTCGGCGTTTCTGAGTCTATTTCGTGTATTTGCATTCAAATCCACCGATCTCGCACAAGAAACAACGATTCGGCACAGAAATTGACTCGTGAAGCGAGGAATCATAGAATCTGAAATAAACTCGTTTGCATCGCGTTTCGGCGTTTCTGCGTCTATTTCGTGAATTTGCATTCAAATGCACCGATCTCGCACAAGAAACAACGATTCGGCCCAGAAATAGACTCGTGAAGCGAGGAATCATCGAATCTGAAAGAAACTCGTTTGCATCGCGCTGCGGCATGCCGTTTCGGTGTTTGTGCGTCTATTTTGTGTACTTGCATCCAAATTCCCCGATCTCGCACAAGAAACAACGATTCGGCTCAGAAAAAGACTCGTGAAACGAATAATCAACGAATCTGAAATAAACTCCATTGCATCGCGTTTCGGCATGCCGATTCGGTGTTTCTGCGTCTATTTCGTGCATTTGCATTCAAATGCACCGATCTCGCACAAGAAACAACGATTCGGCCCAGAAATTGACACGTGAAGCGAGGAATCATAGAATCTGAAATAAACTCGTTTGCATCGCGTTTCGGCGTTTCTGCGTCTATTTCGTGAATTTGCATTCAAATGCACCGATCTCGCACAAGAAACAACGATTCGGCACAGAAATTGACTCGTGAAGCGAGGAATCATAGAATCTGAAATAAACTCGTTTGCATCGCGTTTCGGCGTTTCTGCGTCTATTTCGTGAATTTGCATTCAAATGCACCGATCTCGCACAAGAAACAACGATTCGGCCCAGGAATAGACTCGTGAAGCGAGGAATCATCGAATCTGAAATAAGCTCGATTGCATCGCGTTTCGGCATGCCGATGCGGCGTTTCTGCGTCTATTTCGTGTATTTGCATTCAAATGCACCGATCTCGCGCAACAAACAACGATTCGCCCAGAAATAGACTCGTGAAGCGAGGAATCATCGGATCTGAAAGAAACTCGTTTGCATCGCGCTGCGGCATGCCGATTCGGTGTTTCTGCGTCTATTTCGTGCATTTGCATTCAAATGCACCGATCTCGCACAAGAAACAACGATTCGGCCCAGAAATTGACTCGTGAAGCGAGGAATCATAGAATCTGAAATAAACTCGTTTGCATCGCGTTTCGGCGTTTCTGCGTCTATTTTGTGTACTTGCATCCAAATTCCCCGATCTCGCACAAGAAACAACGATTCGGCTCAGAAAAAGACTCGTGAAACGAATAATCAACGAATCTGAAATAAACTCCATTGCATCGCGATGCGGCTTGCCGATTCGGTGTTTCTGCGTCTATTTCGTGTATTTGCATTCAAATGCACCGATCTCGCGCAAGAAACAACGATTCGGCAAAGAAATAGACTCGAGAAACAATGAATCATCGCATCTGAAATAAACTGGATTGCATCAGGTTTCGGCATGCCGATTCGGTGTTTCTGCGTCTATTTCGTGTATTTGCATTCAAATGCACCGATCTCGCACAAGAAACAACGATTCGGCACAGAAATTGACTCGTGAAGCGAGGAATCATAGAATCTGAAATAAACTCGTTTGCATCGCGTTTCGGCGTTTCTGCGTCTATTTCGTGAATTTACATTCAAATGTACCGATCTCGCACAAGAAACAACGATTCGGCCCAGAAATAGACTCGTGAAGCGAGGAATCATCGAATCTGAAAGAAACTCGTTTGCATCGCGCTGCGGCATGCCGATTCGGTGTTTCTGCGTCTATTTCGTGCATTTGCATTCAATTGCACCGATCTCGCACAAGAAACAACGATTCGGCCCAGAAATCGACTCGTGAAGCGAGGAATCATAGAATCTGAAATAAACTCGTTTGCATCGCGTTTCGGCGTTTCTGGGTGTATTCCGTGTATTTGCATTCAAATGCACCGATCTCGCGCAAGAAACAACGATTCGGCAAAGAAATAGACTCGAGAAACAATGAATCATCGCATCTGAAATAAACTCGATTGCATCAGGTTTCGGCATGCCGATTCGGTGTTTCTGCGTCTATTTCGTGTATTTGCATTCCAATGCACCGATCTCGCACAAGAAACAACGAATCGGACCAGAAATAGACTCGTGAATCGAGGAATCATCGAATCTGAAATAAACTCGATTGCATCGCGTTTCGGCATGCCGATTCGGTGTTTCTGCCTCTATTTCGTGTATCTGCATTCAAATGCACCGATCTCGCACAAGAAACAACGATTCGGCACAGAAATTGACTCGTGAAGCGAGGAATCATAGAATCTGAAATAAACTCGTTTGCATCGCGTTTCGGCGTTTCTGCGTCTATTTCGTGAATTTGCATTCAAATGCACCGATCTCGCACAAGAAACAACGATTCGGCCCAGAAATAGACTCGTGAAGCGAGGAATCATCGAATCTGAAAGAAACTCGTTTGCATCGCGCTGCGGCATGCCGATTCGGTGTTTCTGCGTCTATTTCGTGCATTTGCATTCAAATGCACCGATCTCGCACAAGAAACAACGATTCGGCCCAGAAATTGACACGTGAAGCGAGGAATCATCGAATCTGAAATAAACTCGTTTGCATCGCGCTTCGGCATGCCGATTCCGTGTTTCTCGTGTATTTGCATTCGGCACAGAAATTGACTCGTGAAGCGAGGAATCATAGAATCTGAAATAAACTCGTTTGTATCGCGTTTCGGCGTTTCTGCGTCTATTTCGTGTATTTGCATTCAAATGCAACGATCTCGCACAACAAACAACGATTCGCCCAGAAATAGACTCGTGAAGCGAGGAATCATCGGATCTGAAAGAAACTCGTTTGCATCGCGCTGCGGCATGCCGATTCGGTGTTTCTGCGTCTATTTCGTGCATTTGCATTCAAATGCACCGATCTCGCACAAGAAACAACGATTCGGCCCAGAAATTGACTCGTGAAGCGAGGAATCATAGAATCTGAAATAAACTCGTTTGCATCGCGTTTCGGCGTTTCTGCGTCTATTTCGTGAATTTGCATTCAAATGCACCGATCTCGCACAAGAAACAACGATTCGGCACAGAAATTGACTCGTGAAGCGAGGAATCATAGAATCTGAAATAAACTCGTTTGCATCGCGTTTCGGCGTTTCTGCGTCTATTTCGTGAATTTGCATTCAAATGCACCGATCTCGCACAAGAAACAACGATTCGGCCCAGGAATAGACTCGTGAAGCGAGGAATCATCGAATCTGAAATAAGCTCGATTGCATCGCGTTTCGGCATGCCGATGCGGCGTTTCTGCGTCTATTTCGTGTATTTGCATTCAAATGCACCGATCTCGCGCAACAAACAACGATTCGCCCAGAAATAGACTCGTGAAGCGAGGAATCATCGGATCTGAAAGAAACTCGTTTGCATCGCGCTGCGGCATGCCGATTCGGTGTTTCTGCGTCTATTTCGTGCATTTGCATTCAAATGCACCGATCTCGCACAAGAAACAACGATTCGGCCCAGAAATTGACTCGTGAAGCGAGGAATCATAGAATCTGAAATAAACTCGTTTGCATCGCGTTTCGGCGTTTCTGCGTCTATTTTGTGTACTTGCATCCAAATTCCCCGATCTCGCACAAGAAACAACGATTCGGCTCAGAAAAAGACTCGTGAAACGAATAATCAACGAATCTGAAATAAACTCCATTGCATCGCGATGCGGCTTGCCGATTCGGTGTTTCTGCGTCTATTTCGTGTATTTGCATTCAAATGCACCGATCTCGCGCAAGAAACAACGATTCGGCAAAGAAATAGACTCGTGAAGCGAGGAATCATCGAATCTGAAAGAAACTCGTTTGCATCGCGCTGCGGCATGCCGATTCGGTGTTTCTGCGTCTATTTCGTGCATTTGCATTCAATTGCACCGATCTCGCACAAGAAACAACGATTCGGCCCAGAAATCGACTCGTGAAGCGAGGAATCATAGAATCTGAAATAAACTCGTTTGCATCGCGTTTCGGCGTTTCTGGGTGTATTCCGTGTATTTGCATTCAAATGCACCGATCTCGCGCAAGAAACAACGATTCGGCAAAGAAATAGACTCGAGAAACAATGAATCATCGCATCTGAAATAAACTCGATTGCATCAGGTTTCGGCATGCCGATTCGGTGTTTCTGCGTCTATTTCGTGTATTTGCATTCCAATGCACCGATCTCGCACAAGAAACAACGAATCGGACCAGAAATAGACTCGTGAATCGAGGAATCATCGAATCTGAAATAAACTCGATTGCATCGCGTTTCGGCATGCCGATTCGGTGTTTCTGCCTCTATTTCGTGTATCTGCATTCAAATGCACCGATCTCGCACAAGAAACAACGATTCGGCACAGAAATTGACTCGTGAAGCGAGGAATCATAGAATCTGAAATAAACTCGTTTGCATCGCGTTTCGGCGTTTCTGCGTCTATTTCGTGAATTTGCATTCAAATGCACCGATCTCGCACAAGAAACAAGGATTCGGCCCAGAAAAAGACTCGTGATACGAATAATCATCGAATCTGAAATAAACTCTATTGCATCGCGTTTCGGCATGCCGATTCGGCGTTTCTGAGTCTATTTCGTGTATTTGCATTCAAATGCACCGATCTCGCACAAGAAACAACGATTCGGCACAGAAATTGACTCGTGAAGCGAGGAATCATAGAATCTGAAATAAACTCGTTTGCATCGCGTTTCGGCGTTTCTGCGTCTATTTCGTGAATTTGCATTCAAATGCACCGATCTCGCACAAGAAACAACGATTCGGCACAGAAATTGACTCGTGAAGCGAGGAATCATGGAATCTGAAATAAATTCGTTTGCATCGCGTTTCGGCGTTTCTGCGTCTATTTCGTGTATTTGCATTCAAATGCACCGATCTCGCACAAGAAACAACGATTCGGCCCAGAAATAGACTCGTGAAACGAATAATCATCGAATCTGAAATAAACTCTATTGCATCGCGTTTCGGCATGCCGATTCGGCGTTTCTGAGTCTATTTCGTGTATTTGCATTCAAATGCACCGATCTCGCACAAGAAACAACGATTCGGCACAGAAATTGACTCGTGGAGCGAGGAATCATAGAATCTGAAATAAACTCGTTTGCATCGCGTTTCGGCGTTTCTGCGTCTATTTCGTGAATTTGCATTCAAATGCACCGATCTCGCACAAGAAACAAGGATTCGGCCCAGAAATTGACTCGTGAAGCGAGGAATCATAGAATCTGAAATAAACTCGTTTGCATCGCGTTTCGGCGTTTCTGGGTGTATTCCGTGTATTTGCATTCAAATGCACCGATCTCGCGCAAGAAACAACGATTCGGCAAAGAAATAGACTCGAGAAACAATGAATCATCGCATCTGAAATAAACTCGATTGCATCAGGTTTCGGCATGCCGATTCGGTGTTTCTGCGTCTATTTCGTGTATTTGCATTCCAATGCACCGATCTCGCACAAGAAACAACGAATCGGACCAGAAATAGACTCGTGAATCGAGGAATCATCGAATCTGAAATAAACTCGATTGCATCGCGTTTCGGCATGCCGATTCGGTGTTTCTGCCTCTATTTCGTGTATCTGCATTCAAATGCACCGATCTCGCACAAGAAACAACGATTCGGCACAGAAATTGACTCGTGAAGCGAGGAATCATAGAATCTGAAATAAACTCGTTTGCATCGCGTTTCGGCGTTTCTGCGTCTATTTCGTGAATTTGCATTCAAATGCACCGATCTCGCACAAGAAACAACGATTCGGCCCAGAAATAGACTCGTGAAGCGAGGAATCATCGAATCTGAAAGAAACTCGTTTGCATCGCGCTGCGGCATGCCGATTCGGTGTTTCTGCGTCTATTTCGTGCATTTGCATTCAAATGCACCGATCTCGCACAAGAAACAACGATTCGGCCCAGAAATTGACTCGTGAAGCGAGGAATCATCGAATCTGAAATAAACTCGTTTGCATCGCGCTTCGGCATGCCGATTCCGTGTTTCTCGTGTATTTGCATTCGGCACAGAAATTGACTCGTGAAGCGAGGAATCATAGAATCTGAAATAAACTCGTTGCATCGCGTTTCGGCGTTTCTGCGTCTATTTCGTGTATTTGCATTCAAATGCAACGATCTCGCACAACAAACAACGATTCGCCCAGAAATAGACTTGTCACGTCCGTCACTGTGTTTTTGTTACAGGTAGCGAGAGGAACGAGATGATGGCACGAGAGAACAGTGACAGACGGACGGAGGAGATTTGAAGAGAGATAGTGAACGGTCTTTCGTGCCGAGACAGCCGCGGGCAGTCATATGCACTAGGACAACCGATATCGCTTGGAATGCAGTCGAGAATAGAGTGTCCGACGCGGATACAAGATATGGCCCGACAAGGATCGCGCGTGAAGGTACAACGGAGGCGGTGAGTTTACACGATTCGAAATTGTACAAAATTATTATACGACTCACCGCACGTTGTAATATCGGCTAATAATAATGTTGCAGCAGGAACTGACGATAGTTGGCGTAGGCCTCGTACATAGGATCTTCTATGCAGATGTCCTCGAGGTGGGGGAGGCTCGGCAGTGGATCCACAGCCTGGTGCTGTTTGACGCTGGTGGTCCTTGGTGCAGAGCGTAGAATGACACGACGATGTGTCGGCAGGATGGCGTCACTGATGATACGGCAACGGGACCTGGGGATGATTACTGTGTCCCGGCTGTCGTCGTCGGAGATGTTGATTACTTCTGGATGAAGCACAGGGTGCAGAATAGGCGTTGACGCTCGCGAGAGATCCGCGTGGTTGATCTCTTTGGGTTGGCTGCAAGGGCAACCGTATACCGATACGTAGTCGGACGCGTCACACGATATGTATTCTGTAGTACCGAGAAGTTCTGTCCACTCTGTAGTGGCAATAATATGATCGAGCACCGCTTTGTTTCTCAACGCGCGTCTCGATTTTGCAAGTTGGTACTTGCGTCCCGCTCGACGTGTACGTCGCATAGGTAAGGGATAGTAATTGCAAGAGTAATTAGTAAGATAATGAAAACGAACTTCAATTTGTTATTAAGTTCTAGTCTATTAACTTTAACAGTCAACTCGCTTCACGTCTACAATGGCGGCTCAGCGTTTCCACTGCGCTCTTGATACCAAATATAGACGTAGCACGAGAGCTCGTAGTGACTCGCTTCACTTTCTAGGTTGGCGGCTCAGCGTTCCCACTGCGCTCTTGATACCAAGTCTAGATGTGGCACGAGGTGAATATTCGAACGGAAGGACTACACTGGAGGATGATATAGAACTGGCACGAGAATAACACAATTGAAGCACTGGTAAAATGATAATATATTGTATAAGATATAGTAGATACACTGGATTACAATATGTGAATAATATTATAATAGGAATAGTAATTGGAATAATATGATTATATGAATTAATGTTGGATAATGAATAAGTGGATATTGTAATATGTTATAGGAATAATGAATAAGAATTAAGAGTTTGAATTGAATTGAATTGGAATTGGAATTGGAATTGGAATGGATCGACACACGTCACTACGCGGAGGCAAGACAAGACACGTCTGCCTTGGTCGCTGGTCGGAGCCAGACTGGCACGTCTGTGCGAGTCGCTCGCTTGGAACGAACTGAACTGGAACGCCGTTGAGATCATCCTCCTTGGTTCGAGAGTGGGGATGGTCCGTGGAGTGGGGGAACTGCTGCACGTGCATTTCTGCTGACGCTGCAGTCCTCGTGTCTCCGCTTATCGTCGTTGCTCCCAGGGACTGCTGCACGTGCATTTCTGCTGACGCTGCAGTCTCGTGGCTGTCCTTTTGCTCTCTACGAGCGTGGGACTGCTGATGTAGCAGTCCTTGGACTTCTCGACGTTTCTAGAAGCTTCTAGAGGCTTCTTAAGTGATGCAATGCTTTATTGCATTATGTGTCGTGGTGATGGGTTGAAGTTGAGGTAAGGTGTTGATCGGAGCAGAGGTAAGGACTTGAACAATAGAATATATGAGATCTTAATACTACGCTTATTTCTAGGGGATGGTGTATGGATCGCGCGGATCAGACCTGGCATACATGAAATGTGTGCAAGGCCAACGTCGTACGTCGGACGACGTAACACCTCCCTTCGCGGAAAAGAAATTTCTTGTAAGGAAGAAATTTCTCGCTCAACAATCAATCTACATCCTTTCATGCGACACATCGTCCGGGGGTACTCCACGCAGGGAGTATAGTTCTCGGCGAGTATTACTTATGTTCGTACGAAATACTGGTCGCACTGAGATGTTGTCGGTGTCGGCACGTGGGGTTGGGATCGGATCTATGCAATTTGTTTCGCATTGTTTATTTTGCATAATCGGTTTTTGGGTGGGTGGGGAATCACTTGTGTCACTGGCACTATTGTCTTTTCTATCACTGTCACTGTTGTTCTTCCTATAACTGACTGCATACGTGTAGTTTTCGTCTCGTTGTTTCAGGAAGATGAAGAATCTGGTTAAGGAGCTCCAGATGGCGACCATGAGGTGGAGGCTCCAGCCATATAGGGAATGGAGGGCTATTCCATTGATAATCGTGCTAATGATTGTTTTTATTGCCCGGATTGCTACATAGACTCCTATTATTCCGGCGCTTACTGATCCGAAGGTGGTAAATCCGGACCATATCTTTTGTGCAGTGGACTCGGCTATCTGTTGCAGTGAGTCCTCGTCAAGTAAGTTGAACATGTTGATGTTTCCTGTTGCATATTGTCTGCCGGAGGCGCCTTGAGCGATAGTGTTGATAACTGCTACCCTTTCTACAGGAAACATTATGTGGTCTTGAAGTTTGTCAAGATCGCTTTGTGAATATATTCCCCCTGTTGCGAGGTTCGTCGGGTCCACATATTTCCATGTAGGTTTGGTGAGTGGGTGTAATTCCGATGGTACAACGGTTTCTGATAGTGATGGGGTAAGTCTGTACCATTGTCCGTTCAGCCGGTAGTATGGAGATAGTAGCTCGTTGCATGGTCTCTCCGTTCCGGTATTTGAGATAATGTGGTCCCTTGGTTTTAGGAACCTTGAAGAGTTCTTGTATGTAACGGGTAACTCGTCGTAGCAGCGGTCCGTTTTTCGTACTTGTACTGTCACTGGAATACACTTAATGATGTGAACCACTTCACCTGCTGGTATGGCTATAAATCCGGCGTCCTTCATAATGGCAGTTGCTACTTCTTCCGGAGCCGTATGTAGCTGTGTGAGTGCGTTTTGAAGAATTTGTCGTTCCAATTCGCACTTCTGGCGGATGACGTCTTTGTAAAGCTGTTTAAATTGTGTACGAAGGTGTTTCTCCACGTAAACGAATTTACTGTTGACATAGGTAAATATGTCGAGATTGTTGACGAGTGTAGGCGACTTTTCTTTGAATTTCCCCGATGTACCTGTTTCCAGGATGAACAGCTTGGGGTGTTCTGTGCGGATAATGATAAAACCGCAGACTGAAGATCGACCTGTTTCTGTCAGTGCAAACGTTGTATCCTGAGAAGCGACCGTGTATAAGGTAGGCGATGATTTTGATTGTGATGATAGCTTAGTCGCTAGTCCTTCGTATAGGACGTCGTAATTGTTAAATTTGCACGAGTCCGTGGGTGCGGATTCCCAGAAGGTATAACCATCCTGTGAATCGAGGCAGGTGCCCTTTTGAAGGGGGCAGGTTTGCCCAGATTGTAGATGTATTTGTGCAGTGGAGAGCCTTATTGGAGCGATGTAGTCTCGTATAGTGATGCGTACTATGGCTTGTACCACGACGTCTGTCCAAGTTCCAAAAGGATCGTTGTAGGTTGTGCCAGAACAGCGGCCGTCATTTTTTATTTCTCCGGCCATTGTGAGGCTGCGGGAGGTAGTAGAGTTCGGCTGGATTCCCGTGATTTGTGCTGCTGGGGTGATGTAAAGGGTTCCAGTGGCATGCAGGCTGGAGCAGGTTTCACTAGTCGTTGTTAGGAGGTACTCCTGTCTTCCGTTGGCGACTACAGAATTATGCGAATGCATACCGCAGTAGTATATAGTCCTGTCGATTTCTATATGACATTGTAGGACTCGGGTTTGCGAGAACTCAGCTAGTTGTAACAACTGGATTCTTTCCAAGCTTTCGGCTGGTGCAGCGTCTTCTGGTTCACAGTTTAAATTATCAATGATAGAATAGGTCGTAATGTTAAGTGTTGATCCCCCGCAGTCGTATCCGACGAGGGTGGACACTTGTGTGGCGATGGAGAGTAGAGTGGCAACTTGGATCGACTTCGTGATCATGGTTGCGCGGACGTCTAAAGACTGGTGGTCTTCTGAGATGATCGCTGCTTCGGAGAGGCGGTGTTGCGATGTGATATGCTGATCTTCCAATGGTGGAAGGAGAATTTGCTGACCCTGGGCTTCGAATTTCGCTCGCTTATTCTCATAGGGGTACCCGTTATCGCGAGGGTACTCAGATTTATGTTTCTTTCTTGCTGACGCGTATTTCGTCGTAGCGCAGAGATTAATTTTATCGTATTCGTTTCGCTTCGCATGGCAACGTGCAGATGGAAGTTGAAAGGAATCGAGTTTCTGTGGATCATCAAAGATATGATTTTGAAGTGAGTTATGAAGTTCTTTTACTCTGGAGGCTTTGATATCCTTCTCTGGTTTAGAACTGTCGCTGGATTTATTGTGCAATATAGAACAGACCTGCTTACATATGGGTCTTGAAAATCTTTGATTGTCGTAGGATTGGAGTTGGTCTTGGAATTGATCGGACTGGTTACCGGAGTTAGGATAAGGATCGGGCTGGTTACCGGAGTTAGTATAATGATCGGGCTGGTTACCGGAGTTAGTATAATAGTCGGGCTGGTTACCGGAGTTAGTATAAGAATCGGGCTGGTTACCGGAGTTAGAATAAGGATCGGGCTGGTTACCGGAGTTAGAATAAGGGTCGGGCTGGTTACCGGAGTTAGTATTGTCGGGATGGTTACCGAATGCGTCGGGATGGTTACCGGAATTAAGAAAGTCGGGATGGTTACCGGAATTAGTATAAGAATCGGAAGAGTACGACTCGATTTCTTCCACCTCCAGTGGGGGCAATCGAAATGAAACTCTTTCCGACGAGGTGTTAAAACACCGGAGGCTCGCTTTGCCTCTACGATTGGTGACGACGCAGTCACCCAGGAATACATCCGGCGCTATATCGACGCGGCGGATATACCCCTGTTTGGGTCCTTTGACGTCGACCGCTATACAGGCAACGGTACGAGGTTCGAGGACGAATTCTTGAGATTTCGGCGGGGTCCTTGTTTGGACTCGATCCTCACGCTCCACGATCCGACTTCTCGCAGTGTACTCCGATATCTCTCGAGTCTCCTTTGATTCCGGCCGGCTTTTCACGGCGTTTTTCTCTAGGGAGTACTCGATCGAATCCCGAGGAGGCATTGAAATAACCTCCGTCACCGGGGCTCTGCAAGGTCTGACCGCGGGTGCACGAGGATTTGAGGAAGACACTCGAACGTTCCTTGCCGAATGTTCCTCACGCTCGGCGGCTGGGGTTTTAACGAGATCGTTGGTCATAGACGAAGGCATTGAAATAACCTCTGCTGCCAATTTATCGCGAGGCCCAGCCGTGGGCGCGCAAGGGTTCGAGAAGGGAACCCGAATGTTTCCTATCGTTATGGATTGATTCGCAAAGGAGATCTCGGCTCCTGTTCTGAAGAAGGGAGAACCGAGGATTCCGTCGATGTTAATTGGGAAGTTTTCTTCCAGGATATGAAATTCGATAGGGTTTTGACCCTGTAAATGTATATTAATTTGACCGAGAGTTGAGATGGATCCCTCGGTTATTCCTTGGACTTCTATAGTGTTTGAACGATCTATTGGTAGATTCGGTTCTAGACTCGACGCACGGATTAAATTAATCTCAGAGCCCGTGTCCAACAAGAATTCACACTTCTTTTGTAATTGAGGGGCGGAGATTTTTACGCGCGGGATTGGAGAGTCTGCAGCAAGATTTACTGCTGAGACGAATCGTCTGGTTGATCGTTCGTTATGATTGCTGTTTGGGTGCGGGCCGTAGTCTGGTTCGAAGATGCGGCCTCCCGCCTTCGGTTTGGTTCGGTCGGGAGGCCGGGCTCGTTTCCCGACCTTAGGTTGTTGTTATAAGCGCGCTTGCGGCATTTGTGGATATCGTGCCCAGGGGTTTTGCAGTAATTGCAATATTTATTTGGGCCTGGGGCCCGGTCCGCGCGACTATCGCGGTATGTGTTCCCGTCACGAGAATTATTTTCCCACCGCCGTTGCGGTGTCGGGGAGCGATATGAGTCCCGGTTTGGGTTATCGCGGCGTTCTGGAGTTCGCTCTGGAATGTCGCGAGCGAAGTCATTCGTGGAACGCGGCTGATATGGCCGGTTATCTGAGAAGCTGACCCGTCTTTCTTCGCGGATCGGCTCTCGACGACGATTCCGATCGAGTTCGTACTGCCTGTAAGCAGAGATTGCTGCTTCGAAAATAATTGCGGAATGTCGCGAAGGGCAGTAAAGAACTTCAGCGCGCAGCTGAGGAAGAAGGCCTCGTAGGAAACATTCCACTACGAATCGATCTAGCTCGTTGTAATTGAGGTCGGTATCTGTGGCGTCCTGGATCGCGGTTCGAAGGTCTTTGACACGGTTAATAAAATCTAGAATGTGTTCGTTATGGGCTTGTGCTATGCTCGCGAGATCACCACGGTACTGGTCTACGAATTTGTACGGACCTAGTACTGTTCGTAGTTTTTCGCACAGAGCGGAAATCGTAAATATGTGTTCGCCTTCTATAGCGGCATAAGCACGGTCGTGGAGTTTGTTGCAGAGTAATTTCGTGAGAGCACGTTCTGCAGTGGGCGGTACGGCGTCACGCGCGCGTTTGCATGCCCGTATGAATTTCAGGACGGAAGACGACGTTCCATCGAATCTAGGGACGAGCTCGGCAGCTTGCTTTAGGGCGAAATTACCTGTAGGCTCGTACTGCGGAATTTCACGGTATCCGGGTGAAGTAGTTTCACGGGAGTCGATAGGAGTTCTAGGGTGTGGCTGTTGTGTCGGAATTCCACGGTATTCGGACAGCGGAGTTTTGGGGCGTGATGGTTGCACGGTTTGGTGCATGAGGCGTAGATTTTGAATCTCTTGACGCAAATCGTCGACCATATTTCTTTGGTTCTGCGCGTCTTCTTCGTATCTATCACGGAGCTTGGCGATGAACTCCGTTTGCTCTTTTAGGTATTGTTCTTTGCGAGCGAGGGCTTGTGCGTGAAGGTACAATTCTTCCTCGGTGGGTGGAGGGAGATCACGCAGATCTTCGAAAGGTTCGTCGGATGGTCCCGGCTGGGGGTGCACGACAGGGCGCGACATTTTGGGCAGGTATAATTGGAATTGAAAATGTGAATTCCCGTATAGACCAGCGTCGGGGGCGTAAATGCGATTATCGGCGACCGTTTCAGTGTCCTACCGACTGCGCCAAAATTTTGTCACGTCCGTCACTGTGTTTTTGTTACAGGTAGCGAGAGGAACGAGATGATGGCACGAGAGAACAGTGACAGACGGACGGAGGAGATTTGAAGAGAGATAGTGAACGGTCTTTCGTGCCGAGACAGCCGCGGGCAGTCATATGCACTAGGACAACCGATATCGCTTGGAATGCAGTCGAGAATAGAGTGTCCGACGCGGATACAAGATATGGCCCGACAAGGATCGCGCGTGAAGGTACAACGGAGGCGGTGAGTTTACACGATTCGAAATTGTACAAAATTATTATACGACTCACCGCACGTTGTAATATCGGCTAATAATAATGTTGCAGCAGGAACTGACGATAGTTGGCGTAGGCCTCGTACATAGGATCTTCTATGCAGATGTCCTCGAGGTGGGGGAGGCTCGGCAGTGGATCCACAGGCTGGTGCTGTTTGACGCTGGTGGTCCTTGGTGCAGAGCGTAGAATGACACGACGATGTGTCGGCAGGATGGCGTCACTGATGATACGGCAACGGGACCTGGGGATGATTACTGTGTCCCGGCTGTCGTCGTCGGAGATGTTGATTACTTCTGGATGAAGCACAGGGTGCAGAATAGGCGTTGACGCTCGCGAGAGATCCGCGTGGTTGATCTCTTTGGGTTGGCTGCAAGGGCAACCGTATACCGATACGTAGTCGGACGCGTCACACGATATGTATTCTGTAGTACCGAGAAGTTCTGTCCACTCTGTAGTGGCAATAATATGATCGAGCACCGCTTTGTTTCTCAACGCGCGTCTCGATTTTGCAAGTTGGTACTTGCGTCCCGCTCGACGTGTACGTCGCATAGGTAAGGGATAGTAATTGCAAGAGTAATTAGTAAGATAATGAAAACGAACTTCAATTTGTTATTAAGTTCTAGTCTATTAACTTTAACAGTCAACTCGCTTCACGTCTACAATGGCGGCTCAGCGTTTCCACTGCGCTCTTGATACCAAATATAGACGTAGCACGAGAGCTCGTAGTGACTCGCTTCACTTTCTAGGTTGGCGGCTCAGCGTTCCCACTGCGCTCTTGATACCAAGTCTAGATGTGGCACGAGGTGAATATTCGAACGGAAGGACTACACTGGAGGATGATATAGAACTGGCACGAGAATAACACAATTGAAGCACTGGTAAAATGATAATATATTGTATAAGATATAGTAGATACACTGGATTACAATATGTGAATAATATTATAATAGGAATAGTAATTGGAATAATATGATTATATGAATTAATGTTGGATAATGAATAAGTGGATATTGTAATATGTTATAGGAATAATGAATAAGAATTAAGAGTTTGAATTGAATTGAATTGGAATTGGAATTGGAATTGGAATGGATCGACACACGTCACTACGCGGAGGCAAGACAAGACACGTCTGCCTTGGTCGCTGGTCGGAGCCAGACTGGCACGTCTGTGCGAGTCGCTCGCTTGGAACGAACTGAACTGGAACGCCGTTGAGATCATCCTCCTTGGTTCGAGAGTGGGGATGGTCCGTGGAGTGGGGGAACTGCTGCACGTGCATTTCTGCTGACGCTGCAGTCCTCGTGTCTCCGCTTATCGTCGTTGCTCCCAGGGACTACTGCACGTGCATTTCTGCTGACGCTGCAGTCTCGTGGCTGTCCTTTTGCTCTCTACGAGCGTGGGACTGCTGATGTAGCAGTCCTTGGACTTCTCGACGTTTCTAGAAGCTTCTAGAGGCTTCTTAAGTGATGCAATGCTTTATTGCATTATGTGTCGTGGTGATGGGTTGAAGTTGAGGTAAGGTGTTGATCGGAGCAGAGGTAAGGACTTGAACAATAGAATATATGAGATCTTAATACTACGCTTATTTCTAGGGGATGGTGTATGGATCGCGCGGATCAGACCTGGCATACATGAAATGTGTGCAAGGCCAACGTCGTACGTCGGACGACGTAACAGACTCGTGAAGCGAGGAATCATCGGATCTGAAAGAAACTCGTTTGCATCGCGCTGCGGCATGCCGATTCGGTGTTTCTGCGTCTATTTCGTGCATTTGCATTCAAATGCACCGATCTCGCACAAGAAACAACGATTCGGCCCAGAAATTGACTCGTGAAGCGAGGAATCATAGAATCTGAAATAAACTCGTTTGCATCGCGTTTCGGCGTTTCTGCGTCTATTTCGTGAATTTGCATTCAAATGCACCGATCTCGCACAAGAAACAACGATTCGGCCCAGGAATAGACTCGTGAAGCGAGGAATCATCGAATCTGAAATAAGCTCGATTGCATCGCGTTTCGGCATGCCGATGCGGCGTTTCTGCGTCTATTTCGTGTATTTGCATTCAAATGCACCGATCTCGCACAAGGAACAACGATTCGCCCAGAAATAGACTCGTGAAGCGAGGAATCTTCGAATCTGAAATAAACTCGATTGCATCGCGTTTCGGCATGCCGATTCGGTGTTTCTGCCTCTATTTCGTGTATCTGCATTCAAATGCACCGATCTCGCACAAGAAACAACGATTCGGCCCGGAAATTGACTCGTGAATCGAGGAATCATCGAATCTGAAATAAACTCGTTTGCATCGCGTTTCGGCATGCCGATTCGGCGTTTCTGAGTCTATTTCGTGTATTTGCATTCAAATGCACCGATCTCGCACAAGAAACAACGATTCGGCACAGAAATTGACTCGTGAAGCGAGGAATCATAGAATCTGAAATAAACTCGTTCGCATCGCGTTTCGGCGTTTCTGCGTCTATTTCGTGAATTTACATTCAAATGCACCGATCTCGCACAAGAAACAAGGATTCGGCCCAGAAATTGACTCGTGAAGCGAGGAATCATAGAATCTGAAATAAACTCGTTTGCATCGCGTTTCGGCGTTTCTGGGTGTATTCCGTGTATTTGCATTCAAATGCACCGATCTCGCGCAAGAAACAACGATTCGGCAAAGAAATAGACTCGAGAAACAATGAATCATCGCATCTGAAATAAACTCGATTGCATCAGGTTTCGGCATGCCGATTCGGTGTTTCTGCGTCTATTTCGTGTATTTGCATTCCAATGCACCGATCTCGCACAAGAAACAACGAATCGGACCAGAAATAGACTCGTGAATCGAGGAATCATCGAATCTGAAATAAACTCGATTGCATCGCGTTTCGGCATGCCGATTCGGTGTTTCTGCCTCTATTTCGTGTATCTGCATTCAAATGCACCGATCTCGCACAAGAAACAACGATTCGGCACAGAAATTGACTCGTGAAGCGAGGAATCATAGAATCTGAAATAAACTCGTTTGCATCGCGTTTCGGCGTTTCTGCGTCTATTTCGTGAATTTGCATTCAAATGCACCGATCTCGCACAAGAAACAACGATTCGGCACAGAAATTGACTCGTGAAGCGAGGAATCATGGAATCTGAAATAAATTCGTTTGCATCGCGTTTCGGCGTTTCTGCGTCTATTTCGTGTATTTGCATTCAAATGCACCGATCTCGCACAAGAAACAACGATTCGGCCCAGAAATAGACTCGTGAAACGAATAATCATCGAATCTGAAATAAACTCTATTGCATCGCGTTTCGGCATGCCGATTCGGCGTTTCTGAGTCTATTTCGTGTATTTGCATTCAAATGCACCGATCTCGCACAAGAAACAACGATTCGGCACAGAAATTGACTCGTGGAGCGAGGAATCATAGAATCTGAAATAAACTCGTTTGCATCGCGTTTCGGCGTTTCTGCGTCTATTTCGTGAATTTGCATTCAAATGCACCGATCTCGCACAAGAAACAAGGATTCGGCCCAGAAATTGACTCGTGAAGCGAGGAATCATAGAATCTGAAATAAACTCGTTTGCATCGCGTTTCGGCGTTTCTGGGTGTATTCCGTGTATTTGCATTCAAATGCACCGATCTCGCGCAAGAAACAACGATTCGGCAAAGAAATAGACTCGAGAAACAATGAATCATCGCATCTGAAATAAACTCGATTGCATCGCGTTTCGGCATGCCGATTCGGTGTTTCTGCCTCTATTTCGTGTATCTGCATTCAAATGCACCGATCTCGCACAAGAAACAACGATTCGGCACAGAAATTGACTCGTGAAGCGAGGAATCATAGAATCTGAAATAAACTCGTTTGCATCGCGTTTCGGCGTTTCTGCGTCTATTTCGTGAATTTGCATTCAAATGCACCGATCTCGCACAAGAAACAACGATTCGGCCCAGAAATAGACTCGTGAAGCGAGGAATCATCGAATCTGAAAGAAACTCGTTTGCATCGCGCTGCGGCATGCCGATTCGGTGTTTCTGCGTCTATTTCGTGCATTTGCATTCAAATGCACCGATCTCGCACAAGAAACAACGATTCGGCCCAGAAATTGACTCGTGAAGCGAGGAATCATCGAATCTGAAATAAACTCGTTTGCATCGCGCTTCGGCATGCCGATTCCGTGTTTCTCGTGTATTTGCATTCGGCACAGAAATTGACTCGTGAAGCGAGGAATCATAGAATCTGAAATAAACTCGTTGCATCGCGTTTCGGCGTTTCTGCGTCTATTTCGTGTATTTGCATTCAAATGCAACGATCTCGCACAAGAAACAACGATTCGGCCCAGGAATAGACTCGTGAAGCGAGGAATCATCGAATCTGAAATAAGCTCGATTGCATCGCGTTTCGGCATGCCGATGCGGCGTTTCTGCGTCTATTTCGTGTATTTGCATTCAAATGCACCGATCTCGCACAAGGAACAACGATTCGCCCAGAAATAGACTCGTGAAGCGAGGAATCTTCGAATCTGAAATAAACTCGATTGCATCGCGTTTCGGCATGCCGATTCGGTGTTTCTGCCTCTATTTCGTGTATCTGCATTCAAATGCACCGATCTCGCACAAGAAACAACGATTCGGCCCGGAAATTGACTCGTGAATCGAGGAATCATCGAATCTGAAATAAACTCGTTTGCATCGCGTTTCGGCATGCCGATTCGGCGTTTCTGAGTCTATTTCGTGTATTTGCATTCAAATGCACCGATCTCGCACAAGAAACAACGATTCGGCACAGAAATTGACTCGTGAAGCGAGGAATCATAGAATCTGAAATAAACTCGTTCGCATCGCGTTTCGGCGTTTCTGCGTCTATTTCGTGAATTTACATTCAAATGCACCGATCTCGCACAAGAAACAAGGATTCGGCCCAGAAATTGACTCGTGAAGCGAGGAATCATAGAATCTGAAATAAACTCGTTTGCATCGCGTTTCGGCGTTTCTGGGTGTATTCCGTGTATTTGCATTCAAATGCACCGATCTCGCGCAAGAAACAACGATTCGGCAAAGAAATAGACTCGAGAAACAATGAATCATCGCATCTGAAATAAACTCGATTGCATCAGGTTTCGGCATGCCGATTCGGTGTTTCTGCGTCTATTTCGTGTATTTGCATTCCAATGCACCGATCTCGCACAAGAAACAACGAATCGGACCAGAAATAGACTCGTGAATCGAGGAATCATCGAATCTGAAATAAACTCGATTGCATCGCGTTTCGGCATGCCGATTCGGTGTTTCTGCCTCTATTTCGTGTATCTGCATTCAAATGCACCGATCTCGCACAAGAAACAACGATTCGGCACAGAAATTGACTCGTGAAGCGAGGAATCATAGAATCTGAAATAAACTCGTTTGCATCGCGTTTCGGCGTTTCTGCGTCTATTTCGTGAATTTGCATTCAAATGCACCGATCTCGCACAAGAAACAACGATTCGGCACAGAAATTGACTCGTGAAGCGAGGAATCATGGAATCTGAAATAAATTCGTTTGCATCGCGTTTCGGCGTTTCTGCGTCTATTTCGTGTATTTGCATTCAAATGCACCGATCTCGCACAAGAAACAACGATTCGGCCCAGAAATAGACTCGTGAAACGAATAATCATCGAATCTGAAATAAACTCTATTGCATCGCGTTTCGGCATGCCGATTCGGCGTTTCTGAGTCTATTTCGTGTATTTGCATTCAAATGCACCGATCTCGCACAAGAAACAACGATTCGGCACAGAAATTGACTCGTGGAGCGAGGAATCATAGAATCTGAAATAAACTCGTTTGCATCGCGTTTCGGCGTTTCTGCGTCTATTTCGTGAATTTGCATTCAAATGCACCGATCTCGCACAAGAAACAAGGATTCGGCCCAGAAATTGACTCGTGAAGCGAGGAATCATAGAATCTGAAATAAACTCGTTTTGCATCGCGTTTCGGCGTTTCTGGGTGTATTCCGTGTATTTGCATTCAAATGCACCGATCTCGCGCAAGAAACAACGATTCGGCAAAAGAATAGACTCGAGAAACAATGAATCATCGCATCTGAAATAAACTCGATTGCATCGCGTTTCGGCATGCCGATTCGGTGTTTCTGCCTCTATTTCGTGTATCTGCATTCAAATGCACCGATCTCGCACAAGAAACAACGATTCGGCACAGAAATTGACTCGTGAAGCGAGGAATCATAGAATCTGAAATAAACTCGTTTGCATCGCGTTTCGGCGTTTCTGCGTCTATTTCGTGAATTTGCATTCAAATGCACCGATCTCGCACAAGAAACAACGATTCGGCCCAGAAATAGACTCGTGAAGCGAGGAATCATCGAATCTGAAAGAAACTCGTTTGCATCGCGCTGCGGCATGCCGATTCGGTGTTTCTGCGTCTATTTCGTGCATTTGCATTTCAAATGCACCGATCTCGCACAAGAAACAACGATTCGGCCCAGAAATTGACTCGTGAAGCGAGGAATCATCGAATCTGAAATAAACTCGTTTGCATCGCGCTTCGGCATGCCGATTCCGTGTTTCTCGTGTATTTGCATTCGGCACAGAAATTGACTCGTGAAGCGAGGAATCATAGAATCTGAAATAAACTCGTTGCATCGCGTTTCGGCGTTTCTGCGTCTATTTCGTGTATTTGCATTCAAATGCAACGATCTCGCACAACAAACAACGATTCGCCCAGAAATAGACTCGTGAAGCGAGGAATCATCGGATCTGAAAGAAACTCGTTTGCATCGCGCTGCGGCATGCCGATTCGGTGTTTCTGCGTCTATTTCGTGCATTTGCATTCAAATGCACCGATCTCGCACAAGAAACAACGATTCGGCCCAGAAATTGACTCGTGAAGCGAGGAATCATAGAATCTGAAATAAACTCGTTTGCATCGCGTTTCGGCGTTTCTGCGTCTATTTCGTGAATTTGCATTCAAATGCACCGATCTCGCACAAGAAACAACGATTCGGCACAGAAATTGACTCGTGAAGCGAGGAATCATAGAATCTGAAATAAACTCGTTTGCATCGCGTTTCGGCGTTTCTGCGTCTATTTCGTGAATTTGCATTCAAATGCACCGATCTCGCACAAGAAACAACGATTCGGCCCAGGAATAGACTCGTGAAGCGAGGAATCATCGAATCTGAAATAAGCTCGATTGCATCGCGTTTCGGCATGCCGATGCGGCGTTTCTGCGTCTATTTCGTGTATTTGCATTCAAATGCACCGATCTCGCACAAGAAACAACGATTCGCCCAGAAATAGACTCGTGAAGCGAGGAATCTTCGAATCTGAAATAAACTCGATTGCATCGCGTTTCGGCATGCCGATTCGGTGTTTCTGCCTCTATTTCGTGTATCTGCATTCAAATGCACCGATCTCGCACAAGAAACAACGATTCGGCACAGAAATTGACTCGTGAAGCGAGGAATCATAGAATCTGAAATAAACTCGTTTGCATCGCGTTTCGGCGTTTCTGCGTCTATTTCGTGAATTTGCATCCAAATGCACCGATCTCGCACAAGAAACAACGATTCGGCTCAGAAAAAGTCTCGTGAAACGAATAATCATCGAATCTGAAGTAAACTCGATTGCATCGCGTTTCGGCATGCCGATTCCGTGTTTCTCGTGTATTTGCATTCCAATGCACCGATCTCGCACAAGAAACAACGTTTCGGCCCTGAAATTGACTCGTGAAGCGAGGAATCATAGAATCTGAAATAAACTCGTTTGCATCGCGTTTCGGCGTTTCTGCGTCTATTTCGTGTATTTGCATTCAAATGCACCGATCTCGCACAAGAAACAACGATTCGGCCCAGAAATTGACTCGTGAAGCGAGGAATCATCGAATCTGAAATAAACTCGTTTGCATCGCGCTTCGGCATGCCGATTCCGTGTTTCTCGTGTATTTGCATTCGGCACAGAAATTGACTCGTGAAGCGAGGAATCATAGAATCTGAAATAAACTCGTTGCATCGCGTTTCGGCGTTTCTGCGTCTATTTCGTGTATTTGCATTCAAATGCAACGATCTCGCACAACAAACAACGATTCGCCCAGAAATAGACTCGTGAAGCGAGGAATCATCGGATCTGAAAGAAACTCGTTTGCATCGCGCTGCGGCATGCCGATTCGGTGTTTCTGCGTCTATTTCGTGCATTTGCATTCAAATGCACCGATCTCGCACAAGAAACAACGATTCGGCCCAGAAATTGACTCGTGAAGCGAGGAATCATAGAATCTGAAATAAACTCGTTTGCATCGCGTTTCGGCGTTTCTGCGTCTATTTCGTGAATTTGCATTCAAATGCACCGATCTCGCACAAGAAACAACGATTCGGCACAGAAATTGACTCGTGAAGCGAGGAATCATAGAATCTGAAATAAACTCGTTTGCATCGCGTTTCGGCGTTTCTGCGTCTATTTCGTGAATTTGCATTCAAATGCACCGATCTCGCACAAGAAACAACGATTCGGCCCAGGAATAGACTCGTGAAGCGAGGAATCATCGAATCTGAAATAAGCTCGATTGCATCGCGTTTCGGCATGCCGATGCGGCGTTTCTGCGTCTATTTCGTGTATTTGCATTCAAATGCACCGATCTCGCACAAGAAACAACGATTCGCCCAGAAATAGACTCGTGAAGCGAGGAATCTTCGAATCTGAAATAAACTCGATTGCATCGCGTTTCGGCATGCCGATTCGGTGTTTCTGCCTCTATTTCGTGTATCTGCATTCAAATGCACCGATCTCGCACAAGAAACAACGATTCGGCACAGAAATTGACTCGTGAAGCGAGGAATCATAGAATCTGAAATAAACTCGTTTGCATCGCGTTTCGGCGTTTCTGCGTCTATTTCGTGAATTTGCATCCAAATGCACCGATCTCGCACAAGAAACAACGATTCGGCTCAGAAAAAGTCTCGTGAAACGTATAATCATCGAATCTGAAGTAAACTCGATTGCATCGCGTTTCGGCATGCCGATTCCGTGTTTCTCGTGTATTTGCATTCCAATGCACCGATCTCGCACAAGAAACAACGTTTCGGCCCTGAAATTGACTCGTGAAGCGAGGAATCATAGAATCTGAAATAAACTCGTTTGCATCGCGTTTCGGCGTTTCTGCGTCTATTTCGTGAATTTGCATTCAATTGCACCGATCTCGCACAAGAAACAACGATTCGGCACAGAAATTGACTCGTGAAGCGAGGAATCATAGAATCTGAAATAAACTCGTTTGCATCGCGTTTCGGCGTTTCTGCGTCTATTTCGTGAATCTGCATCCAAATGCACCGATCTCGCACAAGAAACAACGATTCGGCCCAGAAATAGACTCGTGAAGCGAGGAATCATCGAATCTGAAAGAAACTCGTTTGCATCGCGCTTCGGCATGCCGATTCCGTGTTTCTCGTGTATTTGCATTCCAATGCACCGATCTCGCACAAGAAACAACGATTCGGCACAGAAATTGACTCGTGAAGCGAGGAATCATAGAATCTGAAATAAACTCGTTTGCATCGCGTTTCGGCGTTTCTGCGTCTATTTCGTGAATTTGCATCCAAATGCACCGATCTCGCACAAGAAACAACGATTCGGCTCAGAAAAAGACTCGTGAAACGAATAATCATCGAATCTGAAGTAAACTCGATTGCATCGCGTGTTGGCATGCCGATTCGGCGTTTCTGCGTCTATTTCGTGTATTTGCATTCAAATGCACCGATCTCGCACAAGAAACAACGATTCGGCCCAGAAAAAGACTCGTGATACGAATAATCATCGAATCTGAAATAAACTCGATTGCATCGCGTTTCGGCATGCCGATTCGGCGTTTCTGCGTCTATTTCGTGTATTTGCATTCAAATGCACCGATCTCGCACAAGAAACAACGATTCGGCCCAGAAAAAGAATCGTGATACGAATAATCATCGAATCTGAAATAAACTCGATTGCATCGCGTTTCGGCATGCCGATTCGGCGTTTCTGAGTCTATTTCGTGTATTTGCATTCAAATGCACCGATCTCGCACAAGAAACAACGATTCGGCACAGAAATTGACTCGTGAAGCGAGGAATCATAGAATCTGAAATAAACTCGTTTGCATCGCGTTTCGGCGTTTCTGCGTCTATTTCGTGAATTTGCATTCAAATGCACCGATCTCGCACAAGAAACAACGATTCGGCCCAGAAATAGACTCGTGAAGCGAGGAATCATCGAATCTGAAAGAAACTCGTTTGCATCGCGCTTCGGCATGCCGATTCCGTGTTTCTCGTGTATTTGCATTCCAATGCACAGATCTCGCACAAGAAACAACGATTCGGCACAGAAATTGACTCGTGAAGCGAGGAATCATAGAATCTGAAATAAACTCGTTTGCATCGCGTTTCGGCGTTTCTGCGTCTATTTCGTGAATTTGCATTCAATTGCACCGATCTCGCACAAGAAACAACGATTCGGCACAGAAATTGACTCGTGAAGCGAGGAATCATAGAATCTCAAATAAACTCGTTTGCATCGCGTTTCGGCGTTTCTGCGTCTATTTCGTGAATTTGCATCCAAATGCACCGATCTCGCACAAGAAACAACGATTCGGCTCAGAAAAAGACTCGTGAAACGAATAATCATCGAATCTGAAGTAAACTCGATTGCATCGCGTTTCGGCATGCCGATTCGGCGTTTCTGAGTCTATTTCGTGTATTTGCATTCAAATGCAGTGATCTCGCACAAGAAACAACGATTCGGCACAGAAATTGACTCGTGAAGCGAGGAATCATAGAATCTGAAATAAACTCGTTTGCATCGCGTTTCGGCGTTTCTGCGTCTATTTCGTGAATTTGCATTCAAATGCACCGATTTCGCACAAGAAACAACGATTCGGCACAGAAATTGACTCGTGAAGCGAGGAATCATAGAATATGAAATAAACTCGTTTGCATCGCGTTTCGGCGTTTCTGCGTCTATTTCGTGAATTTGCATTCAAATGCACCGATCTCGCACAAGAAACAACGATTCGGCACAGAAATTGACTCGTGAAGCGAGGAATCATAGAATCTGAAATAAACTCGTATGCATCGCGTTTCGGCGTTTCTGCTTCTATTTCGTGTATTTGCATTCAAATGCAACGATCTCGCACAACAAACAACGATTCGCCCAGAAATAGACTCGTGAAGCGAGGAATCATCGGATCTGAAAGAAACTCGTTTGCATCGCGCTGCGGCATGCCGATTCGGTGTTTCTGCGTCTATTTCGTGCATTTCCATTCAAATGCACCGATCTCGCACAAGAAACAACGACTCGGCCCAGAAAAAGACTCGTGATACGAATAATCATCGAATCTGAAATAAACTCGATTGCATCGCGTTTCGGCATCCGGATTCGGCGTTTCTGAGTCTATTTCGTGTATTTGCATTCAAATGCACCGATCTCGCACAAGAAACAACGATTCGGCCCTGAAATTGACTCGTGAAGCGAGGAATCATAGAATCTGAAATAAACTCGTTTGCATCGCGTTTCGGCGTTTCTGCGTCTATTTCGTGAATTTGCATTCAATTGCACCGATCTCGCACAAGAAACAACGATTCGGCACAGAAATTGACTCGTGAAGCGAGGAATCATAGAATCTGAAATAAACTCGTTTGCATCGCGTTTCGGCGTTTCTGCGTCTATTTCGTGAATTTGCATCCAAATGCACCGATCTCGCACAAGAAACAACGATTCGGCCCAGAAATAGACTCGTGAAGCGAGGAATCATCGAATCTGAAAGAAACTCGTTTGCATCGCGCTTCGGCATGCCGATTCCGTGTTCCTCGTGTATTTGCATTCCAATGCACCGATCTCGCACAAGAAACAACGATTCGGCACAGAAATTGACTCGTGAAGCGAGGAATCATAGAATCTGAAATAAACTCGTTTGCATCGCGTTTCGGCGTTTCTGCGTCTATTTCGTGAATTTGCATCCAAATGCACCGATCTCGCACAAGAAACAACGATTCGGCTCAGAAAAAGACTCGTGAAACGAATAATCATCGAATCTGAAGTAAACTCGATTGCATCGCGTGTTGGCATGCCGATTCGGCGTTTCTGCGTCTATTTCGTGTATTTGCATTCAAATGCACCGATCTCGCACAAGAAACAACGATTCGGCCCAGAAAAAGACTCGTGATACGAATAATCATCGAATCTGAAATAAACTCGATTGCATCGCGTTTCGGCATGCCGATTCGGCGTTTCTGCGTCTATTTCGTGTATTTGCATTCAAATGCACCGATCTCGCACAAGAAACAACGATTCGGCCCAGAAAAAGAATCGTGATACGAATAATCATCGAATCTGAAATAAACTCGATTGCATCGCGTTTCGGCATGCCGATTCGGCGTTTCTGAGTCTATTTCGTGTATTTGCATTCAAATGCACCGATCTCGCACAAGAAACAACGATTCGGCACAGAAATTGACTCGTGAAGCGAGGAATCATAGAATCTGAAATAAACTCGTTTGCATCGCGTTTCGGCGTTTCTGCGTCTATTTCGTGAATTTGCATCCAAATGCACCGATCTCGCACAAGAAACAACGATTCGGCTCAGAAAAAGACTCGTGAAACGAATAATCATCGAATCTGAAGTAAACTCGATTGCATCGCGTTTCGGCATGCCGATTCGGCGTTTCTGAGTCTATTTCGTGTATTTGCATTCAAATGCACCGATCTCGCACAAGAAACAACGATTCGGCACAGAAATTGACTCGTGAAGCGAGGAATCATAGAATCTGAAATAAACTCGTTTGCATCGCGTTTCGGCGTTTCTGCGTCTATTTCGTGAATTTGCATTCAAATGCACCGATCTCGCACAAGAAACAACGATTCGGCACAGAAATTGACTCGTGAAGCGAGGAGTCATAGAATCTGAAATAAACTCGTTTGCATCGCGTTTCGGCGTTTCTGCGTCTATTTCGTGAATTTGCATTCAAATGCACCGATCTCGCACAAGAAACAACGATTCGGCCCAGAAATTGACTCGTGAAGCGAGGAATCATAGAATCTGAAATAAACTCGTTTGCATCGCGTTTCGGCGTTTCTGCGTCTATTTCGTGAATTTGCATTCAAATGCACCGATCTCGCACAAGAAACAACGAATCGGACCAGAAAAAGACTCGTGATACGAATAATCATCGAATCTGAAATAAACTCGATTGCATCGCGTTTCGGCATGCCGATTCGGCGTTTCTGAGTCTATTTCGTGTATTTGCATTCAAATGCACCGATCTCGCACAAGAAACAACGATTCGGCACAGAAATTGACTCGTGAAGCGAGCAATCATAGAATCTGAAATAAACTCGTTTGCATCTCGTTTCGGCGTTTCTGCGTCTATTTCGTGAATTTGCATTCAAATGCACCGATCTCGCACAAGAAACAACGATTCGGCCCAGAAATAGACTCGTGAAGCGAGGAATCATCGAATCTGAAAGAAAGTCGTTTGCATCGCGCTGCGGCATGCCGATTCGGCGTTTCTGAGTCTATTTCGTGTATTTGCATTCAAATGCACCGATCTCGCACAAGAAACAACGATTCGGCCCAGAAATTGACTCGTGAAGCGAGGAATCATAGAATCTGAAATAAACTCGTTTGCATCGCGTGTCGGCGTTTCTGCGTCTATTTCGTGAATTTGCATTCAATTGCACCGATCTCGCACAAGAAACAACGATTCGGCACAGAAATTGACTCGTGAAGCGAGGAATCATAGAATCTGAAATAAACTCGTTTGCATCGCGTTTCGGCGTTTCTGCGTCTATTTCGTGAATTTGCATTCAAATGCACCGATCTCGCACAAGAAACAACGATTCGGCCCAGAAATAGACTCGTGAAGCGAGGAATCATCGAATCTGAAAGAAACTCGTTTGCATCGCGTTTCGGCATGCCGATTCCGTGTTTCTCGTGTATTTGCATTCCAATGCACCGATCTCGCACAAGAAACAACGTTTCGGCCCAGAAATTGACTCGTGAAGCGAGGAATCATAGAATCTGAAATAAACTCGTTTGCATCGCGTTTCGGCGTTTCTGCGTCTATTTCGTGTATTTGCATTCAAATGCAACGATCTCGCACAACAAACAACGATTCGCCCAGAAATAGACTCGTGAAGCGAGGAATCATCGAATCTGAAATAAACTCGATTGCATCGCGTTTCGGCATGCCGATTCGGCGTTTCTGAGTCTATTTCGTGTATTTGCATTCAAATGCACCGATCTCGCACAAGAAACATCGATTCGGCACAGAAATTGACTCGTGAAGCGAGGAATCATAGAATCTGAAATAAACTCGTTTGCATCGCGTTTCGGCGTTTCTGCGTCTATTTCGTGAATTTGCATTCAAATGCACCGATCTCGCACAAGAAACAACGATTCGGCACAGAAATTGACTCGTGAAGCGAGGAATCATAGAATCTGAAATAAACTCGTTTGCATCGCGTTTCGGCGTTTCTGCGTCTATTTCGTGAATTTGCATTCAAATGCACCGATCTCGCACAAGAAACAACGATTCGGCCCAGAAATAGACTCGTGAAGCGAGGAATCATCGAATCTGAAAGAAACTCGTTTGCATCGCGCTTCGGAATGCCGATTCCGTGTTTCTCGTGAATTTGCATTCAAATGCACCGATCTCGCACAAGAAACAACGATTCGGCACAGAAATTGACTCGTGAAGCGAGGAATCGTAGAATCTGAAATAAACTCGTTTGCATCGCGTTTCGGCGTTTCTGCGTCTATTTCGTGAATTTGCATTCAAATGCACCGATCTCGCACAAGAAACAACGATTCGGCCCAGAAATAGACTCGTGAAGCGAGGAATCATCGAATCTGAAAGAAACTCGTTTGCATCGCGCTTCGGCATGCCGATTCCGTGTTTCTCGTGTATTTGCATTCCAATGCACAGATCTCGCACAAGAAACGACGATTCGGCACAGAAATTGACTCGTGAAGCGAGGAATCATAGAATCTGAAATAAACTCGTTTGCATCGCGTTTCGGCGTTTCTGCGTCTATTTCGTGAATTTGCATTCAATTGCACCGATCTCGCACAAGAAACAACGATTCGGCACAGAAATTGACTCGTGAAGCGAGGAATCATAGAATCTCATGTTACGATCCGCGGCCGGAAACTCCGGCGAACAACGACGAATCGTAACGGAGAATTTATGAATGACGATCTTCGATCCACGTGGTTCGTACGCCCACGTCTGATCAGGACCGATACCGGTGTCTGCCGAGAGTCCCGCGGAAATATATATATATATATAACTGATGACGCGACCGCGGCACGTATAGGACGCGTTCGGGCACGGGAGTGTGTGTGGTACGAAGTTCACCGGTCGCGTAGGGAGGATTCGGAGTCCGCGAGTCTGTGTTCCCCGTACCGGGCGACCTGGTGGGCTCAGACGTACGCGGAGGAACACAGAGGTCACAGGGGTGCGATCGTTAGCTGGAGCTGGCGAGCCCGCGTTCCCTGTACCGAGCGACCTGGCGGGCTCAGACGTACAACGGAGGAACACGGGAATTTAGGCTGCGCGTACCACCGAATTAACACACACACACTCTCAGTAATACCACCTCAAGGTGAGAACCCTTCTGGTGGCGTAGCGGTCGTAGCGCGGGTCGTCGACGCAGATATCTTCGAGCCGAGGGAGATTCGGCGTGAAGGAGACCGGAACGAGCTTCCACGGTCTGGGGCACTCTGCCTCTTCCGCACTCGGAGGTGGTGGCTTCGCGGGTTCGTCGACGGGCTTCACGATTCGAACTGTTCCGAAGAAGGGGGTGTCGCGGACGATCGTTACCCCTTTGTCTACTCCGAGGGAGTCACTGTACGTGGTGCCGGGCCCTTCGTGGACGTGTTCCCTTACCAACCTTTTGAGCTGGTACTTTCGTCCGGCGCGTCGCGGCATGTGAGACCGACTAAAAGAGGTCAAAGAGCGCGATCAAAGTTTCCACAAGTCGCGACGGCGGCCTTCCTTCGTACCGAGCGACCTGGTGGGCTCAGACGCACGACGGAACGCCGGTTTCTAGAACGACACGAACAACACTTACGGGTCTCACACACTCGCGAACACGACGGCACTGGCGCGGAATGACACTGGATGATGGAGGGTGGCGAATAGAGCGGACGACGGTGTAGTGTGAAGAAATAGAATATAATTGTACTAAACGTACAGGCAAGATAATGCGAGATAACAACGTGATACAAAACAAAGCGCGATAGAACAAATAAACGAAACAATAAAGAACCAAATACGAACTGCAGCACGAGGCGCGAAATAATAAAATAACGAAATAATAAAGAACCGAATAACGAAATGCAGCACGAGGCGCGAAAGAATAAACTAACGAAATAATAAAGAAATAATAAAGAAATGCAGCACGAGGCGCGAAAGAATAAACTAACGAAATAATAAAGAAATAATAAAGAAATGCAGCACGAGGCGCGAAAGAATAAACTAACGAAATAATAAAGAACCAAATAACGAACTGCAGCACGAGGCGCGAAAGAATAAAGTAACGAAATAATAAATGAAATAGTAAAGAAACCGAATAGAATACGGCAAGGATGAGCGCGAAGCGATTAGAACTTGATAAAGAGATATACGACCTGGATAGTGCGGATATTGAACTTGAACTGAGAGAGCGCGAAGTGAGTTAGAGTATGATACGGAGGTATACGACCTGAATAGTACGAAATTTGAGTTGGAACTGAGAGGGCGAGGCCCTGATCCTTGCCTTATTTATAGGTCGAGCGCGGACCATACGAATTTTGGTAACACGTGCAATTAGTCACGTACGCCACGACTGTTTTGCGTGTTTCTAGGAAGAGTCAATTTTGATGTCTATTTCTTTGTTATTGAAAATAAGGACGAGTAAGGTTGCGGCGCTCGTTCCTGCCTGTTGCTATGCCGGCGTACGCTCGCACCGGCTACCGTGTTACCGTTCGTATGGTCGCGCTCGTAGGAGATGTGTGTGTACACATATACATGTGCGGCGTGTTTACGCGTGTCCGCTCGCTCGTTTGTTCGGCGCGGTTACGGTCCGAATGTACAAGTGTATATGAGCGCGGGCTTGTACGCGCTTATTTAAATTTTGAAACCGAGTTCAAGACGTCGGTCCGACGTCACACCTCACCCCTTGGGGCGGGAATCTTAGCGAGGCGAAGGCGAGCGTAGTGGGTGTCGAGGGTGGGGGGGGGGGGGGGGGGGGGGTTTTGGTCGACGAATATGATCCAGATCCAAACGTCGGGACGACGTCACACCTCCCTCCTTGAAATGGTGGCCGCTGGGGGGGGGGGTCGTCTTCGGTGATGCCTGAAGCTGGGTGAGGCCGCGATAGATGGTAGATGGCCGGGGTTGGGTCGTTCTTGGAGGCGTTGTCGCAATTCGTCCACGTGTGGGCTGTGCTTGAATACGACTTCTGGGATTGCCAGGGGCAGTGTGAATGAGCAGGGTCTGCAGGTCACGAAGGATTGTGCGTGGCACATGGCTTTTCCTTTTCAGGTTCTCGAGCAGGTGTTCAGCATCCTTGGCTTCGCTTGTGTCGAGTGGATTTGATGTACTTCGAAGGGCCTTGGGCGTGCATGCTGCAAGGCTTGCACGTCTCTGAGCCGTCGGCGTCAGAGTAGATTGTGCCTTCGTAGCAGGGTTACTCGTCGAAGTAGGCCTTGTATGGGCCTGTTTTTCCTGCTGATGTAGCTCTGTTTTGGAGCGGTCTACACCCGTTGCCTTGTTGATTGCTGATCGTTGAACGGCAGAGGTCTGTCGTGTCGTCGCCATTCCTTCATATGAGGCGTCGTAGCTACTGGATTTGTAGTAGTCTGTGGGCGTCGTGTCCCACAACGGATGCCGTTCCTGCGTGTCGAGGCAGTTTCCCTTTAGGAGTGGACAGGTCTGGCTGGATTGTAGGTAATTTGGATGCTTTGGGTTGTTGGATCTCATCGGCCAGGGTGAGGCTGTGTGGGGTCCTCGGGTTGGGTTGGGCTCCGGTGATTTGGGCAGAGGGCGTGAAGTATGGTACTCCGTGGAGTGTAGACTGGAGCAGGTTCCGTTGGTGGTTGACGGCAGGTACTCTTGGCGTCTTCTGGCAACCGCTGAGATGCGTGAACGTCGATCGTCCGTTTTTCCAGGCTGTACATTTTCTTTTGACAGCCGGTTGAATTTGCCGTGACGCTTCTTTGGCTTCCTTCGGATGATCTGCGAGGAAATTTTATGCGAGCAGTCTGAAGGTCTTGTTGAGTTTGTGGGGGTATCCTTTGAAAATTTGGTAGCTTCGTGGTCTACGGTTTCCTCGTGGGTCGGCGGGGGGCGGTATTGCTTGGGACGCGTAACAATATCGTTGGGGGTAGTGCGCTCGCATGCGTGGACGCTTCCACGTTGGCTTTTCTGGAAGTAGGAGAGATCGTGGTTGTCTTCGGGGAGAGATTTGACATCTTCAATCTCGTCTGGATGGGGGTGGGTCAGCGGAGTTGATTCGCGTGATTCTTGTATGCGAGCTCTGAGATTCTGAGTAACCAAACCAATCGTTTTTGGTTCGGACTCGAGAACTTGCGCGGTTTGACCTTTTTTAAGGGTCGTCTCGCACAGACGGCCTGTGCGAGCATGAGTTGGAGGTTTCGGAGGATCCGAAGCGGGTTCGGAATCTGGGATTTTCGCGAGTTGGTCGATTTTGACCGTCCCGCACGATCGGTTCGTACGGGCTTGAGGTTTGGAAAGATGCTCCGGGGCGGATTCGGAGTTTGGATTGGAATTAGAATAAGGCGGGGAAAACTCGATCTCTTCTACCTTCGGTACCGGTAAGGGAACGGTCGCCATTTCGGTCGGTGCATCGGAGCACCGTAGGCTGGCCTTTCCATGATTGTTTGTGCCTCGGCGGACACCTACGACTATGTCCCGCTTAATATCTAGGCGAGAAGTGCGACCAGTGTTTGGACTGTTTATGTCGACGGCGACGCACGCGACGGTTCGGGATTCGATCGTGTGCTCGCGTTGTTTCGAGAACGGGATGGAAACGTTATCGCGCACGATTTGTTGTTTCGCGAACGAAATTTCGGCTCCTTCCTGGAAGAAGGGCGAGCCTAAGATTCCGTCTACATTGGTCGGGAGGGGTCCGGGGAAGACATGAAACGCGGCGGGGATGGCGTCGGCGATCTCAATCGTCAGCTCGCCGAGGGTGTCGACTGCACCCTCGGTGATGCCATGGATTCTCGTAACGCGGTTTGAATTTATATGGACGTCGGGTCGGACGCTGGACGCTCGGATCAGGTTTACTTCCGACCCGGTGTCGACTAGAAGTTCGCATTCTTTCGCGAATTGGGGCGCATTTGTTCGGATGCGCGGCGTTGGGGGGTCGGCGGCGCAGTTCACGGACGACACGAATCGGGTAGGCGTCGGTGAGTTTTCTTGGTGGATGGGGCGTTCCGTGTCCTCTTCGCAATGAGGTCTGTACGCTGGACGCTCGTTGCGCGCGGAGATTTCGTCGCTCTGCCTGATCTGCGGGGGTCCGTGTCGGCGCGTTGGCGGGGCGGGGCGAAGCGCGTTCCCCGAATTTGAATGTTCCGCGGTACGCCAGGGGTCGTGATGCACGGGCGTGGGAGAGCGTGTCTCCGCGAAATGTACGCGACGGTGGTCATCGCGGAGAGGCTCTCGATAGCGGCGTCTATCGAGCTCGAACTGCTTGTACGCTGTGATGGCCTCATTGAAGACCTTGTTTAGAGGTTCGTTGCGGGAAGGTCGAACCTCGGCTCGTAGCGTGGGGATGAGGCCGCGAATGAATGACTCTTTCGTGAATGCGTCGACTTCGGCTCTGTCGGCTTCGTCGCGACTGTAATCGAGGATCGCAGTGCGTAAATCCTTTACGCGGGTTATAAAATCTAACACGTGTTCTGAGACGCCTTGCGAGACGCTTGCGAGCTCGCCACGGTATTGGTCGACGAAGCGATGGGGACCTAATACGTCTTTGAGACGGTTACAGAGTTCGGAAATGGTGGAGCAGTCCACGTCCTCGACAGCGGCGTAGGCGCGGCCGCGGAGTTTATTACAAATTAATTTTGTTAGCGTGCGTTCTGCGTACGCAGGGATTACTTCGCGTGCGCGTTTGCACGCTCGCACGAACTGAAGGACGGTGATATTGCCGCCGTCGAAGGCGGGGACGAACTCGACGGCTTGCTTAATTGCGAAGTTGAGGGGGTCGGGGCGAGTGTCTTCGGCAAAAGGATTTGAGTTGGATCGCGGGAGGAAACGTGGGGCGCTCGAGTCCAGACTGGTCGACCGCAGGTCGCGGATTTCGCGGCGGATTGCCCGTAGCTCGGCTTCGTGGGCGCGTTCTTGTAGCCTCGTCGCGGTTTCGAAGGCTATGGTTCGCTCGAGGAGGGCGGCTTCTTTCCTTTCTAGTTCCCGTTGGAATGCGAAGAGGTCCTCCTCGGTGAGGGGATAGGGTGTGTTCGGAGCGGGCTTGGAATTGATGTTTTCCATTATGAGCGGAGGGAAAGAAAAGGGGGCGATCGGAAGCGGGTGCGAGTTAGAATCGCCGAGAAGGGACGGTGAGAGGGTTTTGAGAATTCGGCAGGGGCGACCCGGATTTAGTCGGCGATCGTCGCGTCCTACCGACTGCGCCAAATTTTCTCCCTGTTACGATCCGCGGCCGGAAACTCCGGCGAACAACGACGAATCGTAACGGAGAATTTATGAATGACGATCTTCGATCCACGTGGTTCGTACGCCCACGTCTGATCAGGACCGATACCGGTGTCTGCCGAGAGTCCCGCGGAAATATATATATATATATAACTGATGACGCGACCGCGGCACGTATAGGACGCGTTCGGGCACGGGAGTGTGTGTGGTACGAAGTTCACCGGTCGCGTAGGGAGGATTCGGAGTCCGCGAGTCTGTGTTCCCCGTACCGGGCGACCTGGTGGGCTCAGACGTACGCGGAGGAACACAGAGGTCACAGGGGTGCGATCGTTAGCTGGAGCTGGCGAGCCCGCGTTCCCTGTACCGAGCGACCTGGCGGGCTCAGACGTACAACGGAGGAACACGGGAATTTAGGCTGCGCGTACCACCGAATTAACACACACACACTCTCAGTAATACCACCTCAAGGTGAGAACCCTTCTGGTGGCGTAGCGGTCGTAGCGCGGGTCGTCGACGCAGATATCTTCGAGCCGAGGGAGATTCGGCGTGAAGGAGACCGGAACGAGCTTCCACGGTCTGGGGCACTCTGCCTCTTCCGCACTCGGAGGTGGTGGCTTCGCGGGTTCGTCGACGGGCTTCACGATTCGAACTGTTCCGAAGAAGGGGGTGTCGCGGACGATCGTTACCCCTTTGTCTACTCCGAGGGAGTCACTGTACGTGGTGCCGGGCCCTTCGTGGACGTGTTCCCTTACCAACCTTTTGAGCTGGTACTTTCGTCCGGCGCGTCGCGGCATGTGAGACCGACTAAAAGAGGTCAAAGAGCGCGATCAAAGTTTCCACAAGTCGCGACGGCGGCCTTCCTTCGTACCGAGCGACCTGGTGGGCTCAGACGCACGACGGAACGCCGGTTTCTAGAACGACACGAACAACACTTACGGGTCTCACACACTCGCGAACACGACGGCACTGGCGCGGAATGACACTGGATGATGGAGGGTGGCGAATAGAGCGGACGACGGTGTAGTGTGAAGAAATAGAATATAATTGTACTAAACGTACAGGCAAGATAATGCGAGATAACAACGTGATACAAAACAAAGCGCGATAGAACAAATAAACGAAACAATAAAGAACCAAATACGAACTGCAGCACGAGGCGCGAAATAATAAAATAACGAAATAATAAAGAACCGAATAACGAAATGCAGCACGAGGCGCGAAAGAATAAACTAACGAAATAATAAAGAAATAATAAAGAAATGCAGCACGAGGCGCGAAAGAATAAACTAACGAAATAATAAAGAAATAATAAAGAAATGCAGCACGAGGCGCGAAAGAATAAACTAACGAAATAATAAAGAACCAAATAACGAACTGCAGCACGAGGCGCGAAAGAATAAAGTAACGAAATAATAAATGAAATAGTAAAGAAACCGAATAGAATACGGCAAGGATGAGCGCGAAGCGATTAGAACTTGATAAAGAGATATACGACCTGGATAGTGCGGATATTGAACTTGAACTGAGAGAGCGCGAAGTGAGTTAGAGTATGATACGGAGGTATACGACCTGAATAGTACGAAATTTGAGTTGGAACTGAGAGGGCGAGGCCCTGATCCTTGCCTTATTTATAGGTCGAGCGCGGACCATACGAATTTTGGTAACACGTGCAATTAGTCACGTACGCCACGACTGTTTTGCGTGTTTCTAGGAAGAGTCAATTTTGATGTCTATTTCTTTGTTATTGAAAATAAGGACGAGTAAGGTTGCGGCGCTCGTTCCTGCCTGTTGCTATGCCGGCGTACGCTCGCACCGGCTACCGTGTTACCGTTCGTATGGTCGCGCTCGTAGGAGATGTGTGTGTACACATATACATGTGCGGCGTGTTTACGCGTGTCCGCTCGCTCGTTTGTTCGGCGCGGTTACGGTCCGAATGTACAAGTGTATATGAGCGCGGGCTTGTACGCGCTTATTTAAATTTTGAAACCGAGTTCAAGACGTCGGTCCGACGTCACACTCAAATAAACTCGTTTGCATCGCGTTTCGGCGTTTCTGCGTCTATTTCGTGAATTTGCATCCAAATGCACCGATCTCGCACAAGAAACAACGATTCGGCTCAGAAAAAGACTCGTGAAACGAATAATCATCGAATCTGAAGTAAACTCGATTGCATCGCGTTTCGGCATGCCGATTCGGCGTTTCTGAGTCTATTTCGTGTATTTGCATTCAAATGCAGTGATCTCGCACAAGAAACAACGATTCGGCACAGAAATTGACTCGTGAAGCGAGGAATCATAGAATCTGAAATAAACTCGTTTGCATCGCGTTTCGGCGTTTCTGCGTCTATTTCGTGAATTTGCATTCAAATGCACCGATTTCGCACAAGAAACAACGATTCGGCACAGAAATTGACTCGTGAAGCGAGGAATCATAGAATCTGAAATAAACTCGTTTGCATCGCGTTTCGGCGTTTCTGCGTCTATTTCGTGAATTTGCATTCAAATGCACCGATCTCGCACAAGAAACAACGATTCGGCCCAGAAATAGACTCGTGAAGCGAGGAATCATCGAATCTGAAATAAACTCGTTTGCATCGCGTTTCGGCGTTTCTGCGTCTATTTCGTGAATTTGCATTCAAATGCACCGATCTCGCACAAGAAACAACGATTCGGCTCAGAAAAAGACTCGTGAAACGAATAATCATCGAATCTGAAGTAAACTCGATTGCATCGCGTTTCGGCATGCCGATTCCGTGTTTCTCGTGTATTTGCATTCCAATGCACCGATCTCGCACAAGAAACAACGTTTCGGCCCAGAAATTGACTCGTGAAGCGAGGAATCATAGAATCTGAAATAAACTCGTTTGCATCGCGTTTCGGCGTTTCTGCTTCTATTTCGTGTATTTGCATTCAAATGCAACGATCTCGCACAACAAACAACGATTCGCCCAGAAATAGACTCGTGAAGCGAGGAATCATCGGATCTGAAAGAAACTCGTTTGCATCGCGCTGCGGCATGCCGATTCGGTGTTTCTGCGTCTATTTCGTGCATTTCCATTCAAATGCACCGATCTCGCACAAGAAACAACGACTCGGCCCAGAAAAAGACTCGTGATACGAATAATCATCGAATCTGAAATAAACTCGATTGCATCGCTTTTCGGCATCCGGATTCGGCGTTTCTGAGTCTATTTCGTGTATTTGCATTCAAATGCACCGATCTCGCACAAGAAACAACGATTCGGCCCTGAAATTGACTCGTGAAGCGAGGAATCATAGAATCTGAAATAAACTCGTTTGCATCGCGTTTCGGCGTTTCTGCGTCTATTTCGTGAATTTGCATTCAATTGCACCGATCTCGCACAAGAAACAACGATTCGGCACAGAAATTGACTCGTGAAGCGAGGAATCATAGAATCTGAAATAAACTCGTTTGCATCGCGTTTCGGCGTTTCTGCGTCTATTTCGTGAATTTGCATCCAAATGCACCGATCTCGCACAAGAAACAACGATTCGGCTCAGAAAAAGACTCGTGAAACGAATAATCATCGAATCTGAAGTAAACTCGATTGCATCGCGTTTCGGCATGCCGATTCGGCGTTTCTGAGTCTATTTCGTGTATTTGCATTCAAATGCACCGATCTCGCACAAGAAACAACGATTCGGCACAGAAATTGACTCGTGAAGCGAGGAATCATAGAATCTGAAATAAACTCGTTTGCATCGCGTTTCGGCGTTTCTGCGTCTATTTCGTGAATTTGCATTCAAATGCACCGATCTCGCACAAGAAACAACGATTCGGCACAGAAATTGACTCGTGAAGCGAGGAATCATAGAATCTGAAATAAACTCGTTTGCATCGCGTTTCGGCGTTTCTGCGTCTATTTCGTGAATTTGCATTCAAATGCACCGATCTCGCACAAGAAACAACGATTCGGCCCAGAAATTGACTCGTGAAGCGAGGAATCATAGAATCTGAAATAAACTCGTTTGCATCGCGTTTCGGCGTTTCTGCGTCTATTTCGTGAATTTGCATTCAAATGCACCGATCTCGCACAAGAAACAACGAATCGGACCAGAAAAAGACTCGTGATACGAATAATCATCGAATCTGAAATAAACTCGATTGCATCGCGTTTCGGCATGCCGATTCGGCGTTTCTGAGTCTATTTCGTGTATTTGCATTCAAATGCACCGATCTCGCACAAGAAACAACGATTCGGCACAGAAATTGACTCGTGAAGCGAGCAATCATAGAATCTGAAATAAACTCGTTTGCATCTCGTTTCGGCGTTTCTGCGTCTATTTCGTGAATTTGCATTCAAATGCACCGATCTCGCACAAGAAACAACGATTCGGCCCAGAAATAGACTCGTGAAGCGAGGAATCATCGAATCTGAAAGAAAGTCGTTTGCATCGCGCTGCGGCATGCCGATTCGGCGTTTCTGAGTCTATTTCGTGTATTTGCATTCAAATGCACCGATCTCGCACAAGAAACAACGATTCGGCCCAGAAATTGACTCGTGAAGCGAGGAATCATAGTGTGGGATAAATAACTGACCAGGCGCGGGAGACGAATAAACAGTGAATATATATTTTAAGAAATAAAGAATGATATACAACAGTCGCACACAACGCGATTGACCGCACCTCGCAGGTCAAAACTCAGCGCAATATGTACTAAATACGAACTCTTGACTCTGACCGCTACTCGCAGGCCGAAGTTCACTCACGTGCGCTTTTCTCTCGACTGCCCCTTCTTCGTTAAAAAGAAAACGCACTGAGTCGCGCTCTACGCACACACGCACGACGCACACACACACACACAAACACACACATGCAGTTCCTTAAAGCTAAACAGTCCAATGCTGTATCTTAACCTAAACAGCCGAAGAGTGTCGGTCCTCGACGGCGCGGCGCCGAAATCACTCAACGGGGTGTCGTTTTCGTCTCGACGTTTCGACGCGGTCCCCATGCCCGACATCCGACACCACAATCGGCCATCCTACAATAACATCTGCCCTCAGATGTTGTCCCCTAGCAATATTGCATCTTCTTCGTCTTCTTCTCCTTGACTCTCCATGTTTCCCTCATCAAGAGTTATCCATGGTTTCATGTTATCGGCCGACGTCGAAGTCCGCTGTGGGCCTTCTCCTTCTCCTTCTTTTTCCACCAAGTAGCGATCATTACGCAGAATATTCTGGACAACATATGGTCCGAGGAATTTTGCACTGAACTTTCCATGCGTGGCTGGTTGCATTCGCTTGATTGCGACCAGATCGCCTACTTTATACTTTATGGCCTCTTTACGCTTCTTGTTGAAATTCCTCCTGTTGGCAGTTTGAATTTTCAATATGTTCTCTTTGGCTTCTCTTCGAATCTCGTTTCGGTTTTCTTCGAACACAGCTAACCACTCCTCTTCGAGTATTTGTCGGATTTCTGGATCCTCCTTTATCTTCATTGAAGTTCCAAAAAGAATCTTGAATGGTGTTCCTCCCGTGCTTCTACTAGGCGTAGAATTCAAATACTTCTGTGCTATGTCTAAGTACTTATACCATTCCTCGGGTTTAGACAATGCCAATTTCGTCAATAAGGGTATGAGCGTTCTGTTCACCCTCTCCACTTGCCCGTTTCCTCGAGGTACAGCCGTGGTTACTAGCACGTGTTGAATATCCTCTTCCTTGCAATAATTTTTGAAATTATTTGAGGTGAACGCAGTCCCTCTGTCTGTAATAATTCGCCTTGGGTTTCCGAATATTACCGCTTGCTTCCTTAGTTTGTCCAGGACTTCTGCAGTATCCGTGGAGCGCGTCGCATAAAGCCATACAAACTTCGTAAATGCGTCGATTACCACTAAAATATGACGATATTTTTTCTTCGTTGATGTAATTGGACCGAGATGATCAAGATGGTAGGTATCCAATGGCAAAGTTCCCTTTTCGATGCAATGTAAAAATCCTTCCTGCTTTCCCGCCTTCCTTTCGGCCAAAATACATTGTATGCAATTCCGAATGACCCTCTCAATTTTCGACCGCATGCCCGCAAACCAATAGTCCCTTTTCACAATAGATTCGGTCTTAACGACCCCAAAGTGTCCGCGCTCGTGCGCTTGCCTCACTACCTGAGCCTGCATATTTTTAGGCACTACTACAAACGCATCGTTTTGCGCGCACTTGTACAATATCCCGTTTTTCGACACAAACCCGTCAACCTTATGCTGATTTACGGCACTTATTATCTCTCTTAGCTCACTGTCTTCACTTTGCGCTCTCTTAATGCTAGACAAAACGCTGTTTTCCAGCCCTCCGATATACATTGTCATTGATGTGGGATAACGACTTAATGCATCTACGTGGCACATATTTTTACCCGGGCGGTGTTCTACGATATAATTGAACTCTTCTAAAAGTAGAGCCCATCTGGCTACTCGCACGCACAAATCGCGCTTTTTCATTGTTAGCGCAAACGCCTGACAATCCGTAATTATTTTAAAGGAGATACCTAATAAATAAACCCTAAATTTTCTGAGTGCTCTTATTATCGCCAATACCTCTAGCTCGTAACTCGTATATTTTTCTTCGCTAGGACTATTTTTCCAACTTGCATAATAAGTAGGATGGAACGCATTATCTTCGCTATCTCGTTGCAACAATATTGCTCCACACCCAAAACCAGACGCGTCGGTATGCAATTGCGTTTCGGCTTTTGCATTATACAGTTTCAATACTGGTTGAGAACTGAGTAGTAATTTCAAACTGTCGAAAGCTCTTTCCTCTTCGAGACCAAAATAAAACGATATGTCTTTTCTTAATAAATTTGTCAACGGACGTGCTATGATCGAATATCGCGAGATAAACTTTCTAAAATATCCCGTCAATCCCAAGAAACTCTGCACACTCTTAACATTCGATGGCTTTGGAAATTTCATAACCGCGCTAGTTTTGTGATCCGACGGTCGGATCGTCCCATTCTCTATGATATACCCTAAATACTCTATTCTCGTTTGGATAAACTGACACTTTTCCCAATTTATCATAAGCCCGTATTCGCTTGCAGTTTTTAAAACTATTTCTAGATTGTGAAGACCGTCTTCGCAATCTCGAGAAGGAACAACCAAATCATCCATATAGACTAACACTAGTCCCTTCGCTATTAATTCCTGAAATATCGCATTAATATATCTTTGAAACACAGATGGAGAGTTGCACAATCCGAACGGAACACGTAGAAATTCGTATTGTCCATCTGGTGTCACAAATGCAGTGTATTTTCTCGAATTCCTTTCTATCTCCACGTGGAAAAATCCGTTCTTCAGATCTAGTGTACTAAAAATGCGCGCGTCTTGTAATCGGTCTAAATGATCCTCAATAAGAGGAAGCGGATATCGGTCCTTTACTATTTTGTCGTTCAATCTCCTGTAGTCTATACAAAGCCTCGTGGACCCATTCTTTTTCTTCACTAAGACAATAGGACTCGCGTAGTCCGATTGTGACCGTTGGATAATCTTATTTTCTAACCATTCATCTACTTGTGTATTCACTTCCTCTTTCTCAGGAGGAGATAATCTACGCGGTCGTTGATACACGGGAATATTATCGGTCAACACGATGTTCATTTTAATATCTAAATCCCGAACTTTATTAGGTGCGTACTTTTGTCTTAGTTCTTCGATTCGTTTCCGATGATCAATGCTACGGATATGTGAAAGATCTAATTCGCTATTACTTTCGCAAGTGCTAATGTGAAAAACTTCCGGAACGGTAGACTCGCTAGAACTTTTATTCTCACAAATCGTAATGTTCCCGTTTCTTATTTGAACGTCCACCGTATTTAAGAAATCTGTACCAATTAACATTCCGTATGGCAGCAATGTATCGGAAACAACATGCAATTTAATGGAATACATCGTACCATCAATTTCGATCTCCGTCACGAACTCGCCTAATGTACTATTGTCGCTTGCGCCGACACCATTGAAGTTTATTGTTTTTTCGCTTAAACGCGGCGCGCCGACCTGTACATACTGTTCCGCACGGATTAAACTTAAATCGCTACCTGTGTCTATTAAAGCCGTTATCCCTCTAGACGCTATAACCACTTCCTTCTCGCTCCTGTTTCGTGGTCCTGTCACACTGCACACGTTCACCGGCACTTTCGTTGTGCATTTCGATGCAAAATGACCATATTCTTGGCACTTAAAACACTTTACACCCTTATCTTTAGTGGGACACTCTGCACTTGGATGATTCCGGGAACCGCAGGTGAAGCAGCGTCGAATCCCACCTGATATCTTCTGTGACTGCACCGGCATCTTCTTTTCTCCAGTGTACCTCGCCTTCGTTTTCGCATTCTTCTTCATGGTCTCGTATATCCTGAATTTTTCCTTTAATTCACGAATGCTTCCTGCGCCATACAAGATGGTTTTATTTATTTCTTCATCCTCAATACCGTCAATGATATATTGGATGACCGCATCTGTTTCCACCTTTGCATGACTCGCAATATCGAGCATGCTGTATACATACTCTTGATATGTCTCATCGCGTTTTTTCGTCCGTTCCATTAATTTCTTATGGATCATGCCACTATTCACGGTCTGCGAAAATTCTTCCTGAAGGGCTTTCTTAAAGCTAGCCCACGATCTATCACATTTCTCATGTCTCATAAATATCTTAGCAGATCCCTTTAACAGTCGCTTTGCATATATGATTTTTTGGACACCTGTCCATCCACATAATGCACTCGCGTCCTCAAATTCTTCCAACCATCGTCGAACCGATATCTCATCATCCCCAGTAAAGGAAGGAATTGATCCCTCGACATCTTTAAACGTTAACAACGTTCCGCACACATTTGTCTTCTTTACTCGTCCGCCGTGTCTTATCGTAATCTCATGCTCTTCGTCATTGGTGGTGCCGCCATCACATTCGCTGTCGTCTTCATATTCGACTTCCCAAGCCAACGCGGCTTGGAGCCTCGCCACAAGTTCAGCCTTGTTTCCCGATTTCTTCAGTTTCCGTATTCTTAACTCTTCCTTCAATTCGGCAATTGACAGACGTTCTAATGGGCGAGACGATTGGGATCCTTCTCCGCCACCAGCTCCGTCAGCAGATCCTTGGGCAGAAGCCATGGTTCTCTAGGCACGTTAGAATGTACTTCACAATTCACAGGCGACCGAAAATTTCTTGAGCTATGCACTGTCCGTCAAAATTCTCGCGATGAAAGTCAGTTTGAATCCCGGACGAGCCCCCAAAGTTTGTGGGATAAATAACTGACCAGGCGCGGGAGACGAATAAACAGTGAATATATATTTTAAGAAATAAAGAATGATATACAACAGTCGCACACAACGCGATTGACCGCACCTCGCAGGTCAAAACTCAGCGCAATATGTACTAAATACGAACTCTTGACTCTGACCGCTACTCGCAGGCCGAAGTTCACTCACGTGCGCTTTTCTCTCGACTGCCCCTTCTTCGTTAAAAAGAAAACGCACTGAGTCGCGCTCTACGCACACACGCACGACGCACACACACACACACAAACACACACATGCAGTTCCTTAAAGCTAAACAGTCCAATGCTGTATCTTAACCTAAACAGCCGAAGAGTGTCGGTCCTCGACGGCGCGGCGCCGAAATCACTCAACGGGGTGTCGTTTTCGTCTCGACGTTTCGACGCGGTCCCCATGCCCGACATCCGACACCACAATAGAATCTGAAATAAACTCGTTTGCATCGCGTGTCGGCGTTTCTGCGTCTATTTCGTGAATTTGCATTCAATTGCACCGATCTCGCACAAGAAACAACGATTCGGCACAGAAATTGACTCGTGAAGCGAGGAATCATAGAATCTGAAATAAACTCGTTTGCATCGCGTTTCGGCGTTTCTGCGTCTATTTCGTGAATTTGCATTCAAATGCACCGATCTCGCACAAGAAACAACGATTCGGCCCAGAAATAGACTCGTGAAGCGAGGAATCATCGAATCTGAAAGAAACTCGTTTGCATCGCGTTTCGGCGTTTCTGAGTCTATTTCGTGTATTTGCATTCAAATGCACCGATCTCGCACAAGAAACAACGATTCGGCCCAGAAATAGACTCGTGAAGCGAGGAATCATCGAATCTGAAAGAAACTCGTTTGCATCGCGCTTCGGAATGCCGATTCCGTGTTTCTCGTGTATTTGCATTCCAATGCACAGATCTCGCACAAGAAACAACGATTCGGCACAGAAATTGACTCGTGAAGCGAGGAATCATAGAATCTGAAATAAACTCGTTTGCATCGCGTTTCGGCGTTTCTGCGTCTATTTCGTGAATTTGCATTCAATTGCACCGATCTCGCACAAGAAACAACGATTCGGCACAGAAATTGACTCGTGAAGCGAGGAATCATAGAATCTCAAATAAACTCGTTTGCATCGCGTTTCGGCGTTTCTGCGTCTATTTCGTGAATTTGCATCCAAATGCACCGATCTCGCACAAGAAACAACGATTCGGCACAGAAATTGACTCGTGAAGCGAGGAATCATCGGATCTGAAAGAAACTCGTTTGCATCGCGTTTCGGCATGCCGATTCGGCGTTTCTGCGTCTATTTCGTGAATTTGCATTCAAATGCACCGATCTCGCACAAGAAACAACGATTCGGCACAGAAATTGACTCGTGAAGCGAGGAATCATAGAATCTGAAATAAACTCGTTTGCATCGCGTTTCGGCGTTTCTGCGTCTATTTCGTGAATTTGCATTCAAATGCACCGATCTCGCACAAGAAACAACGATTCGGCCCAGAAATAGACTCGTGAAGCGAGGAATCATCGAATCTGAAAGAAAGTCGTTTGCATCGCGCTGCGGCATGCCGATTCGGCGTTTCTGAGTCTATTTCGTGTATTTGCATTCAAATGCACCGATCTCGCACAAGAAACAACGATTCGGCCCAGAAATTGACTCGTGAAGCGAGGAATCATAGAATCTGAAATAAACTCGTTTGCATCGCGTTTCGGCGTTTCTGCGTCTATTTCGTGAATTTGCATCCAAATGCACCGATCTCGCACAAGAAACAACGATTCGGCTCAGAAAAAGACTCGTGAAACGAATAATCATCGAATCTGAAGTAAACTCGATTGCATCGCGTTTCGGCATGCCGATTCGGCGTTTCTGAGTCTATTTCGTGTATATGCATTCAAATGCAGTGATCTCGCACAAGAAACAACGATTCGGCACAGAAATTGACTCGTGAAGCGAGGAATCATAGAATCTGAAATAAACTCGTTTGCATCGCGTTTCGGCGTTTCTGCGTCTATTTCGTGAATTTGCATTCAAATGCACCGATTTCGCACAAGAAACAACGATTCGGCACAGAAATTGACTCGTGAAGCGAGGAATCATAGAATCTGAAATAAACTCGTTTGCATCGCGTTTCGGCGTTTCTGCGTCTATTTCGTGAATTTGCATTCAAATGCACCGATCTCGCACAAGAAACAACGATTCGGCCCAGAAATAGACTCGTGAAGCGAGGAATCATCGAATCTGAAATAAACTCGTTTGCATCGCGTTTCGGCGTTTCTGCGTCTATTTCGTGAATTTGCATTCAATTGCACCGATCTCGCACAAGAAACAACGATTCGGCACAGAAATTGACTCGTGAAGCGAGGAATCATCGGATCTGAAAGAAACTCGTTTGCATCGCGTTTCGGCATGCCGATTCGGCGTTTCTGCGTCTATTTCGTGAATTTGCATTCAAATGCACCGATCTCGCACAAGAAACAACGATTCGGCACAGAAATTGACTCGTGAAGCGAGGAATCATAGAATCTGAAATAAACTCGTTTGCATCGCGTTTCGGCGTTTCTGCGTCTATTTCGTGAATTTGCATTCAAATGCACCGATCTCGCACAAGAAACAACGATTCGGCACAGAAATAGACTCGTGAAGCGAGGAATCATCGAATCTGAAAGAAAGTCGTTTGCATCGCGCTGCGGCATGCCGATTCGGCGTTTCTGAGTCTATTTCGTGTATTTGCATTCAAATGCACCGATCTCGCACAAGAAACAACGATTCGGCCCAGAAATTGACTCGTGAAGCGAGGAATCATAGAATCTGAAATAAACTCGTTTGCATCGCGTTTCGGCGTTTCTGCGTCTATTTCGTGAATTTGCATCCAAATGCACCGATCTCGCACAAGAAACAACGATTCGGCTCAGAAAAAGACTCGTGAAACGAATAATCATCGAATCTGAAGTAAACTCGATTGCATCGCGTGTTGGCATGCCGATTCGGCGTTTCTGCGTCTATTTCGTGTATTTGCATTCAAATGCACCGATCTCGCACAAGAAACAACGATTCGGCCCAGAAAAAGACTCGTGATACGAATAATCATCGAATCTGAAATAAACTCGATTGCATCGCGTTTCGGCATGCCGATTCGGCGTTTCTGCGTCTATTTCGTGTATTTGCATTCAAATGCACCGATCTCGCACAAGAAACAACGATTCGGCCCAGAAAAAGAATCGTGATACGAATAATCATCGAATCTGAAATAAACTCGATTGCATCGCGTTTCGGCATGCCGATTCGGCGTTTCTGAGTCTATTTCGTGTATTTGCATTCAAATGCACCGATCTCGCACAAGAAACAACGATTCGGCACAGAAATTGACTCGTGAAGCGAGGAATCATAGAATCTGAAATAAACTCGTTTGCATCGCGTTTCGGCGTTTCTGCGTCTATTTCGTGAATTTGCATTCAAATGCACCGATCTCGCACAAGAAACAACGATTCGGCACAGAAATTGACTCGTGAAGCGAGGAATCGTAGAATCTGAAATAAACTCGTTTGCATCGCGTTTCGGCGTTTCTGCGTCTATTTCGTGAATTTGCATTCAAATGCACCGATCTCGCACAAGAAACAACGATTCGGGCCAGAAATAGACTCGTGAAGCGAGGAATCATCGAATCTGAAAGAAACTCGTTTGCATCGCGCTTCGGCATGCCGATTCCGTGTTTCTCGTGTATTTGCATTCCAATGCACAGATCTCGCACAAGAAACAACGATTCGGCACAGAAATTGACTCGTGAAGCGAGGAATCATAGAATCTGAAATAAACTCGTTTGCATCGCGTTTCGGCGTTTCTGCGTCTATTTCGTGAATTTGCATTCAAATGCACCGATCTCGCACAAGAAACAACGATTCGGCCCAGAAATAGACTCGTGAAGCGAGGAATCATCGAATCTGAAAGAAAGTCGTTTGCATCGCGCTGCGGCATGCCGATTCGGCGTTTCTGAGTCTATTTCGTGTATTTGCATTCAAATGCACCGATCTCGCACAAGAAACAACGATTCGGCCCAGAAATTGACTCGTGAAGCGAGGAATCATAGAATCTGAAATAAACTCGTTTGCATCGCGTTTCGGCGTTTCTGCGTCTATTTCGTGAATTTGCATCCAAATGCACCGATCTCGCACAAGAAACAACGATTCGGCTCAGAAAAAGACTCGTGAAACGAATAATCATCGAATCTGAAGTAAACTCGATTGCATCGCGTGTTGGCATGCCGATTCGGCGTTTCTGCGTCTATTTCGTGTATTTGCATTCAAATGCACCGATCTCGCACAAGAAACAACGATTCGGCCCAGAAAAAGACTCGTGATACGAATAATCATCGAATCTGAAATAAACTCGATTGCATCGCGTTTCGGCATGCCGATTCGGCGTTTCTGCGTCTATTTCGTGTATTTGCATTCAAATGCACCGATCTCGCACAAGAAACAACGATTCGGCCCAGAAAAAGAATCGTGATACGAATAATCATCGAATCTGAAATAAACTCGTTTGCATCGCGTTTCGGCGTTTCTGCGTCTATTTCGTGAATTTGCATTCAAATGCACCGATCTCGCACAAGAAACAACGATTCGGCCCAGAAATAGACTCGTGAAGCGAGGAATCATCGAATCTGAAATAAACTCGTTTGCATCGCGTTTCGGCGTTTCTGCGTCTATTTCGTGAATTTGCATCCAAATGCACCGATCTCGCACAAGAAACAACGATTCGGCTCAGAAAAAGACTCGTGAAACGAATAATCATCGAATCTGAAGTAAACTCGATTGCATCGCGTTTCGGCATGCCGATTCCGTGTTTCTCGTGTATTTGCATTCCAATGCACCGATCTCGCACAAGAAACAACGTTTCGGCCCAGAAATTGACTCGTGAAGCGAGGAATCATAGAATCTGAAATAAACTCGTTTGCATCGCGTTTCGGCGTTTCTGCTTCTATTTCGTGTATTTGCATTCAAATGCAACGATCTCGCACAACAAACAACGATTCGCCCAGAAATAGACTCGTGAAGCGAGGAATCATCGGATCTGAAAGAAACTCGTTTGCATCGCGCTGCGGCATGCCGATTCGGTGTTTCTGCGTCTATTTCGTGCATTTCCATTCAAATGCACCGATCTCGCACAAGAAACAACGACTCGGCCCAGAAAAAGACTCGTGATACGAATAATCATCGAATCTGAAATAAACTCGATTGCATCGCTTTTCGGCATCCGGATTCGGCGTTTCTGAGTCTATTTCGTGTATTTGCATTCAAATGCACCGATCTCGCACAAGAAACAACGATTCGGCAGTGAAATTGACTCGTGAAGCGAGGAATCATAGAATCTGAAATAAACTCGTTTGCATCGCGTTTCGGCGTTTCTGCGTCTATTTCGTGAATTTGCATTCAATTGCACCGATCTCGCACAAGAAACAACGATTCGGCACAGAAATTGACTCGTGAAGCGAGGAATCATAGAATCTGAAATAAACTCGTTTGCATCGCGTTTCGGCGTTTCTGCGTCTATTTCGTGAATTTGCATCCAAATGCACCGATCTCGCACAAGAAACAACGATTCGGCTCAGAAAAAGACTCGTGAAACGAATAATCATCGAATCTGAAGTAAACTCGATTGCATCGCGTTTCGGCATGCCGATTCGGCGTTTCTGAGTCTATTTCGTGTATTTGCATTCAAATGCACCGATCTCGCACAAGAAACAACGATTCGGCACAGAAATTGACTCGTGAAGCGAGGAATCATAGAATCTGAAATAAACTCGTTTGCATCGCGTTTCGGCGTTTCTGCGTCTATTTCGTGAATTTGCATTCAAATGCACCGATCTCGCACAAGAAACAACGAATCGGACCAGAAAAAGACTCGTGTGTTACGTCGTCCGACGTACGACGTTGGCCTTGCACACATTTCATGTATGCAAGGTCTGATCCGCGCGATCCATACACCATCCCCTAGAAATAAGCGTAGTATTAAATTCTCATATATTCTATTGTCCAAGTCCTTACCTCTGCTCCGATCAACACCTTACCTCAACTTCAACCCATCACCACGACACATAATGCAATAAAGCATTGCATCACTTAAGAAGCCTCTAGAAGCTTCTAGAAACGTCGAGAAGTCCAAGGACTGCTACATCAGCAGTCCCACGCTCGTAGAGGGCAAGAGGACAGCCACGAGACTGCAGCGTCAGCAGAAATGCACGTGCAGCAGTCCCTGGGAGCAACGACGATAAGCGGAGACACGAGGACTGCAGCGTCAGCAGAAATGCACGTGCAGCAGTTCCCCCACTCCACGGACCATCCCCACTCTCGAACCAAGGAGGATGATCTCAACGGCGTTCCAGTTCAGTTCGTTCCAAGCGAGCGACTCGCACAGACGTGCCAGTCTGGCTCCGACCAGCGACCAAGGCAGACGTGTCTTGTCTTGCCTCCGCGTAGTGACGTGTGTCGATCCATTCCAATTCCAATTCCAATTCCAATTCCAATTCAATTCAATTCAAACTCTTAATTCTTATTCATTATTCCTATAACATATTACAATATCCACTTATTCATTATCCAACATTAATTCATATAATCATATTATTCCAATTACTATTCCTATTATAATATTATTCACATATTGTAATCCAGTGTATCTACTATATCTTATACAATATATTATCATTTTACCAGTGCTTCAATTGTGTTATTCTCGTGCCAGTTCTATATCATCCTCCAGTGTAGTTCTTCCGTTCGAATATTCACCTCGTGCCACATCTAGACTTGGTATCAAGAGCGCAGTGGGAACGCTGAGCCGCCAACCTAGAAAGTGAAGCGAGTCACTACGAGCTCTCGTGCTACGTCTATACTTGGTATCAAGAGCGCAGTGGAAACGCTGAGCCGCCATTGTAGACGTGAAGCGAGTTGACTGTTAAAGTTAATAGACTAGAACTTAATAACAAATTGAAGTTCGTTTTCATTATCTTACTAATATCTTGCAATTACTATCCCTTACCTATGCGACGTACACGTCGAGCGGGACGCAAGTACCAACTTGCAAAATCGAGACGCGCGTTGAGAAACAAAGCGGTGCTCGATCATATTATTGCCACTACAGAGTGGACAGAACTTCTCGGTACTACAGAATACATATCGTGTGACGCGTCCGACTACGTATCGGTATACGGTTGCCCTTGCAGCCAACCCAAAGAGATCAACCACGCGGATCTCTCGCGAGCGTCAACGCCTATTCTGCACCCTGTGCTTCATCCAGAAGTAATCAACATCTCCGACGACGACAGCCGGGACACAGTAATCATCCCCAGGTCCCGTTGCCGTATCATCAGTGACGCCATCCTGCCGACACATCGTCGTGTCATTCTACGCTCTGCACCAAGGACCACCAGCGTCAAACAGCACCAGCCTGTGGATCCACTGCCGAGCCTCCCTCACCTCGAGGACATCTGCATAGAAGATCCTATGTACGAGGCCTACGCCAACTATCGTCAGTTCCTGCTGCAACATTATTATTAGGCGATAATGCAGCGTTGCGGTGAGTCATATAATGTCTTGTATAATTGCTGAATCTTGTAAACTCACCGTTTTCGTTGCATCCTCTCGCGCGTGATCCTTGTCGGGCCATATCTTGTAACCGCGTCGGACGTTCTCTTCTCGACTGCATTCCAAGCGATATCGGTTGTCCTAGTGCATATGACTGCCCGCGGCTGTCTCGGCACGAAAGACCGTTCACTATCTCTCTTCAAATCTCCTCCGTCCGTCTGTCACTGTTCTCTCGTGCCACTATCTCGTTCCTCTCGCTACCTGTAACAAAAACACAGTGACGGACGTGACACGTGATACGAATAATCATCGAATCTGAAATAAACTCGATTGCATCGCGTTTCGGCATGCCGATTCGGCGTTTCTGAGTCTATTTCGTGTATTTGCATTCAAATGCACCGATCTCGCACAAGAAACAACGATTCGGCACAGAAATTGACTCGTGAAGCGAGCAATCATAGAATCTGAAATAAACTCGTTTGCATCTCGTTTCGGCGTTTCTGCGTCTATTTCGTGAATTTGCATTCAAATGCACCGATCTCGCACAAGAAACAACGATTCGGCCCAGAAATAGACTCGTGAAGCGAGGAATCATCGAATCTGAAAGAAAGTCGTTTGCATCGCGCTGCGGCATGCCGATTCGGCGTTTCTGAGTCTATTTCGTGTATTTGCATTCAAATGCACCGATCTCGCACAAGAAACAACGATTCGGCCCAGAAATTGACTCGTGAAGCGAGGAATCATAGAATCTGAAATAAACTCGTTTGCATCGCGTGTCGGCGTTTCTGCGTCTATTTCGTGAATTTGCATTCAATTGCACCGATCTCGCACAAGAAACAACGATTCGGCACAGAAATTGACTCGTGAAGCGAGGAATCATAGAATCTGAAATAAACTCGTTTGCATCGCGTTTCGGCGTTTCTGCGTCTATTTCGTGAATTTGCATTCAAATGCAACGATCTCGCACAACAAACAACGATTCGCCCAGAAATAGACTCGTGAAGCGAGGAATCATCGGATCTGAAAGAAACTCGTTTGCATCGCGCTGCGGCATGCCGATTCGGTGTTTCTGCGTCTATTTCGTGCATTTCCATTCAAATGCACCGATCTCGCACAAGAAACAACGACTCGGCCCAGAAAAAGACTCGTGATACGAATAATCATCGAATCTGAAATAAACTCGATTGCATCGCTTTTCGGCATCCGGATTCGGCGTTTCTGAGTCTATTTCGTGTATTTGCATTCAAATGCACCGATCTCGCACAAGAAACAACGATTCGGCCCTGAAATTGACTCGTGAAGCGAGGAATCATAGAATCTGAAATAAACTCGTTTGCATCGCGTTTCGGCGTTTCTGCGTCTATTTCGTGAATTTGCATTCAATTGCACCGATCTCGCACAAGAAACAACGATTCGGCACAGAAATTGACTCGTGAAGCGAGGAATCATAGAATCTGAAATAAACTCGTTTGCATCGCGTTTCGGCGTTTCTGCGTCTATTTCGTGAATTTGCATTCAAATGCAACGATCTCGCACAACAAACAACGATTCGCCCAGAAATAGACTCGTGAAGCGAGGAATCATCGGATCTGAAAGAAACTCGTTTGCATCGCGCTGCGGCATGCCGATTCGGTGTTTCTGCGTCTATTTCGTGCATTTCCATTCAAATGCACCGATCTCGCACAAGAAACAACGACTCGGCCCAGAAAAAGACTCGTGATACGAATAATCATCGAATCTGAAATAAACTCGATTGCATCGCTTTTCGGCATCCGGATTCGGCGTTTCTGAGTCTATTTCGTGTATTTGCATTCAAATGCACCGATCTCGCACAAGAAACAACGATTCGGCCCTGAAATTGACTCGTGAAGCGAGGAATCATAGAATCTGAAATAAACTCGTTTGCATCGCGTTTCGGCGTTTCTGCGTCTATTTCGTGAATTTGCATTCAATTGCACCGATCTCGCACAAGAAACAACGATTCGGCACAGAAATTGACTCGTGAAGCGAGGAATCATAGAATCTGAAATAAACTCGTTTGCATCGCGTTTCGGCGTTTCTGCGTCTATTTCGTGAATTTGCATCCAAATGCACCGATCTCGCACAAGAAACAACGATTCGGCTCAGAAAAAGACTCGTGAAACGAATAATCATCGAATCTGAAGTAAACTCGATTGCATCGCGTTTCGGCATGCCGATTCGGCGTTTCTGAGTCTATTTCGTGTATTTGCATTCAAATGCACCGATCTCGCACAAGAAACAACGATTCGGCACAGAAATTGACTCGTGAAGCGAGGAATCATAGAATCTGAAATAAACTCGTTTGCATCGCGTTTCGGCGTTTCTGCGTCTATTTCGTGAATTTGCATTCAAATGCACCGATCTCGCACAAGAAACAACGATTCGGCACAGAAATTGACTCGTGAAGCGAGGAATCATAGAATCTGAAATAAACTCGTTTGCATCGCGTTTCGGCGTTTCTGCGTCTATTTCGTGAATTTGCATTCAAATACACCGATCTCGCACAAGAAACAACGATTCGGCCCAGAAATTGACTCGTGAAGCGAGGAATCATAGAATCTGAAATAAACTCGTTTGCATCGCGTTTCGGCGTTTCTGCGTCTATTTCGTGAATTTGCATTCAAATGCACCGATCTCGCACAAGAAACAACGAATCGGACCAGAAAAAGACTCGTGTGTTACGTCGTCCGACGTACGACGTTGGCCTTGCACACATTTCATGTATGCAAGGTCTGATCCGCGCGATCCATACACCATCCCCTAGAAATAAGCGTAGTATTAAATTCTCATATATTCTATTGTCCAAGTCCTTACCTCTGCTCCGATCAACACCTTACCTCAACTTCAACCCATCACCACGACACATAATGCAATAAAGCATTGCATCACTTAAGAAGCCTCTAGAAGCTTCTAGAAACGTCGAGAAGTCCAAGGACTGCTACATCAGCAGTCCCACGCTCGTAGAGGGCAAGAGGACAGCCACGAGACTGCAGCGTCAGCAGAAATGCACGTGCAGCAGTCCCTGGGAGCAACGACGATAAGCGGAGACACGAGGACTGCAGCGTCAGCAGAAATGCACGTGCAGCAGTTCCCCCACTCCACGGACCATCCCCACTCTCGAACCAAGGAGGATGATCTCAACGGCGTTCCAGTTCAGTTCGTTCCAAGCGAGCGACTCGCACAGACGTGCCAGTCTGGCTCCGACCAGCGACCAAGGCAGACGTGTCTTGTCTTGCCTCCGCGTAGTGACGTGTGTCGATCCATTCCAATTCCAATTCCAATTCCAATTCCAATTCAATTCAATTCAAACTCTTAATTCTTATTCATTATTCCTATAACATATTACAATATCCACTTATTCATTATCCAACATTAATTCATATAATCATATTATTCCAATTACTATTCCTATTATAATATTATTCACATATTGTAATCCAGTGTATCTACTATATCTTATACAATATATTATCATTTTACCAGTGCTTCAATTGTGTTATTCTCGTGCCAGTTCTATATCATCCTCCAGTGTAGTTCTTCCGTTCGAATATTCACCTCGTGCCACATCTAGACTTGGTATCAAGAGCGCAGTGGGAACGCTGAGCCGCCAACCTAGAAAGTGAAGCGAGTCACTACGAGCTCTCGTGCTACGTCTATACTTGGTATCAAGAGCGCAGTGGAAACGCTGAGCCGCCATTGTAGACGTGAAGCGAGTTGACTGTTAAAGTTAATAGACTAGAACTTAATAACAAATTGAAGTTCGTTTTCATTATCTTACTAATATCTTGCAATTACTATCCCTTACCTATGCGACGTACACGTCGAGCGGGACGCAAGTACCAACTTGCAAAATCGAGACGCGCGTTGAGAAACAAAGCGGTGCTCGATCATATTATTGCCACTACAGAGTGGACAGAACTTCTCGGTACTACAGAATACATATCGTGTGACGCGTCCGACTACGTATCGGTATACGGTTGCCCTTGCAGCCAACCCAAAGAGATCAACCACGCGGATCTCTCGCGAGCGTCAACGCCTATTCTGCACCCTGTGCTTCATCCAGAAGTAATCAACATCTCCGACGACGACAGCCGGGACACAGTAATCATCCCCAGGTCCCGTTGCCGTATCATCAGTGACGCCATCCTGCCGACACATCGTCGTGTCATTCTACGCTCTGCACCAAGGACCACCAGCGTCAAACAGCACCAGCCTGTGGATCCACTGCCGAGCCTCCCTCACCTCGAGGACATCTGCATAGAAGATCCTATGTACGAGGCCTACGCCAACTATCGTCAGTTCCTGCTGCAACATTATTATTAGGCGATAATGCAGCGTTGCGGTGAGTCATATAATGTCTTGTATAATTGCTGAATCTTGTAAACTCACCGTTTTCGTTGCATCCTCTCGCGCGTGATCCTTGTCGGGCCATATCTTGTAACCGCGTCGGACGTTCTCTTCTCGACTGCATTCCAAGCGATATCGGTTGTCCTAGTGCATATGACTGCCCGCGGCTGTCTCGGCACGAAAGACCGTTCACTATCTCTCTTCAAATCTCCTCCGTCCGTCTGTCACTGTTCTCTCGTGCCACTATCTCGTTCCTCTCGCTACCTGTAACAAAAACACAGTGACGGACGTGACACGTGATACGAATAATCATCGAATCTGAAATAAACTCGATTGCATCGCGTTTCGGCATGCCGATTCGGCGTTTCTGAGTCTATTTCGTGTATTTGCATTCAAATGCACCGATCTCGCACAAGAAACAACGATTCGGCACAGAAATTGACTCGTGAAGCGAGCAATCATAGAATCTGAAATAAACTCGTTTGCATCTCGTTTCGGCGTTTCTGCGTCTATTTCGTGAATTTGCATTCAAATGCACCGATCTCGCACAAGAAACAACGATTCGGCCCAGAAATAGACTCGTGAAGCGAGGAATCATCGAATCTGAAAGAAAGTCGTTTGCATCGCGCTGCGGCATGCCGATTCGGCGTTTCTGAGTCTATTTCGTGTATTTGCATTCAAATGCACCGATCTCGCACAAGAAACAACGATTCGGCCCAGAAATTGACTCGTGAAGCGAGGAATCATAGAATCTGAAATAAACTCGTTTGCATCGCGTGTCGGCGTTTCTGCGTCTATTTCGTGAATTTGCATTCAATTGCACCGATCTCGCACAAGAAACAACGATTCGGCACAGAAATTGACTCGTGAAGCGAGGAATCATAGAATCTGAAATAAACTCGTTTGCATCGCGTTTCGGCGTTTCTGCGTCTATTTCGTGAATTTGCATTCAAATGCACCGATCTCGCACAAGAAACAACGATTCGGCCCAGAAATAGACTCGTGAAGCGAGGAATCATCGAATCTGAAAGAAACTCGTTTGCATCGCGTTTCGGCATGCCGATTCCGTGTTTCTCGTGTATTTGCATTCCAATGCACCGATCTCGCACAAGAAACAACGTTTCGGCCCAGAAATTGACTCGTGAAGCGAGGTGTTACGTCGTCCGACGTACGACGTTGGCCTTGCACACATTTCATGTATGCAAGGTCTGATCCGCGCGATCCACACACCATCCCCTAGAAATAAGCGTAGTATTAAGATCTCATATATTCTATTGTCCAAGTCCTTACCTCTGCTCCGATCAACACCTTACCTCAACTTCAACCCATCACCACGACACATAATGCAATAAAGCATTGCATCACTTAAGAAGCCTCTAGAAGCTTCTAGAAACGTCGAGAAGTCCAAGGACTGCTACATCAGCAGTCCCACGCTCGTAGAGGGCAAGAGGACAGCCACGAGACTGCAGCGTCAGCAGAAATGCACGTGCAGCAGTCCCTGGGAGCAACAACGATAAGCGGAGACACGAGGACTGCAGCGTCAGCAGAAATGCACGTGCAGCAGTTCCCCCACTCCACGGACCATCCCCACTCTCGAACCAAGGAGGATGATCTCAACGGCGTTCCAGAACAGTCCGTTCCAAGCGAGCGACTCGCACAGACGTGCCAGTCTGGCTCCGACCAGCGACCAAGGCAGACGTGTCTTGTCTTGCCTCCGCGTAGTGACGTGTGTCGATCCATTCCAATTCCAATTCCAATTCAATTCAATTCAAACTCTTAATTCTTATTCATTATTCCTATAACATATTACAATATCCACTTATTCATTATCCAACATTAATTCATATAATCATATTATTCCAATTACTATTCCTATTATAATATTATTCACATATTGTAATCCAGTGTATCTACTATATCTTATACAATATATTATCATTTTACCAGTGCTTCAATTGTGTTATTCTCGTGCCAGTTCTATATCATCCTCCAGTGTAGTTCTTCCGTTCGAATATTCACCTCGTGCCACATCTAGACTTGGTATCAAGAGCGCAGTGGGAACGCTGAGCCGCCAACCTAGAAAGTGAAGCGAGTCACTACGAGCTCTCGTGCTACGTCTATACTTGGTATCAAGAGCGCAGTGGAAACGCTGAGCCGCCATTGTAGACGTGAAGCGAGTTGACTGTTAAAGTTAATAGACTAGAACTAAATAACAAATTGAAGTTCGTTTTCATTATCTTACTAATATCTTGCAATTACTATCCCTTACCTATGCGACGTACACGTCGTGACCTAAAGAGGTCAACCACGCGGACCTCTCGCGATCGCCGACGCCTGTTCTGCATTCGGTCGGTCGTCCCGAGGTAATCGACATAGCCGACGACGACGACAGCCGAGACACGATCATCATCCCCAGGGTCCGTTGCCGCATCATCAGTGACGCCCCTCTGCCAGCTCATCAACGTGTCATCTTGCGGCCAGCATCCAGGGCCACTAACGTCGTCCCGAGCCGAGCAGCAGCAACTCTGCCAGATCTTCCCCACCTCGAGGACATCTGTATTGAAGATCCGATGTACGACGTCTACTCCCAGTACCGCCAGTTCCTGCTGCAACATTATTATTAGCCGATATTACAACGTGCGGTGAGTCGTATAATAATTTTGTACAATTTCGAATCGTGTAAACTCACCGCCTCCGTTGTACCTTCACGCGCGATCCTTGTCGGGCCATATCTTGTATCCGCGTCGGACGTTCTCTTCTCGACTGCATTCCAAGCGATATCGGTTGTCCTAGTGCATATGACTGCCCGCGGCTGTCTCGGCACGAAAGACCGTTCACTATCTCTCTTCAAATCTCCTCCGTCCGTCTGTCACTGTTCTCTCGTGCCATCATCTCGTTCCTCTCGCTACCTGTAACAAAAACACAGTGACGGACGTGACAAATTTTGGCGCAGTCGGTAGACACTGAAACGGTCGCCGATAATCGCATTTACGACCCCGACGCTGGTCTATACGGGAATTCACATTTTCAATTCCAATTATACCTGCCCAAAATGTCGCGCCCTGTCGTGCACCCCCAGCCGGGACCATCCGACGAACCTTTCGAAGATCTGCGTGATCTCCCTCCACCCACCGAGGAAGAATTGTATCTTCACGCACAAGCCCTCGCTCGCAAAGAACAATACCTAAAAGAGCAAACGGAGTTCATCGCCAAGCTCCGTGATAGATACGAAGAAGACGCGCAGAACCAAAGAAATATGGTCGACGATTTGCGTCAAGAGATTCAAAATCTACGCCTCATGCACCAAACCGTGCAACCATCACGCCCCAAAACTCCGCTGTCCGAATACCGTGGAATTCCGACACAACAGCCACACCCTAGAACTCCTATCGACTCCCGTGAAACTACTTCACCCGGATACCGTGAAATTCCGCAGTACGAGCCTACAGGTAATTTCGCCCTAAAGCAAGCTGCCGAGCTCGTCCCTAGATTCGATGGAACGTCGTCTTCCGTATTGAAATTCATACGGGCATGCAAACGCGCGCGTGATGCCGTACCGCCCACTGCAGAACGTGCTCTCACGAAATTACTCTGCAATAAACTCCACGACCGTGCTTATGCCGCTATAGAAGGCGAACACATATTTACGATCTCCGCTCTGTGCGAAAAACTACGAACAGTACTAGGTCCGTACAAATTCGTAGATCAGTACCGTGGTGATCTCGCGAGCATAGCACAAGCCCATAACGAACACATTCTAGATTTTATTAACCGTGTCAAAGACCTTCGAACCGCGATCCAGGACGCCACAGATTCCGACCTCAATTACGACGAGCTAGACCGATTCGTAGTGGAATGTTTCCTACGAGGCCTCATCCCTCAGCTACGCGCTGAAGTTCTTCACTGCCCTTCGCGACATTCCGCCATTATTTTCGAAGCAGCAATCTCTGCTTACAGGCAGTACGAACTCGATCGGAATCGTCGTCGGGAACCGATCCGCGAAGAAAGACGGGTCAGCTTCTCAGATAACCGGCCATATCAGCCGCGTTCCACGAATGACTTCGCTCGCGACATTCCAGAGCGAACTCCAGAACGCCGCGATAACGGACCGGACTCGCGTCAGCAGTCTTGGAGAAACCCAAACCGGGACTCTTATCGCTCCCCGACACCGCAACGGCGGTGGGAAAATAATTCTCGTGACGGGAACACATACCGCGATAGTCGCGCGGACCGGGCCCCAGGCCCAAATAAATTTTGCAATTACTGCAAAACCCCTGGGCACGATATCCACGAATGCCGCAAACGCGCTTATAACAACAACCTAAGGTCGGGAAACGAGCCCGGCCTCCCGACCGAACCAAACCGAAGGCGGGAGGCCGCATCTTCGAACCAGACTACGGCCCGCACCCAAACAGCAATCATAACGAACGACCAGTTCGACGATTCGTCTCAGCAGTAAATCTTGCTGCAGACTCACCAATCCCGCGCGTAGTAATCTCCGCCCCTCAATTGCAAAAGAAATGTGAATTCTTGTTGGACACGGGCTCTGAGATTAATTTAATCCGTGCGTCGAGTCTAGAACCGAATCTACCAATAGATCGTTCAAGCACTATAGAAGTCCAAGGAATAACCGAGGGATCCATCTCAACTCTCGGTCAAATTAATATACATTTACAGGGTCAAAACCCTATCGAATTTCATATCCTGGAAGAAAACTTCCCAATTAACATCGACGGAATCCTCGGTTCTCCCTTCTTCAGAACAGGAGCCGAGATCTCCTTTGCGAATCAATCCATAACGATAGGAAACATTCGGGTTCCCTTCTCGAACCCTTGCGCGCCCACGGCTGGGCCTCGCGATAAATTGGCAGCAGAGGTTATTTCAATGCCTTCGTCTATGACCAACGATCTCGTTAAAACCCCAGCCGCCGAGCGTGAGGAACATTCGGCAAGGAACGTTCGAGTGTCTTCCTCAAATCCTTGTGCACCCCCGGTCAGACCTTGCAGAGCCCCGGTGACGGAGGTTATTTCAATGCCTCCTCGGGATTCGATCGAGTACTCCCTAGAGAAAAACGCCGTGAAAAGCCGGCCGGAATCAAAGGAGACTCGAGAGATATCGGAGTACACTGCGAGAAGTCGGATCGTGGAGCGTGAGGATCGAGTCCAAACAAGGACCCCGCCGAAATCTCAAGAATTCGTCCTCGAACCTCGTACCGTTGCCTGTATAGCGGTCGACGTCAAAGGACCCAAACAGGGGTATATCCGCCGCGTCGATATAGCGCCGGATGTATTCCTCGGTGACTGCGTTGTCACCAATCGTAGAGGCAAAGCGAGCCTCCGGTGTTTTAACACCTCGTCGGAAAGAGTTTCATTTCGATTGCCCCCATTGGAGATGGAAGAAATCGAGTCGTACTCTTCCGATTATTATTCTAATTCCGGTAACCATCCCGACGCATTCGGTAACCATCCCGACCTTCTTGATTCCGGTAACCATCCCGACGCATTCGGTAACCATCCCGACTTTCTTAACTCCGGTAACCAGCCCGACTATTATACTAACTCCGGTAACCAGCCCGATCATTATACTAACTCCGGTAACCAGCCCGATCCTTATCCTAACTCCAGTAACCAGCCCGATTATTATCCTAACTCCGGTAACCAGCCCGATTATTATTCTAACTCCGGTAACCAGCCCGACTATTATACTAACGCCGGTAACCAGCCCGATAAAACCAAAATCAAAATGACCTACTCCATCGCAAATTCCCACGAAGCTCGCGTGAAAGAGCTGTTGGAAACTATCCCCATGGATCATCTCAGCGGCGACGAAATAGACCATGTTAAAGCTTTGTTAGATAAGCACAACGATCTTTTCCATCTCCAAGGTGATCGTTTGGGGAAAACACATGCGGTGACTCACAAAATCATCACGACGGATGATATTCCTATCCATGTTAAACAGTATCGCTACCCACCAATCCACAAGGACGAAATCGACAAGCAAATGTCCGAACTCTTACGGAATGACATAGTCGTTCCATCAAACTCGCCTTATAATTCTCCCTTGTGGATTGTTCCTAAGAAGGCGGACGCCGAGGGTAACAAAAAATGGCGTATGGTAATCGATTACCGCGCATTAAACGAAAAGTCGGTGGCCGACGCGTACCCGCTGCCTAGTATTAACGAGATCCTAGACCAGTTAGGCAGCGCCGCATACTTCAGTGTATTTGACCTAGCCAGCGGGTTCCATCAGATAGGAATGGAGAAGGAGGACGCCGCAAAGACCGCCTTCTCCACGCCTTTCGGCCATTACGAATTCAACAGAATGCCATTCGGCCTCCGTAATGCTCCGGCTACCTTCCAAAGATTGATGGACACAGTCCTCTGCGGCCTACAAGGCAACGAACTTTTCGTGTACCTCGATGATATCGTGATCTACGCGCGCTCATTAGAAGAACATTACGCCAAATTCAATAAGCTAGCCCGCCGACTGCGCGAGGCCAATCTCAAACTACAGCCCTCGAAATGCGGCTTCCTTCATAAGGAAGTGGCATACCTGGGCCATCAGATTAGTCAAGACGGCGTCAGACCATGTCCAAAGAAAATTAATGCCGTACAAAAATTCCCACGACCCAAGAACGCGAAAAACGTGCGAGAATTTTTAGGTCTTGCAGGGTACTACCGCAAATTTATTAATGACTTCGCTAAAATCTCCAAACCCCTAACCCAACTCCTCGCCAAAGAGCGCAATTTCGAATGGGGCCCAAAACAAGAAAAGGCCTTCGAAGATCTACGACAAGCTCTATGTGACGAACCGGTCCTTCAATACCCGGATTTCGATAAGCCATTTAACGTCACCTGCGACGCATCGGGATATGCCATCGGCGCCGTACTAAGCCAAGGCGAAGTAGGCAAGGATCGTCCCGTTGCATATGCCTCAAGGATCCTGCAGGGCGCCGAAGTGAACTATTCTACAATAGAGAAGGAGTGTTTAGCCATAATATTCGCAGTACAGTATTTTAGACCATACATTTACGGCCGAAAATTTACACTAATCACAGACCATAAACCGCTGGTCTGGATGACGTCAGTAAAAGACCCTACGTCACGCCTCCTCAGATGGCGCCTAAAGCTGGCCGAGTTTGAATATAAGGTTGTCTACAAACCTGGAAAAGCAAATTCCAACGCGGACGCTCTCTCTCGGAACCCAGTGATGCTTCCCCTGTCACGAAGGTCACCTGAGTACGCATCACCACCGAGACCACCATTATCAAGCCCAGGCACGCCCCTTTTCGACGCCCAACGACGAAGGCGCACCGATCCACTCCCCGCATCCCCGCCTCAACCAGTCCCTGCAAGAAAGAGGAGATTGCCAACAAATGAACTATTTGAACCACCCGCCAAATCTCCAACACGTTTCCACCCAGGAGACGATCTTCCAATACTGTCGCCACCCTTACAAGGGACATCTTATGACACAACGCCAACCACGGGTGGCCTCGACAATATCTTAAGCCCCGGTCCTATGCCAGCCTCATCCCCACCTCCTGGACCGAACTGGCTCGATGAAGAAGAAGAAACCTTACCCTCCGAGGACGAGGAAGAAGATGAGGAGCCAAGACGACAAGGGAGAATAACGTACCTCCGCGACCGACTAATTATGAGGAAAGATAATTTAGTATGTTTCACAACCCTGGATGGTCAACCTATAGACCCAGGAGCCGTAGACCTCCATAGACAAAGGAAATTGTCCGACGGTCGAGATCTGACCTTATTCAAAGCAAGGATAAGTAATTTCGGTAGCAACAAGCTGATACAGATACCCATCAAACCATCACTGACACACGAGGTTTCGACTGACGACCTAAAAGAGTGTTTCCGGACATTACTTGATGTAACCAACGAACTTAGACTGCGAACATTTTCCGTCTCTAAAACCTCTATAGACAACAATTCCATGGAGTACGTCTCGAACCTCCTCGTCGCGACATTCGAAGATACCCCCGCACACATATTCTTCTGCGCCAACGAAATCCAGATACCGGCCGAAGATAGATGGCATGATATTATCGCAGAAAACCACGTCTCTGCGTACGCAGGGCACAAAGGAATTACAAAAACCCTGAAGAGAATCCGCGAAAGATATTGGTGGAACGGCATGAAGCTCCAGATAACGAACTACGTTAACAACTGCCTCAGTTGTCAACGCAACAAACTGACCAGGGTAAAAACGCGCCTGCCGATGAGGATAACGGACACACCCGGTAGAGCGTTCGATAAGGTGTCCATGGACATTGTAGGGCCCCTCCCAACAACCAACGACGGAAACACATACATCTTAACCATACAGGACCTATTAACGAAACACTCGACCGCAATCCCTCTTAAATCCGCCGACGCCATCAGCACTGCAGACGCATTTGTAAACAATTTTATCTGTCGTTTCGGAACACCTAAAGCCATCCTAACAGATCAAGGAACGAATTTCACAAGTTCCCTGATGAAGGCCATCACAAAACGATTCAGAATAACTCGGCTGCAAACAACAGCCTTCCACCCGCAAAGCAACGGGTCAATCGAGAGATCCCACCACGTCTTAGCAGAATACCTGAAGCAATACGTCCACAAGAATAACTGGGACAAATGGGTCGATTTGGCGATGTTTAGTTACAATACGAGTGTTCACGAGGGCACAGATTTCACGCCGCACGAGTTGGTATTTGGCTCTTTGGCACGAGTCCCATCCGCCGACTCCTACTCCTACGAATGCGAAAACAACTCCTATACCCACTACCTCTCCCAATTGCAAAGGAAGATAACCGAAACCCAGATTCGCGCGCGCGGAAACTTAGTCTCCGCGAAAAGGAAATCCAAATCATACTATGATAGAAGAATTAACCCGGTAGAATTCAAAGTGGGAGAACAAATATTCCTACTCAAAGAACCCTGCAAGGGCAAATTCGACGCGCAATATACGGGTCCACATGAAATCTGCGACATTCTAGATTCAAACAATGTGAAAATTAAAGTAGGGAACCACTTTAAGATTGTACATGCGAATAAACTTAAGCGTGCACCGAATAATCTAACGCAAACCCCGCGTCAGCGAAACGTGACACTCATCTGGAAGAAGATAAGACAAGAATCCTGCCCGTTCTCGGTAGGCCCCACCTCCCCGATGAGATACGGACAACACCAAAGTAATGACGACGCTAGCGACTTGACGAAGGACCGTCAGTGCGCTACGAACCGTCACGACAGCAGCATCCAAGCGGGACAACCTAACAAGATGTGCAAACAAGGCAAGATCCATAGGACATCAGACCGTAGAGCCAAGAGGTATCTACAGAACTACCTCCAAGTAATCTGCTTCACGGGAACAATCTACATAAACCCCGAAGGCAAACAATTATGCTGCATATGCAGCATACCTGCTAAGATAAGAAGAACTGAACGCTTCAATCACGTTAGAATGTACGGCATGTACAACACATGTGAACAATGCAAAGAGAACATCTGTGATGAAAAGCCAGTCTGGGACTGTGCTCCATGCGCTTATCAGGTAGCACGTATGCGATCCAGGACGGATTTCCCTCACAGCCGTAGGCCAGTTATCGAAGAATTCAGTTCCGACTCCGACACTGACTTCGACTCTGACTCCGACTCGGAGGACCTCCAAACCAGCGATAGTGACGCCACTTCAGACGAAGATGACTGGACGGTGCCATCAAACGTACAAATAGCCGCAGACATCAGGGATCACAATCCCGACCAGGAGGAACAATTCGTCAGGAACTAAGTGACAGTGACACCAGTGACTCCCCACCCACCCAAAAACCGATTATGCAAAATGAACAAAGCGAAATAAGTTGCATAAAACCAGCCCCAGCCCCACGTGCCGACACCGACAACATTTCAGTGCGACCAGTGTTTCTTACAAATATAGGAAATACTCGCCGAGAACTGTGCTCCCTGCGCGGAGTACCTCCCGACGATGCGTCGCAAGAATGAGTGTGAGATCGAGTGTTGAGCGAGAAATTTCTTCCTTACAAGAAATTTCTTTTCCGCGAAGGGAGGTGTTACGTCGTCCGACGTACGACGTTGGCCTTGCACACATTTCATGTATGCAAGGTCTGATCCGCGCGATCCACACACCATCCCCTAGAAATAAGCGTAGTATTAAGATCTCATATATTCTATTGTCCAAGTCCTTACCTCTGCTCCGATCAACACCTTACCTCAACTTCAACCCATCACCACGACACATAATGCAATAAAGCATTGCATCACTTAAGAAGCCTCTAGAAGCTTCTAGAAACGTCGAGCGGGACGCAAGTACCAACTTGCAAAATCGAGACGCGCGTTGAGAAACAAAGCGGTGCTCGATCATATTATTGCCACTACAGAGTGGACAGAACTTCTCGGTACTACAGAATACATATCGTGTGACGCGTCCGACTACGTATCGGTATACGGTTGTCCTTGCAGCCAACCCAAAGAGATCAACCACGCGGATCTCTCGCGAGCGTCAACGCCTATTCTGCACCCTGTGCTTCATCCAGAAGTAATCAACATCTCCGACGACGTCAGCCGGGACACTGTAATCATCCCCAGGTCCCGTTGCCGTATCATCAGTGACGCCATCCTGCCGACACATCGTCGTGTCATTCTACGCTCTGCACCAAGGACCACCAGCGTCAAACAGCACCAGCCTGTGGATCCACTGCCGAGCCTCCCTCACCTCGAGGACATCTGCATAGAAGATCCTATGTACGAGGCCTACGCCAACTATCGTCAGTTCCTGCTGCAACATTATTATTAGGCGATAATACAACGTTGCGGTGAGTCATATAATGTCTTGTATAATTGCTGAATCTTGTAAACTCACCGTTTTCGTTGCATCCTCTCGCGCGTGATCCTTGTCGGGCCATATCTTGTAACCGCGTCGGACGTTCTCTTCTCGACTGCATTCCAAGCGATATCGGTTGTCCTAGTGCATATGACTGCCCGCGGCTGTCTCGGCACGAAAGACCGTTCACTATCTCTCTTCAAATCTCCTCCGTCCGTCTGTCACTGTTCTCTCGTGCCATCATCTCGTTCCTCTCGCTACCTGTAACAAAAACACAGTGACGGACGTGACAAATTTTGGCGCAGTCGGTAGGACACTGAAACGGTCGCCGATAATCGCATTTACGACCCCGACTCTGGTCTATACGGGAATTCACATTTTCAATTCCAATTATACCTGCCCAAAATGTCGCGCCCTGTCGTGCACCCCCAGCCGGGACCTTCCGACAAACCTTTCGAAGATCTGCGTGATCTCCCTCCACCCACCGAGGAAGAATTGTATCTTCACGCACAAGCCCTCGCTCGCAAAGAACAATACCTAAAAGAGCAAACGGAGTTCATCGCCAAGCTCCGCGATAGATACGAAGAAGACGCGCAGAACCAAAGAAGTATGGTCGACGATTTGCGTCAAGAGATTCAAAATCTACGCCTCATGCACCAAACCGTGCAACCATCACGCCCCAAAACTCCGCTGTCCGAATACCGTGGAATTCCGACACAACAGCCACACCCTAGAACTCCTATCGACTCCCGTGAAACTACTTCACCCGGATACCGTGAAATTCCGCAGTACGAGCCTACAGGTAATTTCGCCCTAAAGCAAGCTGCCGAGCTCGTCCCTAGATTCGATGGAACGTCGTCTTCCGTATTGAAATTCATACGGGCATGCAAACGCGCGCGTGATGCCGTACCGCCCACTGCAGAACGTGCTCTCACGAAATTACTCTGCAATAAACTCCACGACCGTGCTTATGCCGCTATAGAAGGCGAACACATATTTACGATCTCCGCTCTGTGCGAAAAACTACGAACAGTACTAGGTCCGTACAAATTCGTAGATCAGTACCGTGGTGATCTCGCGAGCATAGCACAAGCCCATAACGAACACATTCTAGATTTTATTAACCGTGTCAAAGACCTTCGAACCGCGATCCAGGACGCCACAGATTCCGACCTCAATTACGACGAGCTAGACCGATTCGTAGTGGAATGTTTCCTACGAGGCCTCATCCCTCAGCTACGCGCTGAAGTTCTTCACTGCCCTTCGCGACATTCCGCCATTATTTTCGAAGCAGCAATCTCTGCTTACAGGCAGTACGAACTCGATCGGAATCGTCGTCGGGAACCGATCCGCGAAGAAAGACGGGTCAGCTTCTCAGATAACCGGCCATATCAGCCGCGTTCCACGAATGACTTCGCTCGCGACATTCCAGAGCGAACTCCAGAACGCCGCGATAACGGACCGGACTCGCGTCAGCAGTCTTGGAGAAACCCAAACCGGGACTCTTATCGCTCCCCGACACCGCAACGGCGGTGGGAAAATAATTCTCGTGACGGGAACACATACCGCGATAGTCGCGCGGACCGGGCCCCAGGCCCAAATAAATTTTGCAATTACTGCAAAACCCCTGGGCACGATATCCACGAATGCCGCAAACGCGCTTATAACAACAACCTAAGGTCGGGAAACGAGCCCGGCCTCCCGACCGAACCAAACCGAAGGCGGGAGGCCGCATCTTCGAACCAGACTACGGCCCGCACCCAAACAGCAATCATAACGAACGACCAGTTCGACGATTCGTCTCAGCAGTAAATCTTGCTGCAGACTCACCAATCCCGCGCGTAGTAATCTCCGCCCCTCAATTGCAAAAGAAATGTGAATTCTTGTTGGACACGGGCTCTGAGATTAATTTAATCCGTGCGTCGAGTCTAGAACCGAATCTACCAATAGATCGTTCAAGCACTATAGAAGTCCAAGGAATAACCGAGGGATCCATCTCAACTCTCGGTCAAATTAATATACATTTACAGGGTCAAAACCCTATCGAATTTCATATCCTGGAAGAAAACTTCCCAATTAACATCGACGGAATCCTCGGTTCTCCCTTCTTCAGAACAGGAGCCGAGATCTCCTTTGCGAATCAATCCATAACGATAGGAAACATTCGGGTTCCCTTCTCGAACCCTTGCGCGCCCACGGCTGGGCCTCGCGATAAATTGGCAGCAGAGGTTATTTCAATGCCTTCGTCTATGACCAACGACCTCGTTAAAACCCCAGCCGCCGAGCGTGAGGAACATTCGGCAAGGAACGTTCGAGTGTCTTCCTCAAATCCTCGTGCACCCCCGGTCAGACCTTGCAGAGCCCCGGTGACGGAGGTTATTTCAATGCCTCCTCGGGATTCGATCGAGTACTCCCTAGAGAAAAACGCCGTGAAAAGCCGGCCGGAATCAAAGGAGACTCGAGAGATATCGGAGTACACTGCGAGAAGTCGGATCGTGGAGCGTGAGGATCGAGTCCAAACAAGGACCCCGCCGAAATCTCAAGAATTCGTCCTCGAACCTCGTACCGTTGCCTGTATAGCGGTCGACGTCAAAGGACCCAAACAGGGGTATATCCGCCGCGTCGATATAGCGCCGGATGTATTCCTCGGTGACTGCGTTGTCACCAATCGTAGAGGCAAAGCGAGCCTCCGGTGTTTTAACACCTCGTCGGAAAGAGTTTCATTTCGATTGCCCCCATTGGAGATGGAAGAAATCGAGTCGTACTCTTCCGATTATTATTCTAATTCCGGTAACCATCCCGACGCATTCGGTAACCATCCCGACCTTCTTGATTCCGGTAACCATCCCGACGCATTCGGTAACCATCCCGACTTTCTTAACTCCGGTAACCAGCCCGACTATTATACTAACTCCGGTAACCAGCCCGATCATTATACTAACTCCGGTAACCAGCCCGATCCTTATCCTAACTCCAGTAACCAGCCCGATTCTTATACTAACTCCGGTAACCAGCCCGATCCTTATACTAACTCCGGTAACCAGCCCGATCAACTCCAAGACCAACTCCATTCCTACGACAATCAAAGATTTTCAAGACCCATATGTAAACAGGTCTGTTCTATATTGCACAATAAATCCAGCGACAGTTCTAAACTAGAGAAGGATATCAAAGCCTCCAGATTAAAAGAACTTCATAACTCACTTCAAAATCATATCTTTGATGATCCACAGAAACTCGATTCCTTTCAACTTCCATCTGCACGTTGCCATGCGAAGCGAAACGAATACGATAAAATTAATCTCTGCGCTACGACGAAATACGCATCAGCAAGAAAGAAATATAAATCTGAGTACCCTCGCGATAACGGGTACCCCTATGAGAATAAGCGAGCGAAATTCGAAGCCCAGCGTCGACAAAATCTCCTTCCACCACCGGAAGATATAGAACAAACGACAGCAACACTTCAAAGAGTTTCTAATAGCCAGAGTCCCAACACATCCTCAACTACCTACCACATCGTGTCCAGTATCCACAGCCGCAATCAACATGTGCGGACATCTACAACCGGTGAGACCATCGGCGGACAAAGCTGGAGATTTCCTGTACAGATACCAGGGAATATTCTGCTACAATGGCAGACACAGAATCTCCCTAAATGGCAGAGAACTGTGTCTTGCTTGCAGCCTCACTGCGGTAGTCAAGAAAATCATCATATATACACACGTTCTCACACGAAAAAGGAAGAACGCATGCGACGTGTGTACAAAGCCCATATTGAAGGAAACCCCAGTGTTGGAATGTATTCACTGCGGCTACCTTCTCGCACTAGATCAGTCAGCAGCAGATACTGCCAGAATGAGAAGAGAAAGAGGCGAAGTTCTTACGGACGACGAAGAGGAGGACGAAAGCTCAAGCACCCCTTCCTCAGACGATCCCGAACACGTTCCGACAAGTCCAGACAAGGATTCGGACTCAGACACGGAGGAACAATTCGTCAGGAACTAAGTGACAGTGACACCAGTGATTCCCCACCCACCCAAAAACCGATCATGCAAAATAAACAATGCGAAACAAATTGCATAGATCCGATCCCAACCCCACGTGCCGACACCGACAACATCTCAGTGCGACCAGTATTTCGTACGAACATAAGTAATACTCGCCGAGAACTATACTCCCTGCGTGGAGTACCCCCGGACGATGCGTCGCAAGAATGAGTGTGAGATCGAGTGTTGAGCGAGAAATTTCTTCCTTACAAGAAATTTCTTTTCCGCGAAGGGAGGTGTTACGTCGTCCGACGTACGACGTTGGCCTTGCACACATTTCATGTATGCAAGGTCTGATCCGCGCGATCCATACACCATCCCCTAGAAATAAGCGTAGTATTAAGATCTCATATATTCTATTGTCCAAGTCCTTACCTCTGCTCCGATCAACACCTTACCTCAACTTCAACCCATCACCACGACACATAATGCAATAAAGCATTGCATCACTTAAGAAGCCTCTAGAAGCTTCTAGAAACGTCGAGAAGTCCAAGGACTGCTACATCAGCAGTCCCACGCTCGTAGAGAGCAAAAGGACAGCCACGAGACTGCAGCGTCAGCAGAAATGCACGTGCAGCAGTCCCTGGGAGCAACGACGATAAGCGGAGACACGAGGACTGCAGCGTCAGCAGAAATGCACGTGCAGCAGTTCCCCCACTCCACGGACCATCCCCACTCTCGAACCAAGGAGGATGATCTCAACGGCGTTCCAGAACAGTTCGTTCCAAGCGAGCGACTCGCACAGACGTGCCAGTCTGGCTCCGACCAGCGACCAAGGCAGACGTGTCTTGTCTTGCCTCCGCGTAGTGACGTGTGTCGATCCATTCCAATTCCAATTCCAATTCCAATTCAATTCAATTCAAACTCTTAATTCTTATTCATTATTCCTATAACATATTACAATATCCACTTATTCATTATCCAACATTAATTCATATAATCATATTATTCCAATTACTATTCCTATTATAATATTATTCACATATTGTAATCCAGTGTATCTACTATATCTTATACAATATATTATCATTTTACCAGTGCTTCAATTGTGTTATTCTCGTACCAGTTCTATATCATCCTCCAGTGTAGTTCTTTCGTTCGAATATTCACCTCGTGCCACATCTAGACTTGGTATCAAGAGCGCAGTGGGAACGCTGAGCCGCCAACCTAGAAAGTGAAGCGAGTCACTACGAGCTCTCGTGCTACGTCTATACTTGGTATCAAGAGCGCAGTGGAAACGCTGAGCCGCCATTGTAGACGTGAAGCGAGTTGACTGTTAAAGTTAATAGACTAGAACTAAATAACAAATTGAAGTTCGTTTTCATTATCTTACTAATATCTTGCAATTACTATCCCTTACCTATGCGACGTACACGTCGAGCGGGACGCAAGTACCAACTTGCAAAATCGAGACGCGCGTTGAGAAACAAAGCGGTGCTCGATCATATTATTGCCACTACAGAGTGGACAGAACTTCTCGGTACTACAGAATACATATCGTGTGACGCGTCCGACTACGTATCGGTATACGGTTGTCCTTGCAGCCAACCCAAAGAGATCAACCACGCGGATCTCTCGCGAGCGTCAACGCCTATTCTGCACCCTGTGCTTCATCCAGAAGTAATCAACATCTCCGACGACGTCAGCCGGGACACTGTAATCATCCCCAGGTCCCGTTGCCGTATCATCAGTGACGCCATCCTGCCGACACATCGTCGTGTCATTCTACGCTCTGCACCAAGGACCACCAGCGTCAAACAGCACCAGCCTGTGGATCCACTGCCGAGCCTCCCTCACCTCGAGGACATCTGCATAGAAGATCCTATGTACGAGGCCTACGCCAACTATCGTCAGTTCCTGCTGCAACATTATTATTAGGCGATAATACAACGTTGCGGTGAGTCATATAATGTCTTGTATAATTGCTGAATCTTGTAAACTCACCGTTTTCGTTGCATCCTCTCGCGCGTGATCCTTGTCGGGCCATATCTTGTAACCGCGTCGGACGTTCTCTTCTCGACTGCATTCCAAGCGATATCGGTTGTCCTAGTGCATATGACTGCCCGCGGCTGTCTCGGCACGAAAGACCGTTCACTATCTCTCTTCAAATCTCCTCCGTCCGTCTGTCACTGTTCTCTCGTGCCATCATCTCGTTCCTCTCGCTACCTGTAACAAAAACACAGTGACGGACGTGACAAATTTTGGCGCAGTCGGTAGGACACTGAAACGGTCGCCGATAATCGCATTTACGACCCCGACGCTGGTCTATACGGGAATTCACATTTTCAACTCCAATTATACCTGCCCAAAATGTCGCGCCCTGTCGTGCACCCCCAGCCGGGACCATCCGACGAACCTTTCGAAGATCTGCGTGATCTCCCTCCACCCACCGAGGAAGAATTGTATCTTCACGCACAAGCCCTCGCTCGCAAAGAACAATACCTAAAAGAGCAAACGGAGTTCATCGCAAAGCTCCGCGATAGATACGAAGAAGACGCGCAGAACCAAAGAAATATGGTCGACGATTTGCGTCAAGAGATTCAAAATCTACGCCTCATGCACCAAACCGTGCAACCATCACGCCCCAAAACTCCGCTGTCCGAATACCGTGGAATTCCGACACAACAGCCACACCCTAGAACTCCTATCGACTCCCGTGAAACTACTTCACCCGGATACCGTGAAATTCCGCAGTACGAGCCTACAGGTAATTTCGCCCTAAAGCAAGCTGCCGAGCTCGTCCCTAGATTCGATGGAACGTCGTCCTCCGTCCTGAAATTCATACGGGCATGCAAACGCGCGCGTGATGCCGTACCGCCCACTGCAGAACGTGCTCTCACGAAATTACTCTGCAACAAACTCCACGACCGTGCTTATGCCGCTATAGAAGGCGAACACATATTTACGATCTCCGCTCTGTGTGAAAAACTACGAACAGTACTAGGTCCGTACAAATTCGTAGACCAGTACCGTGGTGATCTCGCGAGCATAGCACAAGCCCATAACGAACACATTCTAGATTTCATTAATCGTGTCAAAGATCTTCGAACCGCGATCCAGGACGCCACAGATACCAACCTCGATTACGACGAGCTGGATCGATTCGTAGTGGAATGTTTCCTACGAGGCCTCCTCCCTCAGCTACGCGCTGAAGTTCTTCACTGCCCTTCGCGACATTCCGCAATTATTTTCGAAGCAGCAATCTCTGCTTACAGGCAGTACGAACTCGATCGGAATCGTCGTCGAGAGCCAATCCGCGAAGAAAGACGGGTCAGCTTCTCAGATAACCGGCCATATCAGCCGCGTTCCACGAATGACTTCGCTCGCGACATTCCAGAGCGAACTCCAGAACGCCGCGATATCCCAAACCGGGACTCTTATCGCTCCCCGACACCGCAACGGCGGTGGGAAAATAATTCTCGTGACGGGAACACATACCGCGATAGTCGCGCGGACCGGGCCCCAGGCCCAAATAAATATTGCAATTACTGCAAAACCCCTGGGCACGATATCCACGAATGCCGCAAACGCGCTTATAACAACAACCTAAGGTCGGGAAACGAACCCGGCCTCCCGACCGAACCAAACCGAAGGCGGGAGGCCGCATCTTCGAACCAGACTACGGCCCGCACCCAAACAGCAATCATAACGAACGACCAACCAGACGATTCGTCTCAGCAGTAAATCTTGCTGCAGACTCACCAATCCCGCGCGTAGTAATCTCCGCCCCTCAATTGCAAAAGAAATGTGAATTCTTGTTGGACACGGGCTCTGAGATTAATTTAATCCGTGCGTCGAGTCTAGAACCGAATCTACCAATAGATCGTTCAAACACTATAGAAGTCCAAGGAATAACCGAGGGATCCATCTCAACTCTCGGTCAAATTAATATACATTTACAGGGTCAAAACCCTATCGAATTTCATATCCTGGAAGAAAACTTCCCAATTAACATCGACGGAATCCTCGGTTCTCCCTTCTTTAGAACAGGAGCCGAGATCTCCTTTGCGAATCAATCCATAACGATAGGAAACATTCGGATCCCCTTCTCGAACCCTTGCGCGCCCGCGGCTGGGCCTCGCGATAAATTGGCAGCAGAGGTTATTTCAATGCCTTCGTCTATGACCAACGATCTCGTTAAAACCCCAGCCGCTGAGCGTGAGGAACATTCGGCAAGGAACGTTCGAGTGTCTTCCTCAAATCCTCGTGCACCCCCGGTCAGACCTTGCAGAGCCCCGGTGACGGAGGTTATTTCAATGCCTCCTCGGGATTCGATCGAGTACTCCCTAGAGAAAAACGCCGTGAAAAGCCGGCCGGAATCAAAGGAGACTCGTGAGATATCGGAGTACACTGCGAGAAGTCGGATCGTGGAGCGTGAGGATCGAGTCCAAACAAGGACTCCGCCGAAATCTCAAGAATTCGTCCTCGAACCTCGTACCGTTGCCTGTATAGCGGTCGACGTCAAAGGACCCAAACAGGGGTATATCCGCCGCGTCGATATAGCGCCGGATGTATTCCTGGGTGACTGCGTTGTCACCAATCGTAGAGGCAAAGCGAGCCTCCGGTGTTTTAACACCTCGTCGGAAAGAGTTTCATTTCGATTGCCCCCATTGGAGATGGAAGAAATCGAGTCGTACTCTTCCGATTATTATTCTAATTCCGGTAACCATCCCGACGCATTCGGTAACCATCCCGACCTTCTTAATTCCGGTAACCATCCCGACGCATTCGGTAACCATCCCGACTTTCTTAATTCCGGTAACCATCCCGACGCATTCGGTAACCATCCCGACTTTCTTAATTCCGGTAACCATCCCGACGCATTCGGTAACCATCCCGACAATACTAACTCCGGTAACCATCCCGACAATACTAACTCCGGTAACCAGCCCGATCCTTATACTAACTCCGGTAACCAGCCCGATCCTTATCCTAACTCCGGTAACCAGCCCGATCCTTACTCTAACTCCGGTAACCAGCCCGATCAATTCCAAGACCAACTCCATTCCTACGACAATCAAAGATTTTCAAGATCCATTTGTAAACAGGTCTGTTCTATATTGCACAATAAATCCAACGACAGTTCTAAACCAGAGAAGGATATCAAAGCCACCAGATTAAAAGAACTTCATAACTCACTTCAAAATCATATCTTTGATGATCCACAGAAACTCGATTCCTTTCAACTTCCATCTGCACGTTGCCATGCGAAGCGAAACGAATACGATAAAATTAATCTCTGCGCTACGACGAAATACGCGTCAGCAAGAAAGAAACATAAATCTGAGTACCCTCGCGATAACGGGTACCCCTACGAGAATAAGCGAGCGAAATTCGAAGCCCAGCGTCGACAAAATCTCCTTCCACCACCGGAAGATATAGAACAAACGACAGCAACACTTCAAAGAGTTTCTAATAGCCAGAGTCCCAACACATCCTCAACTACCTACCACATCGTGTCCAGTATCCACAGCCGCAATCAACATGTGCGGACATCTACAACCGGTGAGACCATCGGCGGACAAAGCTGGAGATTTCCTGTACAGATACCAGGGAATATTCTGCTACAATGGCAGACACAGAATCTCCCTAAATGGCAGAGAACTGTGTCTTGCTTGCAGCCTCACTGCGGTAGTCAAGAAAATCATCATATATACACACGTTCTCACACGAAAAAGGAAGAACGCATGCGACGTGTGTACAAAGCCCATATTGAAGGAAACCCCAGTGTTGGAATGTATTCACTGCGGCTACCTTCTGGCACTAGATCAGTCAGCAGCAGATACTGCCAGAATGAGAAGAGAAAGAGGCGAAGTTCTTACGGACGACGAAGAGGAGGACGAAAGCTCAAGCACCCCTTCCTCAGACGATCCCGAACACGTTCTGACAAGTCCAAACGAGGATTCGGACTCAGACACGGAGGAACAATTCGTCAGGAACTAAGTGACAGTGACACCAGTGACTCCCCACCCACCCAAAAACCGATTATGCAAAATAAACAATGCGAAACAAATTGCATAGATCCGATCCCAACCCCACGTGCCGACACCGACAACATTTCAGTGCGACCAGTGTTTCTTACAAATATAGGAAATACTCGCCGAGAAATGTGCTCCCTGCGTGGAGTACCCCCGGACAATGCGTCGCAAGAATGAGTGTGAGATCGAGTGTTGAGCGAGAAATTTCTTCCTTACAAGAAATTTCTTTTCCGCGAAGGGAGGTGTTACGTCGTCCGATGTACGACGTTGGCCTCGCACACACCGCGCGATCCAAACACCATCCCCTAGAATTAAGCGTAATATTAAGATCTCATATATTCTATTGTCCAAGTCCTTACCTCTGCTCCGATCAACACCTTACCTCAACTTCAACCCATCACCACGACACATAATGCAATAAAGCATTGCATCACTTAAGAAGCCTCTAGAAGCTTCTAGAAACGTCGAGAAGTCCAAGGACTGCTACATCAGCAGTCCCACGCTCGTAGAGAGCAAAAGGACAGCCACGAGACTGCAGCGTCAGCAGAAATGCACGTGCAGCAGTCCCTGGGAGCAACGACGATAAGCGGAGACACGAGGACTGCAGCGTCAGCAGAAATGCACGTGCAGCAGTTCCCCCACTCCACGGACCATCCCCACTCTCGAACCAAGGAGGATGATCTCAACGGCGTTCCAGTTCAGTTCGTTCCAAGCGAGCGACTCGCACAGACGTGCCAGTCTGGCTCCGACCAGCGACCAAGGCAGACGTGTCTTGTCTTGCCTCCGCGTAGTGACGTGTGTCGATCCATTCCAATTCCAATTCCAATTCCAATTCCAATTCAATTCAATTCAAACTCTTAATTCTTATTCATTATTCCTATAACATATTACAATATCCACTTATTCATTATCCAACATTAATTCATATAATCATGTTATTCCAATTACTATTCCTATTATAATATTATTCACATATTGTAATCCAGTGTATCTACTATATCTTATACAATATATTATCATTTTACCAGTGCTTCAATTGTGTTATTCTCGTGCCAGTTCTATATCATCCTCCAGTGTAGTTCTTCCGTTCGAATATTCACCTCGTGCCACATCTAGACTTGGTATCAAGAGCGCAGTGGGAACGCTGAGCCGCCAACCTAGAAAGTGAAGCGAGTCACTACGAGCTCTCGTGCTACGTCTATACTTGGTATCAAGAGCGCAGTGGAAACGCTGAGCCGCCATTGTAGACGTGAAGCGAGTTGACTGTTAAAGTTAATAGACTAGAACTAAATAACAAATTGAAGTTCGTTTTCATTATCTTACTAATATCTTGCAATTACTATCCCTTACCTATGCGACGTACACGTCGAGCGGGACGCAAGTACCAACTTGCAAAATCGAGACGCGCGTTGAGAAACAAAGCGGTGCTCGATCATATTATTGCCACTACAGAGTGGACAGAACTTCTCGGTACTACAGAATACATATCGTGTGACGCGTCCGACTACGTATCGGTATACGGTTGTCCTTGCAGCCAACCCAAAGAGATCAACCACGCGGATCTCTCGCGAGCGTCAACGCCTATTCTGCACCCTGTGCTTCATCCAGAAGTAATCAACATCTCCGACGACGACAGCCGGGACACTGTAATCATCCCCAGGTCCCGTTGCCGTATCATCAGTGACGCCATCCTGCCGACACATCGTCGTGTCATTCTACGCTCTGCACCAAGGACCACCAGCGTCAAACAGCACCAGCCTGTGGATCCACTGCCGAGCCTCCCTCACCTCGAGGACATCTGCATAGAAGATCCTATGTACGAGGCCTACGCCAACTATCGTCAGTTCCTGCTGCAACATTATTATTAGGCGATAATACAACGTTGCGGTGAGTCATATAATGTCTTGTATAATTGCTGAATCTTGTAAACTCACCGTTTTCGTTGCATCCTCTCGCGCGTGATCCTTGTCGGGCCATATCTTGTAACCGCGTCGGACGTTCTCTTCTCGACTGCATTCCAAGCGATATCGGTTGTCCTAGTGCATATGACTGCCCGCGGCTGTCTCGGCACGAAAGACCGTTCACTATCTCTCTTCAAATCTCCTCCGTCCGTCTGTCACTGTTCTCTCGTGCCATCATCTCGTTCCTCTCGCTACCTGTAACAAAAACACAGTGACGGACGTGACAAGTGATCTCGCACAAGAAACAACGATTCGGCACAGAAATTGACTCGTGAAGCGAGGAATCATAGAATCTGAAATAAACTCGTTTGCATCGCGTTTCGGCGTTTCTGCGTCTATTTCGTGAATTTGCATTCAAATGCACCGATCTCGCACAAGAAACAACGATTCGGCCCAGAAATTGACTCGTGAAGCGAGGAATCATAGAATCTGAAATAAACTCGTTTGCATCGCGTTTCGGCGTTTCTGCGTGTTACGTCGTCCGATGTACGACGTTGGCCTCGCACACACCGCGCGATCCAAACACCATCCCCTAGAATTAAGCGTAATATTAAGATCTCATATATTCTATTGTCCAAGTCCTTACCTCTGCTCCGATCAACACCTTACCTCAACTTCAACCCATCACCACGACACATAATGCAATAAAGCATTGCATCACTTAAGAAGCCTCTAGAAGCTTCTAGAAACGTCGAGAAGTCCAAGGACTGCTACATCAGCAGTCCCACGCTCGTAGAGAGCAAAAGGACAGCCACGAGACTGCAGCGTCAGCAGAAATGCACGTGCAGCAGTTCCCCCACTCCACGGACCATCCCCACTCTCGAACCAAGGAGGATGATCTCAACGGCGTTCCAGTTCAGTCCGTTCCAAGCGAGCGACTCGCACAGACGTGCCAGTCTGGCTCCGACCAGCGACCAAGGCAGACGTGTCTTGTCTTGCCTCCGCGTAGTGACGTGTGTCGATCCATTCCAATTCCAATTCCAATTCCAATTCCAATTCAATTCAATTCAAACTCTTAATTCTTATTCATTATTCCTATAACATATTACAATATCCACTTATTCATTATCCAACATTAATTCATATAATCATGTTATTCCAATTACTATTCCTATTATAATATTATTCACATATTGTAATCCAGTGTATCTACTATATCTTATACAATATATTATCATTTTACCAGTGCTTCAATTGTGTTATTCTCGTGCCAGTTCTATATCATCCTCCAGTGTAGTTCTTCCGTTCGAATATTCACCTCGTGCCACATCTAGACTTGGTATCAAGAGCGCAGTGGGAACGCTGAGCCGCCAACCTAGAAAGTGAAGCGAGTCACTACGAGCTCTCGTGCTACGTCTATACTTGGTATCAAGAGCGCAGTGGAAACGCTGAGCCGCCATTGTAGACGTGAAGCGAGTTGACTGTTAAAGTTAATAGACTAGAACTAAATAACAAATTGAAGTTCGTTTTCATTATCTTACTAATATCTTGCAATTACTATCCCTTACCTATGCGACGTACACGTCGAGCGGGACGCAAGTACCAACTTGCAAAATCGAGACGCGCGTTGAGAAACAAAGCGGTGCTCGATCATATTATTGCCACTACAGAGTGGACAGAACTTCTCGGTACTACAGAATACATATCGTGTGACGCGTCCGACTACGTATCGGTATACGGTTGTCCTTGCAGCCAACCCAAAGAGATCAACCACGCGGATCTCTCGCGAGCGTCAACGCCTATTCTGCACCCTGTGCTTCATCCAGAAGTAATCAACATCTCCGACGACGACAGCCGGGACACTGTAATCATCCCCAGGTCCCGTTGCCGTATCATCAGTGACGCCATCCTGCCGACACATCGTCGTGTCATTCTACGCTCTGCACCAAGGACCACCAGCGTCAAACAGCACCAGCCTGTGGATCCACTGCCGAGCCTCCCTCACCTCGAGGACATCTGCATAGAAGATCCTATGTACGAGGCCTACGCCAACTATCGTCAGTTCCTGCTGCAACATTATTATTAGGCGATAATACAACGTTGCGGTGAGTCATATAATGTCTTGTATAATTGCTGAATCTTGTAAACTCACCGTTTTCGTTGCATCCTCTCGCGCGTGATCCTTGTCGGGCCATATCTTGTAACCGCGTCGGACGTTCTCTTCTCGACTGCATTCCAAGCGATATCGGTTGTCCTAGTGCATATGACTGCCCGCGGCTGTCTCGGCACGAAAGACCGTTCACTATCTCTCTTCAAATCTCCTCCGTCCGTCTGTCACTGTTCTCTCGTGCCATCATCTCGTTCCTCTCGCTACCTGTAACAAAAACACAGTGACGGACGTGACATGCGTCTATTTCATGAATTTGCATCCAAATGCACCGATCTCGCACAAGAAACAACGATTCGGCTCAGAAAAAGACTCGTGAAACGAATAATCATCGAATCTGAAGTAAACTCGATTGCATCGCGTTTCGGCATGCCGATTTCGTGTTTCTCGTGTATTTGCATTCCAATGCACCGATCTCGCACAAGAAACAACGTTTCGGCCCAGAAATTGACTCGTGAAGCGAGGAATCATAGAATCTGAAATAAACTCGTTTGCATCGCGTTTCGGCGTTTCTGCGTCTATTTCGTGTATTTGCATTCAAATGCAACGATCTCGCACAACAAACAACGATTCGCCCAGAAATAGACTCGTGAAGCGAGGAATCATCGGATCTGAAAGAAACTCGTTTGCATCGCGCTGCGGCATGCCGATTCGGTGTTTCTGCGTCTATTTCGTGCATTTCCATTCAAATGCACCGATCTCGCACAAGAAACAACGATTCGGCCCAGAAATAGACTCGTGAAGCGAGGAATCATCGAATCTGAAAGAAAGTCGTTTGCATCGCGCTGCGGCATGCCGATTCGGCGTATCTGAGTCTATTTCGTGTATTTGCATTCAAATGCACCGATCTCGCACAAGAAACAACGATTCGGCCCAGAAATTGACTCGTGAAGCGAGGAATCATAGAATCTGAAATAAACTCGTTTCCATCGCGTTTCGGCGTTTCTGCGTCTATTTCGTGAATTTGCATTCAATTGCACCGATCTCGCACAAGAAACAACGATTCGGCACAGAAATTGACTCGTGAAGCGAGGAATCATAGAATCTGAAATAAACTCGTTTGCATCGCGTTTCGGCGTTTCTGCGTCTATTTCGTGTATTTGCATTCAAATGCAACGATCTCGCACAACAAACAACGATTCGCCCAGAAATAGACTCGTGAAGCGAGGAATCATCGGATCTGAAAGAAACTCGTTTGCATCGCGCTGCGGCATGCCGATTCGGTGTTTCTGCGTCTATTTCGTGCATTTCCATTCAAATGCACCGATCTCGCACAAGAAACAACGACTCGGCCCAGAAAAAGACTCGTGATACGAATAATCATCGAATCTGAAATAAACTCGATTGCATCGCGTTTCGGCATCCGGATTCGGCGTTTCTGAGTCTATTTCGTGTATTTGCATTCAAATGCACCGATCTCGCACAAGAAACAACGATTCGGCCCTTAAATTGACTCGTGAAGCGAGGAATCATAGAATCTGAAATAAACTCGTTTGCATCGCCTTTCGGCGTTTCTGCGTCTATTTCGTGAATTTGCATTCAATTGCACCGATCTCGCACAAGAAACAACGATTCGGCCCAGAAATTGACTCGTGAAGCGAGGAATCATAGAATCTGAAATAAACTCGTTTGCATCGCGTTTCGGCGTTTCTGCGTCTATTTCGTGTATTTGCATTCAAATGCAACGATCACGCACAACAAACAACGATTCGCCCAGAAATAGACTCGTGAAGCGAGGAATCATCGGATCTGAAAGAAACTCGTTTGCATCGCGCTGCGGCATGCCGATTCGGTGTTTCTGCGTCTATTTCGTGCATTTCCATTCAAATGCACCGATCTCGCACAAGAAACAACGACTCGGCCCAGAAAAAGACTCGTGATACGAATAATCATCGAATCTGAAATAAACTCGATTGCATCGCGTTTCGGCATCCGGATTCGGCGTTTCTGAGTCTATTTCGTGTATTTGCATTCAAATGCACCGATCTCGCACAAGAAACAACGATTCGGCCCTGAAATTGACTCGTGAAGCGAGGAATCATAGAATCTGAAATAAACTCGTTTGCATCGCGTTTCGGCGTTCCTGCGTCTATTTCGTGAATTTGCATTCAATTGCACCGATCTCGCACAAGAAACAACGATTCGGCCCAGAAATTGACTCGTGAAGCGAGGAATCATAGAATCTGAAATAAACTCGATTGCATCGCGTTTCGGCATGCCGATTCGGCGTTTCTGAGTCTATTTCGTGAATTTGCATTCAATTGCACCGATCTCGCACAAGAAACAACGATTCGGCCCAGAAATTGACTCGTGAAGCGAGGAATCATAGAATCTGAAATAAACTCGATTGCATCGCGTTTCGGCATGCCGATTCGGCGTTTCTGAGTCTATTTCGTGTATTTGCATTCAAATGCACCGATCTCGCACAAGAAACAACGATTCGGCACAGAAATTGACTCGTGAAGCGAGCAATCATAGAATCTGAAATAAACTCGTTTGCATCTCGTTTCGGCGTTTCTGCGTCTATTTCGAGAATTTGCATTCAAATGCACCGATCTCGCACAAGAAACAACGATTCGGCCCAGAAATAGACTCGTGAAGCGAGGAATCATCGAATCTGAAAGAAAGTCGTTTGCATCGCGCTGCGGCATGCCGATTCGGCGTATCTGAGTCTATTTCGTGTATTTGCATTCAAATGCACCGATCTCGCACAAGAAACAACGATTCGGCCCAGAAATTGACTCGTGAAGCGAGGAATCATAGAATCTGAAATAAACTCGTTTGCATCGCGTTTCGGCGTTTCTGCGTCTATTTCGTGAATTTGCATTCAATTGCACCGATCTCGCACAAGAAACAACGATTCGGCACAGAAATTGACTCGTGAAGCGAGGAATCATAGAATCTGAAATAAACTCGTTTGCATCGCGTTTCGGCGTTTCTGCGTCTATTTCGTGAATTTGCATTCAAATGCACCGATCTCGCACAAGAAACAACGATTCGGCACAGAAATTGACTCGTGAAGCGAGGAATCATAGAATCTCAAATAAACTCGTTTGCATCGCGTTTCGGCGTTTCTGCGTCTATTTCGTGAATTTGCATCCAAATGCACCGATCTCGCACAAGAAACAACGATTCGGCTCAGAAAAAGACTCGTGAAACGAATAATCATCGAATCTGAAGTAAACTCGATTGCATCGCGTTTCGGCATGCCGATTCCGTGTTTCTCGTGTATTTGCATTCCAATGCACCGATCTCGCACAAGAAACAACGTTTCGGCCCAGAAATTGACTCGTGAAGCGAGGAATCATAGAATCTGAAATAAACTCGTTTGCATCGCGTTTCGGCGTTTCTGCGTCTATTTCGTGAATTTGCATCCAAATGCACCGATCTCGCACAAGAAACAACGATTCGGCTCAGAAAAAGACTCGTGAAACGAATAATCATCGAATCTGAAGTAAACTCGATTGCATCGCGTTTCGGCATGCCGATTCGGCGTTTCTGAGTCTATTTCGTGTATTTGCATTCAAATGCACCGATCTCGCACAAGAAACAACGATTCGGCACAGAAATTGACTCGTGAAGCGAGGAATCATAGAATCTGAAATAAACTCGTTTGCATCGCGTTTCGGCGTTTCTGCGTCTATTTCGTGAATTTGCATTCAAATGCACCGATCTCGCACAAGAAACAACGATTCGGCACAGAAATTGACTCGTGAAGCGAGGAATCATAGAATCTGAAATAAACTCGTTTGCATCGCGTTTCGGCGTTTCTGCGTCTATTTCGTGAATTTGCATTCAAATGCACCGATCTCGCACAAGAAACAACGATTCGGCCCAGAAATTGACTCGTGAAGCGAGGAATCATAGAATCTGAAATAAACTCGTTTGCATCGCGTTTCGGCGTTTCTGCGTCTATTTCGTGAATTTGCATTCAAATGCACCGCTTTCGCACAAGAAACAACGATTCGGCCCAGAAATAGACTCGTGAAGCGAGGAATCATCGAATCTGAAATAAACTCGTTTGCATCGCGTTTCGGCGTTTCTGCGTCTATTTCGTGAATTTGCATCCAAATGCACCGATCTCGCACAAGAAACAACGATTCGGCTCAGAAAAAGACTCGTGAAACGAATAATCATCGAATCTGAAGTAAACTCGATTGCATCGCGTTTCGGCATGCCGATTCCGTGTTTCTCGTGTATTTGCATTCCAATGCACCGATCTCGCACAAGAAACAACGTTTCGGCCCAGAAATTGACTCGTGAAGCGAGGAATCATAGAATCTGAAATAAACTCGTTTGCATCGCGTTTCGGCGTTTCTGCGTCTATTTCGTGTATTTGCATTCAAATGCAACGATCTCGCACAACAAACAACGATTCGCCCAGAAATAGACTCGTGAAGCGAGGAATCATCGGATCTGAAAGAAACTCGTTTGCATCGCGCTGCGGCATGCCGATTCGGTGTTTCTGCGTCTATTTCGTGCATTTCCATTCAAATGCACCGATCTCGCACAAGAAACAACGACTCGGCCCAGAAAAAGACTCGTGATACGAATAATCATCGAATCTGAAATAAACTCGATTGCATCGCGTTTCGGCATCCGGATTCGGCGTTTCTGAGTCTATTTCGTGTATTTGCATTCAAATGCACCGATCTCGCACAAGAAACAACGATTCGGCCCTGAAATTGACTCGTGAAGCGAGGAATCATAGAATCTGAAATAAACTCGTTTGCATCGCGTTTCGGCGTTTCTGCGTCTATTTCGTGAATTTGCATTCAAATGCACCGATCTCGCACAAGAAACAACGATTCGGCTCAGAAAAAGACTCGTGAAACGAATAATCATCGAATCTGAAGTAAACTCGATTGCATCGCGTTTCGGCATGGCGATTCCGTGTTTCTCGTGTATTTGCATTCCAATGCACCGATCTCGCACAAGAAACAACGTTTCGGCCCAGAAATTGACTCGTGAAGCGAGGAATCATAGAATCTGAAATAAACTCGTTTGCATCGCGTTTCGGCGTTTCTGCGTCTATTTCGTGTATTTGCATTCAAATGCAACGATCTCGCACAACAAACAACGATTCGCCCAGAAATAGACTCGTGAAGCGAGGAATCATCGGATCTGAAAGAAACTCGTTTGCATCGCGCTGCGGCATGCCGATGCGGTGTTTCTGCGTCTATTTCGTGCATTTCCATTCAAATGCACCGATCTCGCACAAGAAACAACGACTCGGCCCAGAAAAAGACTCGTGATACGAATAATCATCGAATCTGAAATAAACTCGATTGCATCGCGTTTCGGCATCCGGATTCGGCGTTTCTGAGTCTATTTCGTGTATTTGCATTCAAATGCACCGATCTCGCACAAGAAACAACGATTCGGCCCTGAAATTGACTCGTGAAGCGAGGAATCATAGAATCTGAAATAAACTCGTTTGCATCGCGTTTCGGCGTTTCTGCGTCTATTTCGTGAATTTGCATTCAATTGCACCGATCTCGCACAAGAAACAACGATTCGGCACAGAAATTGACTCGTGAAGCGAGGAATCATAGAATCTGAAATAAACTCGTTTGCATCGCGTTTCGGCGTTTCTGCGTCTATTTCGTGAATTTGCATCCAAATGCACCGATCTCGCACAAGAAACAACGATTCGGCTCAGAAAAAGACTCGTGAAACGAATAATCATAGAATCTGAAGTAAACTCGATTGCATCGCGTTTCGGCGTTTCTGCGTCTATTTCGTGAATTTGCATTCAATTGCACCGATCTCGCACAAGAAACAACGATTCGGCCCAGAAATTGACTCGTGAAGCGAGGAATCATAGAATCTGAAATAAACTCGTTTGCATCGCGTTTCGGCGTTTCTGCGTCTATTTCGTGAATTTGCATTCAAATGCACCGATCTCGCACAAGAAACAACGATTCAGCCCAGAAAAAGACTCGTGATACGAATAATCATCGAATCTGAAATAAACTCGATTGCATCGCGTTTCGGCATGCCGATTCGGCGTTTCTGAGTCTATTTCGTGTATTTGCATTCAAATGCACCGATCTCGCACAAGAAACAACGATTCGGCACAGAAATTGACTCGTGAAGCGAGGAATCATAGAATCTGAAATAAACTCGTTTGCATCGCGTTTCGGCGTTTCTGCGTCTATTTCGTGAATTTGCATTCAAATGCACCGATCTCGCACAAGAAACAACGATTCGGCCCAGAAATTGACTCGTGAAGCGAGGAATCATAGAATCTGAAATAAACTCGTTTGCATCGCGTTTCGGCGTTTCTGCGTCTATTTCGTGAATTTGCATTCAAATGCACCGATCTCGCACAAGAAACAACGAATCGGACCAGAAAAAGACTCGTGATACGAATAATCATCGAATCTGAAATAAACTCGATTGCATCGCGTTTCGGCATGCCGATTCGGCGTTTCTGAGTCTATTTCGTGTATTTGCATTCAAATGCACCGATCTCGCACAAGAAACAACGATTCGGCACAGAAATTGACTCGTGAAGCGAGCAATCATAGAATCTGAAATAAACTCGTTTGCATCTCGTTTCGGCGTTTCTGCGTCTATTTCGTGAATTTGCATTCAAATGCACCGATCTCGCACAAGAAACAACGATTCGGCCCAGAAATAGACTCGTGAAGCGAGGAATCATCGAATCTGAAAGAAAGTCGTTTGCATCGCGTTTCGGCGTTTCTGCGTCTATTTCGTGAATTTGCATTCAATTGCACCGATCTCGCACAAGAAACAACGATTCGGCACAGAAATTGACTCGTGAAGCGAGGAATCATAGAATCTGAAATAAACTCGTTTGCATCGCGTTTCGGCGTTTCTGCGTCTATTTCGTGAATTTGCATTCAAATGCACCGATTTCGCACAAGAAACAACGATTCGGCACAGAAATTGACTCGTGAAGCGAGGAATCCTAGAATCTGAAATAAACTCGTTTGCATCGCGTTTCGGCGTTTCTGCGTCTATTTCGTGAATTTGCATTCAAATGCACCGCTTTCGCACAAGAAACAACGATTCGGCCCAGAAATAGACTCGTGAAGCGAGGAATCATCGAATCTGAAATAAACTCGTTTGCATCGCGTTTCGGCGTTTCTGCGTCTATTTCGTGTATTTGCATTCAAATGCAACGATCTCGCACAACAAACAACGATTCGCCCAGAAATAGACTCGTGAAGCGAGGAATCATCGGATCTGAAAGAAACTCGTTTGCATCGCGCTGCGGCATGCCGATTCGGTGTTTCTGCGTCTATTTCGTGCATTTCCATTCAAATGCACCGATCTCGCACAAGAAACAACGACTCGGCCCAGAAAAAGACTCGTGATACGAATAATCATCGAATCTGAAATAAACTCGATTGCATCGCGTTTCGGCATCCGGATTCGGCGTTTCTGAGTCTATTTCGTGTATTTGCATTCAAATGCACCGATCTCGCACAAGAAACAACGATTCGGCCCTTAAATTGACTCGTGAAGCGAGGAATCATAGAATCTGAAATAAACTCGTTTGCATCGCCTTTCGGCGTTTCTGCGTCTATTTCGTGAATTTGCATTCAATTGCACCGATCTCGCACAAGAAACAACGATTCGGCCCAGAAATTGACTCGTGAAGCGAGGAATCATAGAATCTGAAATAAACTCGTTTGCATCGCGTTTCGGCGTTTCTGCGTCTATTTCGTGTATTTGCATTCAAATGCAACGATCACGCACAACAAACAACGATTCGCCCAGAAATAGACTCGTGAAGCGAGGAATCATCGGATCTGAAAGAAACTCGTTTGCATCGCGCTGCGGCATGCCGATTCGGTGTTTCTGCGTCTATTTCGTGCATTTCCATTCAAATGCACCGATCTCGCACAAGAAACAACGACTCGGCCCAGAAAAAGACTCGTGATACGAATAATCATCGAATCTGAAATAAACTCGATTGCATCGCGTTTCGGCATCCGGATTCGGCGTTTCTGAGTCTATTTCGTGTATTTGCATTCAAATGCACCGATCTCGCACAAGAAACAACGATTCGGCCCAGAAATTGACTCGTGAAGCGAGGAATCATAGAATCTGAAATAAACTCGATTGCATCGCGTTTCGGCATGCCGATTCGGCGTTTCTGAGTCTATTTCGTGTATTTGCATTCAAATGCACCGATCTCGCACAAGAAACAACGATTCGGCACAGAAATTGACTCGTGAAGCGAGCAATCATAGAATCTGAAATAAACTCGTTTGCATCTCGTTTCGGCGTTTCTGCGTCTATTTCGAGAATTTGCATTCAAATGCACCGATCTCGCACAAGAAACAACGATTCGGCCCAGAAATAGACTCGTGAAGCGAGGAATCATCGAATCTGAAAGAAAGTCGTTTGCATCGCGCTGCGGCATGCCGATTCGGCGTATCTGAGTCTATTTCGTGTATTTGCATTCAAATGCACCGATCTCGCACAAGAAACAACGATTCGGCCCAGAAATTGACTCGTGAAGCGAGGAATCATAGAATCTGAAATAAACTCGTTTGCATCGCGTTTCGGCGTTTCTGCGTCTATTTCGTGAATTTGCATTCAATTGCACCGATCTCGCACAAGAAACAACGATTCGGCACAGAAATTGACTCGTGAAGCGAGGAATCATAGAATCTGAAATAAACTCGTTTGCATCGCGTTTCGGCGTTTCTGCGTCTATTTCGTGAATTTGCATTCAAATGCACCGATCTCGCACAAGAAACAACGATTCGGCACAGAAATTGACTCGTGAAGCGAGGAATCATAGAATCTCAAATAAACTCGTTTGCATCGCGTTTCGGCGTTTCTGCGTCTATTTCGTGAATTTGCATCCAAATGCACCGATCTCGCACAAGAAACAACGATTCGGCTCAGAAAAAGACTCGTGAAACGAATAATCATCGAATCTGAAGTAAACTCGATTGCATCGCGTTTCGGCATGCCGATTCCGTGTTTCTCGTGTATTTGCATTCCAATGCACCGATCTCGCACAAGAAACAACGTTTCGGCCCAGAAATTGACTCGTGAAGTGAGGAATCATAGAATCTGAAATAAACTCGTTTGCATCGCGTTTCGGCGTTTCTGCGTCTATTTCGTGTATTTGCATTCAAATGCAACGATCTCGCACAACAAACAACGATTCGCCCAGAAATAGACTCGTGAAGCGAGGAATCATCGGATCTGAAAGAAACTCGTTTGCATCGCGCTGCGGCATGCCGATTCGGTGTTTCTGCGTCTATTTCGTGCATTTCCATTCAAATGCACCGATCTCGCACAAGAAACAACGACTCGGCCCAGAAAAAGACTCGTGATACGAATAATCATCGAATCTGAAATAAACTCGATTGCATCGCGTTTCGGCATCCGGATTCGGCGTTTCTGAGTCTATTTCGTGTATTTGCATTCAAATGCACCGATCTCGCACAAGAAACAACGATTCGGCCCTGAAATTGACTCGTGAAGCGAGGAATCATAGAATCTGAAATAAACTCGATTGCATCGCGTTTCGGCATGCCGATTCCGTGTTTCTCGTGTATTTGCATTCCAATGCACCGATCTCGCAAAAGAAACAACGTTTCGGCCCAGAAATTGACTCGTGAAGCGAGGAATCATAGAATCCGAAATAAACTCGTTTGCATCGCGTTTCGGCGTTTCTGCGTCTATTTCGTGTATTTGCATTCAAATGCAACGATCTCGCACAACAAACAACGATTCGCCCAGAAATAGACTCGTGAAGCGAGGAATCATCGGATCTGAAAGAAACTCGTTTGCATCGCGCTGCGGCATGCCGATTCGGTGTTTCTGCGTCTATTTCGTGCATTTCCATTCAAATGCACCGATCTCGCACAAGAAACAACGACTCGGCCCAGAAAAAGACTCGTGATACGAATAATCATCGAATCTGAAATAAACTCGATTGCATCGCGCTGCGGCATGCCGATTCGGTGTTTCTGCGTCTATTTCGTGCATTTCCATTCAAATGCACCGATCTCGCACAAGAAACAACGACTCGGCCCAGAAAAAGACTCGTGATACGAATAATCATCGAATCTGAAATAAACTCGATTGCATCGCGTTTCGGCATCCGGATTCGGCGTTTCTGAGTCTATTTCGTGTATTTGCATTCAAATGCACCGATCTCGCACAAGAAACAACGATTCGGCCCTGAAATTGACTCGTGAAGCGAGGAATCATAGAATCTGAAATAAACTCGTTTGCATCGCGTTTCGGCGTTTCTGCGTCTATTTCGTGAATTTGCATTCAATTGCACCGATCTCGCACAAGAAACAACGATTCGGCACAGAAATTGACTCGTGAAGCGAGGAATCATAGAATCTGAAATAAACTCGTTTGCATCGCGTTTCGGCGTTTCTGCGTCTATTTCGTGAATTTGCATCCAAATGCACCGATCTCGCACAAGAAACAACGATTCGGCTCAGAAAAAGACTCGTGAAACGAATAATCATCGAATCTGAAGTAAACTCGATTGCATCGCGTTTCGGCATGCCGATTCGGCGTTTCTGAGTCTATTTCGTGTATTTGCATTCAAATGCACCGATCTCGCACAAGAAACAACGATTCGGCACAGAAATTGACTCGTGAAGCGAGGAATCATAGAATCTGAAATAAACTCGTTTGCATCGCGTTTCGGCGTTTCTGCGTCTATTTCGTGAATTTGCATTCAAATGCACCGATCTCGCACAAGAAACAACGATTCGGCACAGAAATTGACTCGTGAAGCGAGGAATCATAGAATCTGAAATAAACTCGTTTGCATCGCGTTTCGGCGTTTCTGCGTCTATTTCGTGAATTTGCATTCAAATGCACCGATCTCGCACAAGAAACAACGATTCGGCCCAGAAATTGACTCGTGAAGCGAGGAATCATAGAATCTGAAATAAACTCGTTTGCATCGCGTTTCGGCGTTTCTGCGTCTATTTCGTGAATTTGCATTCAAATGCACCGCTTTCGCACAAGAAACAACGATTCGGCCCAGAAATAGACTCGTGAAGCGAGGAATCATCGAATCTGAAATAAACTCGTTTGCATCGCGTTTCGGCGTTTCTGCGTCTATTTCGTGAATTTGCATCCAAATGCACCGATCTCGCACAAGAAACAACGATTCGGCTCAGAAAAAGACTCGTGAAACGAATAATCATCGAATCTGAAGTAAACTCGATTGCATCGCGTTTCGGCATGCCGATTCCGTGTTTCTCGTGTATTTGCATTCCAATGCACCGATCTCGCACAAGAAACAACGTTTCGGCCCAGAAATTGACTCGTGAAGCGAGGAATCATAGAATCTGAAATAAACTCGTTTGCATCGCGTTTCGGCGTTTCTGCGTCTATTTCGTGTATTTGCATTCAAATGCAACGATCTCGCACAACAAACAACGATTCGCCCAGAAATAGACTCGTGAAGCGAGGAATCATCGGATCTGAAAGAAACTCGTTTGCATCGCGCTGCGGCATGCCGATTCGGTGTTTCTGCGTCTATTTCGTGCATTTCCATTCAAATGCACCGATCTCGCACAAGAAACAACGACTCGGCCCAGAAAAAGACTCGTGATACGAATAATCATCGAATCTGAAATAAACTCGATTGCATCGCGTTTCGGCATCCGGATTCGGCGTTTCTGAGTCTATTTCGTGTATTTGCATTCAAATGCACCGATCTCGCACAAGAAACAACGATTCGGCCCTGAAATTGACTCGTGAAGCGAGGAATCATAGAATCTGAAATAAACTCGTTTGCATCGCGTTTCGGCGTTTCTGCGTCTATTTCGTGAATTTGCATTCAAATGCACCGATCTCGCACAAGAAACAACGATTCGGCTCAGAAAAAGACTCGTGAAACGAATAATCATCGAATCTGAAGTAAACTCGATTGCATCGCGTTTCGGCGTTTCTGCGTCTATTTCGTGAATTTGCATCCAAATGCACCGATCTCGCACAAGAAACAACGATTCGGCTCAGAAAAAGACTCGTGAAACGAATAATCATCGAATCTGAAGTAAACTCGATTGCATCGCGTTTCGGCATGCCGATTCCGTGTTTCTCGTGTATTTGCATTCCAATGCACCGATCTCGCACAAGAAACAACGTTTCGGCCCAGAAATTGACTCGTGAAGCGAGGAATCATAGAATCTGAAATAAACTCGTTTGCATCGCGTTTCGGCGTTTCTGCGTCTATTTCGTGTATTTGCATTCAAATGCAACGATCTCGCACAACAAACAACGATTCGCCCAGAAATAGACTCGTGAAGCGAGGAATCATCGGATCTGAAAGAAACTCGTTTGCATCGCGCTGCGGCATGCCGATTCGGTGTTTCTGCGTCTATTTCGTGCATTTCCATTCAAATGCACCGATCTCGCACAAGAAACAACGACTCGGCCCAGAAAAAGACTCGTGATACGAATAATCATCGAATCTGAAATAAACTCGATTGCATCGCGTTTCGGCATCCGGATTCGGCGTTTCTGAGTCTATTTCGTGTATTTGCATTCAAATGCACCGATCTCGCACAAGAAACAACGATTCGGCCCTGAAATTGACTCGTGAAGCGAGGAATCATAGAATCTGAAATAAACTCGTTTGCATCGCGTTTCGGCGTTTCTGCGTCTATTTCGTGAATTTGCATTCAAATGCACCGATCTCGCACAAGAAACAACGATTCGGCTCAGAAAAAGACTCGTGAAACGAATAATCATCGAATCTGAAGTAAACTCGATTGCATCGCGTTTCGGCATGCCGATTCCGTGTTTCTCGTGTATTTGCATTCCAATGCACCGATCTCGCACATGTCACGTCCGTCACTGCGTTTTTGTTACAGGTAGCGAGAGGAACGAGATGATGGCACGAGAGAACAGTGACAGACGGACGGAGGAGATTTGAAGAGAGATAGTGAACGGTCTTTCGTGCCGAGACAGCCGCGGGCAGTCATATGCACTAGGACAACCGATATCGCTTGGAATGCAGTCGAGAAGAGAACGTCCGACGCGGTTACAAGATATGGCCCGACAAGGATCACGCGCGAGAGGATGCAACGAAAACGGTGAGTTTACAAGATTCAGCAATTATACAAGACATTATATGACTCACCGCAACGTTGTATTATCGCCTAATAATAATGTTGCAGCAGGAACTGACGATAGTTGGCGTAGGCCTCGTACATAGGATCTTCTATGCAGATGTCCTCGAGGTGAGGGAGGCTCGGCAGTGGATCCACAGGCTGGTGCTGTTTGACGCTGGTGGTCCTTGGTGCAGAGCGTAGAATGACACGACGATGTGTCGGCAGGATGGCGTCACTGATGATACGGCAACGGACCCTGGGGATGATGATCGTGTCTCGGCTGTCGTCGTCGTCGGCTATGTCGATTACCTCGGGACGACCGACCGAATGCAGAACAGGCGTCGGCGATCGCGAGAGGTCCGCGTGGTTGACCTCTTTAGGTCACGACGTGTACGCCGCATGGATAAGGAGTGGCGATAGCTAATATTCAATTGTAATAATGGCCGCGAACTTCAATTGTTATTTGGTTCTAGTCTATTAACTTTAACTGTCAACTCGCTTCACGTCTACAATGGCGGCTCAGCGTTTCCACTGCGCTCTTGATACCAAGTATAGACGTAGCACGAGAGCTCGTAATGACTCGCTTCACTTTCTAGGTTGGCGGCTCAGCGTTCCCACTGCGCTCTTAATACCAAGTCTAGATGTGGCACGAGGTGAATATTCGAACGAAGGAACTACACTGGAGGATGATATAGAACTGGCACGAGAATAACACAATTGAAGCACTGGTAAAATGATAATATATTGTATAAGATATAGTAGATACACTGGATTACAATATGTGAATAATATTATAATAGGAATAGTAATTGGAATAATATGATTATATGAATTAATGTTGGATAATGAATAAGTGGATATTGTAATATGTTATAGGAATAATGAATAAGAATTAAGAGTTTGAATTGAATTGAATTGGAATTGGAATTGGAATTGGAATGGATCGACACACGTCACTACGCGGAGGCAAGACAAGACACGTCTGCCTTGGTCGTTGGTCGGAGCCAGACTGGCACGTCTGTGCGAGTCGCTCGCTTGGAACGAACTGAACTGGAACGCCGTTGAGATCATCCTCCTTGGTTCGAGAGTGGGGATGGTCCGTGGAGTGGGGGAACTGCTGCACGTGCATTTCTGCTGACGCTGCAGTCCTCGTGTCTCCGCTTATCGTCGTTGCTCCCAGGGACTGCTGCACGTGCATTTCTGCTGACGCTGCAGTCTCGTGGCTGTCCTTTTGCTCTCTACGAGCGTGGGACTGCTGATGTAGCAGTCCTTGGACTTCTCGACGTTTCTAGAAGCTTCTAGAGGCTTCTTAAGTGATGCAATGCTTTATTGCATTATGTGTCGTGGTGATGGGTTGAAGTTGAGGTAAGGTGTTGATCGGAGCAGAGGTAAGGACTTGGACAATAGAATATATGAGATCTTAATACTACGCTTATTTCTAGGGGATGGTGTATGGATCGCGCGGATCAGACCTTGCATACATGAAATGTGTGCAAGGCCAACGTCGTACGTCGGACGACGTAACACCTCCCTTCGCGGAAAAGAAATTTCTTGTAAGGAAGAAATTTCTCGCTCAACACTCGATCTCACACTCATTCTTGCGACGCATCGTCCGGAGGTACTCCACGCAGGGAGTATAGTTCTCGGCGAGTATTACTTATGTTCGTACGAAATACTGGTCGCACTGAGATGTTGTCGGTGTCGGCACGTGGGGTTGGGATCGGATCTATGCAATTTGTTTCGCATTGTTTATTTTGCATAATCGGTTTTTGGGTGGGTGGGGAATCACTTGTGTCACTGTCACTTAGTTCCTGACGAATTGTTCCTCCGTGTCTGAGTCCGAATCCTTGTCTGGACTTGTCGGAACGTGTTCGGGATCGTCTGAGGAAGGGGTGCTTGAGCTTTCGTCCTCCTCTTCGTCGTCCGTAAGAACTTCGCCTCTTTCTCTTCTCATTCTGGCAGTATCTGCTGCTGACTGATCTAGTGCGAGAAGGTAGCCGCAGTGAATACATTCCAACACTGGGGTTTCCTTCAATATGGGCTTTGTACACACGTCGCATGCGTTCTTCCTTTTTCGTGTGAGAACGTGTGTATATATGATGATTTTCTTGACTACCGCAGTGAGGCTGCAAGCAAGACACAGTTCTCTGCCATTTAGGGAGATTCTGTGTCTGCCATTGTAGCAGAATATTCCCTGGTATCTGTACAGGAAATCTCCAGCTTTGTCCGCCGATGGTCTCACCGGTTGTAGATGTCCGCACATGTTGATTGCGGCTGTGGATACTGGACACGATGTGGTAGGTAGTTGAGGATGTGTTGGGACTCTGGCTATTAGAAACTCTTTGAAGTGTTGCTGTCGTTTGTTCTATATCTTCCGGTGGTGGAAGGAGATTTTGTCGACGCTGGGCTTCGAATTTCGCTCGCTTATTCTCATAGGGGTACCCGTTATCGCGAGGGTACTCAGATTTATATTTCTTACTTGCTGACGCGTATTTCGTCGTAGCGCAGAGATTAATTTTATCGTATTCGTTTCGCTTCGCATGGCAACGTGCAGATGGAAGTTGAAAGGAATCGAGTTTCTGTGGATCATCAAAGATATGATTTTGAAGTGAGTTATGAAGTTCTTTTAATCTGGAGGCTTTGATATCCTTCTCTAGTTTAGAACTGTCGCTGGATTTATTGTGCAATATAGAACAGACCTGTTTACATATGGGTCTTGAAAATCTTTGATTGTCGTAGGAATGGAGTTGGTCTTGGAGTTGATCGGGCTGGTTACCGGAGTTAGTATAAGGATCGGGCTGGTTACCGGAGTTAGTATGAGAATCGGGCTGGTTACCGGAGTTAGTATTGTCGGGATGGTTACCGAATGCGTCGGGATGGTTACCGGAATTAAGAAAGTCGGGATGGTTACCGAATGCGTCGGGATGGTTACCGGAATTAAGAAAGTCGGGATGGTTACCGAATGCGTCGGGATGGTTACCGGAATTAAGAAAGTCGGGATGGTTACCGAATGCGTCGGGATGGTTACCGGAATTAATATAAGAATCGGAAGAGTACGGCTCGATTTCTTCCACCTCCAGTGGGGGCAATCGAAATGAAACTCTTTCCGACGAGGTGTTAAAACACCGGAGGCTCGCTTTGCCTCTACGATTGGTGACAACGCAGTCACCGAGGAATACATCCGGCGCTATATCGACGCGGCGGATATATCCCTGTTTAGGTCCTTCGACGTCGACCGCTATGCAGGCAACGGTACGAGGTTCGAGGACGAATTCTTCGGATTTCGGAGGAGTCTTTGTTCGGACTCGATCCTCACGCTCCACGATCCGACTTCTCGCAGTGTACTCCGATATCTCTCGAGTCTCCTTCGATTCCGGCCGGCTTTTCACGGCGTTTTTCTCTAGGGAGCACTCGATCGAATCCCGAGGAGGCATTGAAATAACCTCCGTCACCGGGGCTCTGCAAGGTCTGACCGGGGGTGCACGAGGATTTGAGGAAGACACTCGAACGTTCCTTGCCGAATGTTCCTCACGCTCGGCGGCTGGGGTTTTAACGAGGTCGTTGGTCATAGACGAAGGCATTGAAATAACCTCTGCTGCCAATTTATCGCGAGGCCCAGCCGTGGGCGCGCAAGGGTTCGAGAAGGGAACCCGAATGTTTCCTATCGTTATGGATTGATTCGCAAAGGAGATCTCGGCTCCTGTTCTGAAGAAGGGAGAACCGAGGATTCCGTCGATGTTAATTGGGAAGTTTTCTTCCAGGATATGAAATTCGATAGGGTTTTGACCCTGTAAATGTATATTAATTTGACCGAGAGTTGAGATGGATCCCTCGGTTATTCCTTGGACTTCTATAGTGCTTGAACGATCTATTGGTAGATTCGGTTCTAGACTCGACGCACGGATTAAATTAATCTCAGAGCCCGTGTCCAACAAGAATTCACATTTCTTTTGCAATTGAGGGGCGGAGATTACTACGCGCGGGATTGGTGAGTCTGCAGCAAGATTTACTGCTGAGACGAATCGTCGAACTGGTCGTTCGTTATGATTGCTGTTTGGGTGCGGGCCGTAGTCTGGTTCGAAGATGCGGCCTCCCGCCTTCGGTTTGGTTCGGTCGGGAGGCCGGGCTCGTTTCCCGACCTTAGGTTGTTGTTATAAGCGCGTTTGCGGCATTCGTGGATATCGTGCCCAGGGGTTTTGCAGTAATTGCAATATTTATTTGGGCCTGGGGCCCGGTCCGCGCGACTATCGCGGTATGTGTTCCCGTCACGAGAATTATTTTCCCACCGCCGTTGCGGTGTCGGGGAGCGATAAGAGTCCCGGTTTGGGTTTCTCCAAGACTGCTGACGCGAGTCCGGTCCGTTATCGCGGCGTTCTGGAGTTCGCTCTGGAATGTCGCGAGCGAAGTCATTCGTGGAACGCGGCTGATATGGCCGGTTATCTGAGAAGCTGACCCGTCTTTCTTCGCGGATCGGTTCCCGACGACGATTCCGATCGAGTTCGTACTGCCTGTAAGCAGAGATTGCTGCTTCGAAAATAATTGCGGAATGTCGCGAAGGGCAGTGAAGAACTTCAGCGCGTAGCTGAGGGAGGAGGCCTCGTAGGAAACATTCCACTACGAATCGATCCAGCTCGTCGTAATCGAGGTTGGTATCTGTGGCGTCCTGGATCGCGGTTCGAAGATCTTTGACACGATTAATGAAATCTAGAATGTGTTCGTTATGGGCTTGTGCTATGCTCGCGAGATCACCACGGTACTGGTCTACGAATTTGTACGGACCTAGTACTGTTCGTAGTTTTTCACACAGAGCGGAGATCGTAAATATGTGTTCGCCTTCTATAGCGGCATAAGCACGGTCGTGGAGTTTGTTGCAGAGTAATTTCGTGAGAGCACGTTCTGCAGTGGGCGGTACGGCGTCACGCGCGCGTTTGCATGCCCGTATGAATTTCAGGACGGAAGACGACGTTCCATCGAATCTAGGGACGAGCTCGGCAGCTTGTTTTAGGGCGAAATTACCTGTAGGCTCGTATTGAGGAATTTCACGGTATCCGGGTGAAGTAATTTCACGGGAGTTGATAGGAGTTCTAGGGCGTGGCTGTTGCACGGTTTGGTGCATGAGGCGTAGATTTTGAATCTCTTGACGCAAATCATCGACCATATTTCTTTGGTTCTGCGCGTCTTCTTCGTATCTATCGCGGAGCTTGGCGATGAACTCCGTTTGCTCTTTTAGATATTGTTCTTTGCGAGCGAGGGCTTGTGCGTGAAGATACAATTCTTCCTCGGTGGGTGGAGGGAGATCACCCATATCTTCGACTGGTTGCGACATTTTGGCAGGTATAATTAGAATTGAAAATGTGAATTCCCGTATAGACCAGCGTCGGGGTCGTAAATGCGAATATCGGCGACCGTTTCAGTGTCGGTCGTAAATGCGATTATCGGCGACCGTTTCGAAGTCCTACCGACTGCGCCAAAATTTGTCACGTCCGTCACTGCGTTTTTGTTACAGGTAGCGAGAGGAACGAGATGATGGCACGAGAGAACAGTGACAGACGGACGGAGGAGATTTGAAGAGAGATAGTGAACGGTCTTTCGTGCCGAGACAGCCGCGGGCAGTCATATGCACTAGGACAACCGATATCGCTTGGAATGCAGTCGAGAAGAGAACGTCCGACGCGGTTACAAGATATGGCCCGACAAGGATCACGCGCGAGAGGATGCAACGAAAACGGTGAGTTTACAAGATTCAGCAATTATACAAGACATTATATGACTCACCGCAACGTTGTATTATCGCCTAATAATAATGTTGCAGCAGGAACTGACGATAGTTGGCGTAGGCCTCGTACATAGGATCTTCTATGCAGATGTCCTCGAGGTGAGGGAGGCTCGGCAGTGGATCCACAGGCTGGTGCTGTTTGACGCTGGTGGTCCTTGGTGCAGAGCGTAGAATGACACGACGATGTGTCGGCAGGATGGCGTCACTGATGATACGGCAACCGACCCTGGGGATGATGATCGTGTCTCGGCTGTCGTCGTCGTCGGCTATGTCGATTACCTCGGGACGACCGACCGAATGCAGAACAGGCGTCGGCGATCGCGAGAGGTCCGCGTGGTTGACCTCTTTAGGTCACGACGTGTACGCCGCATGGATAAGGAGTGGCGATAGCTAATATTCAATTGTAATAATGGCCGCGAACTTCAATTGTTATTTGGTTCTAGTCTATTAACTTTAACTGTCAACTCGCTTCACGTCTACAATGGCGGCTCAGCGTTTCCACTGCGCTCTTGATACCAAGTATAGACGTAGCACGAGAGCTCGTAATGACTCGCTTCACTTTCTAGGTTGGCGGCTCAGCGTTCCCACTGCGCTCTTGATACCAAGTCTAGATGTGGCACGAGGTGAATATTCGAACGGAAGAACTACTCTGGAGGATGATATAGAACTGGCACGAGAATAACACAATTGAAGCACTGGTAAAATGATAATATATTGTATAAGATATAGTAGATACACTGGATTACAATATGTGAATAATATTATAATAGGAATAGTAATTGGAATAATATGATTATATGAATTAATGTTGGATAATGAATAAGTGGATATTGTAATATGTTATAGGAATAATGAATAAGAATTAAGAGTTTGAATTGAATTGAATTGGAATTGGAATTGGAATTGGAATGGATCGACACACGTCACTACGCGGAGGCAAGACAAGACACGTCTGCCTTGGTCGCTGGTCGGAGCCAGACTGGCACGTCTGTGCGAGTCGCTCGCTTGGAACGAACTGTACTGGAACGCCGTTGAGATCATCCTCCTTGGTTCGAGAGTGGGGATGGTCCGTGGAGTGGGGGAACTGCTGCACGTGCATTTCTGCTGACGCTGCAGTCCTCGTGTCTCCGCATATCGTCGTTGCTCCCAGGGACTGCTGCACGTGCATTTCTGCTGACGCTGCAGTCTCGTGGCTGTCCTTTTGCTCTCTACGAGCGTGGGACTGCTGATGTAGCAGTCCTTGGACTTCTCGACGTTTCTAGAAGCTTCTAGAGGCTTCTTAAGTGATGCAATGCTTTATTGCATTATGTGTCGTGGTGATGGGTTGAAGTTGAGGTAAGGTGTTGATCGGAGCAGAGGTAAGGACTTGGACAATAGAATATATGAGATCTTAATACTACGCTTATTTCTAGGGGATGGTGTAGATCGCGCGGATCAGACCTTGCATACATGAAATGTGTGCAAGGCCAACGTCGTACGTCGGACGACGTAACACACAAGAAACAACGTTTCGGCCCAGAAATTGACTCGTGAAGCGAGGAATCATAGAATCTGAAATAAACTCGTTTGCATCGCGTTTCGGCGTTTCTGCGTCTATTTCGTGTATTTGCATTCAAATGCAACGATCTCGCACAACAAACAACGATTCGCCCAGAAATAGACTCGTGAAGCGAGGAATCATCGGATCTGAAAGAAACTCGTTTGCATCGCGCTGCGGCATGCCGATGCGGTGTTTCTGCGTCTATTTCGTGCATTTCCATTCAAATGCACCGATCTCGCACAAGAAACAACGACTCGGCCCAGAAAAAGACTCGTGATACGAATAATCATCGAATCTGAAATAAACTCGATTGCATCGCGTTTCGGCATCCGGATTCGGCGTTTCTGAGTCTATTTCGTGTATTTGCATTCAAATGCACCGATCTCGCACAAGAAACAACGATTCGGCCCTGAAATTGACTCGTGAAGCGAGGAATCATAGAATCTGAAATAAACTCGTTTGCATCGCGTTTCGGCGTTTCTGCGTCTATTTCGTGAATTTGCATTCAAATGCACCGATCTCGCACAAGAAACAACGATTCGGCACAGAAATTGACTCGTGAAGCGAGGAATCATAGAATCTCAAATAAACTCGTTTGCATCGCGTTTCGGCGTTTCTGCGTCTATTTCGTGAATTTGCATCCAAATGCACCGATCTCGCACAAGAAACAACGATTCGGCTCAGAAAAAGACTCGTGAAACGAATAATCATCGAATCTGAAGTAAACTCGATTGCATCGCGTTTCGGCATGCCGATTCCGTGTTTCTCGTGTATTTGCATTCCAATGCACCGATCTCGCACAAGAAACAACGTTTCGGCCCAGAAATTGACTCGTGAAGTGAGGAATCATAGAATCTGAAATAAACTCGTTTGCATCGCGTTTCGGCGTTTCTGCGTCTATTTCGTGTATTTGCATTCAAATGCAACGATCTCGCACAACAAACAACGATTCGCCCAGAAATAGACTCGTGAAGCGAGGAATCATCGGATCTGAAAGAAACTCGTTTGCATCGCGCTGCGGCATGCCGATTCGGTGTTTCTGCGTCTATTTCGTGCATTTCCATTCAAATGCACCGATCTCGCACAAGAAACAACGACTCGGCCCAGAAAAAGACTCGTGATACGAATAATCATCGAATCTGAAATAAACTCGATTGCATCGCGTTTCGGCATCCGGATTCGGCGTTTCTGAGTCTATTTCGTGTATTTGCATTCAAATGCACCGATCTCGCACAAGAAACAACGATTCGGCCCTGAAATTGACTCGTGAAGCGAGGAATCATAGAATCTGAAATAAACTCGATTGCATCGCGTTTCGGCATGCCGATTCCGTGTTTCTCGTGTATTTGCATTCCAATGCACCGATCTCGCAAAAGAAACAACGTTTCGGCCCAGAAATTGACTCGTGAAGCGAGGAATCATAGAATCTGAAATAAACTCGTTTGCATCGCGTTTCGGCGTTTCTGCGTCTATTTCGTGTATTTGCATTCAAATGCAACGATCTCGCACAACAAACAACGATTCGCCCAGAAATAGACTCGTGAAGCGAGGAATCATCGGATCTGAAAGAAACTCGTTTGCATCGCGCTGCGGCATGCCGATTCGGTGTTTCTGCGTCTATTTCGTGCATTTCCATTCAAATGCACCGATCTCGCACAAGAAACAACGACTCGGCCCAGAAAAAGACTCGTGATACGAATAATCATCGAATCTGAAATAAACTCGATTGCATCGCGCTGCGGCATGCCGATTCGGTGTTTCTGCGTCTATTTCGTGCATTTCCATTCAAATGCACCGATCTCGCACAAGAAACAACGACTCGGCCCAGAAAAAGACTCGTGATACGAATAATCATCGAATCTGAAATAAACTCGATTGCATCGCGTTTCGGCATCCGGATTCGGCGTTTCTGAGTCTATTTCGTGTATTTGCATTCAAATGCACCGATCTCGCACAAGAAACAACGATTCGGCCCTGAAATTGACTCGTGAAGCGAGGAATCATAGAATCTGAAATAAACTCGTTTGCATCGCGTTTCGGCGTTTCTGCGTCTATTTCGTGAATTTGCATTCAATTGCACCGATCTCGCACAAGAAACAACGATTCGGCACAGAAATTGACTCGTGAAGCGAGGAATCATAGAATCTGAAATAAACTCGTTTGCATCGCGTTTCGGCGTTTCTGCGTCTATTTCGTGAATTTGCATCCAAATGCACCGATCTCGCACAAGAAACAACGATTCGGCTCAGAAAAAGACTCGTGAAACGAATAATCATCGAATCTGAAGTAAACTCGATTGCATCGCGTTTCGGCATGCCGATTCGGCGTTTCTGAGTCTATTTCGTGTATTTGCATTCAAATGCACCGATCTCGCACAAGAAACAACGATTCGGCACAGAAATTGACTCGTGAAGCGAGGAATCATAGAATCTGAAATAAACTCGTTTGCATCGCGTTTCGGCGTTTCTGCGTCTATTTCGTGAATTTGCATTCAAATGCACCGATCTCGCACAAGAAACAACGATTCGGCACAGAAATTGACTCGTGAAGCGAGGAATCATAGAATCTGAAATAAACTCGTTTGCATCGCGTTTCGGCGTTTCTGCGTCTATTTCGTGAATTTGCATTCAAATGCACCGATCTCGCACAAGAAACAACGATTCGGCCCAGAAATTGACTCGTGAAGCGAGGAATCATAGAATCTGAAATAAACTCGTTTGCATCGCGTTTCGGCGTTTCTGCGTCTATTTCGTGAATTTGCATTCAAATGCACCGCTTTCGCACAAGAAACAACGATTCGGCCCAGAAATAGACTCGTGAAGCGAGGAATCATCGAATCTGAAATAAACTCGTTTGCATCGCGTTTCGGCGTTTCTGCGTCTATTTCGTGAATTTGCATCCAAATGCACCGATCTCGCACAAGAAACAACGATTCGGCTCAGAAAAAGACTCGTGAAACGAATAATCATCGAATCTGAAGTAAACTCGATTGCATCGCGTTTCGGCATGCCGATTCCGTGTTTCTCGTGTATTTGCATTCCAATGCACCGATCTCGCACAAGAAACAACGTTTCGGCCCAGAAATTGACTCGTGAAGCGAGGAATCATAGAATCTGAAATAAACTCGTTTGCATCGCGTTTCGGCGTTTCTGCGTCTATTTCGTGTATTTGCATTCAAATGCAACGATCTCGCACAACAAACAACGATTCGCCCAGAAATAGACTCGTGAAGCGAGGAATCATCGGATCTGAAAGAAACTCGTTTGCATCGCGCTGCGGCATGCCGATTCGGTGTTTCTGCGTCTATTTCGTGCATTTCCATTCAAATGCACCGATCTCGCACAAGAAACAACGACTCGGCCCAGAAAAAGACTCGTGATACGAATAATCATCGAATCTGAAATAAACTCGATTGCATCGCGTTTCGGCATCCGGATTCGGCGTTTCTGAGTCTATTTCGTGTATTTGCATTCAAATGCACCGATCTCGCACAAGAAACAACGATTCGGCCCTGAAATTGACTCGTGAAGCGAGGAATCATAGAATCTGAAATAAACTCGTTTGCATCGCGTTTCGGCGTTTCTGCGTCTATTTCGTGAATTTGCATTCAAATGCACCGATCTCGCACAAGAAACAACGATTCGGCTCAGAAAAAGACTCGTGAAACGAATAATCATCGAATCTGAAGTAAACTCGATTGCATCGCGTTTCGGCATGCCGATTCCGTGTTTCTCGTGTATTTGCATTCCAATGCACCGATCTCGCACAAGAAACAACGTTTCGGCCCAGAAATTGACTCGTGAAGCGAGGAATCATAGAATCTGAAATAAACTCGTTTGCATCGCGTTTCGGCGTTTCTGCGTCTATTTCGTGTATTTGCATTCAAATGCAACGATCTCGCACAACAAACAACGATTCGCCCAGAAATAGACTCGTGAAGCGAGGAATCATCGGATCTGAAAGAAACTCGTTTGCATCGCGCTGCGGCATGCCGATGCGGTGTTTCTGCGTCTATTTCGTGCATTTCCATTCAAATGCACCGATCTCGCACAAGAAACAACGACTCGGCCCAGAAAAAGACTCGTGATACGAATAATCATCGAATCTGAAGTAAACTCGATTGCATCGCGTTTCGGCATGCCGATTCGGCGTTTCTGAGTCTATTTCGTGTATTTGCATTCAAATGCACCGATCTCGCACAAGAAACAACGATTCGGCACAGAAATTGACTCGTGAAGCGAGGAATCATAGAATCTGAAATAAACTCGTTTGCATCGCGTTTCGGCGTTTCTGCGTCTATTTCGTGAATTTGCATTCAAATGCACCGATCTCGCACAAGAAACAACGATTCGGCACAGAAATTGACTCGTGAAGCGAGGAATCATAGAATCTGAAATAAACTCGTTTGCATCGCGTTTCGGCGTTTCTGCGTCTATTTCGTGAATTTGCATTCAAATGCACCGATCTCGCACAAGAAACAACGATTCGGCCCAGAAATTGACTCGTGAAGCGAGGAATCATAGAATCTGAAATAAACTCGTTTGCATCGCGTTTCGGCGTTTCTGCGTCTATTTCGTGAATTTGCATTCAAATGCACCGCTTTCGCACAAGAAACAACGATTCGGCCCAGAAATAGACTCGTGAAGCGAGGAATCATCGAATCTGAAATAAACTCGTTTGCATCGCGTTTCGGCGTTTCTGCGTCTATTTCGTGAATTTGCATCCAAATGCACCGATCTCGCACAAGAAACAACGATTCGGCTCAGAAAAAGACTCGTGAAACGAATAATCATCGAATCTGAAGTAAACTCGATTGCATCGCGTTTCGGCATGCCGATTCCGTGTTTCTCGTGTATTTGCATTCCAATGCACCGATCTCGCACAAGAAACAACGTTTCGGCCCAGAAATTGACTCGTGAAGCGAGGAATCATAGAATCTGAAATAAACTCGTTTGCATCGCGTTTCGGCGTTTCTGCGTCTATTTCGTGTATTTGCATTCAAATGCAACGATCTCGCACAACAAACAACGATTCGCCCAGAAATAGACTCGTGAAGCGAGGAATCATCGGATCTGAAAGAAACTCGTTTGCATCGCGCTGCGGCATGCCGATTCGGTGTTTCTGCGTCTATTTCGTGCATTTCCATTCAAATGCACCGATCTCGCACAAGAAACAACGACTCGGCCCAGAAAAAGACTCGTGATACGAATAATCATCGAATCTGAAATAAACTCGATTGCATCGCGTTTCGGCATCCGGATTCGGCGTTTCTGAGTCTATTTCGTGTATTTGCATTCAAATGCACCGATCTCGCACAAGAAACAACGATTCGGCCCTGAAATTGACTCGTGAAGCGAGGAATCATAGAATCTGAAATAAACTCGTTTGCATCGCGTTTCGGCGTTTCTGCGTCTATTTCGTGAATTTGCATTCAAATGCACCGATCTCGCACAAGAAACAACGATTCGGCTCAGAAAAAGACTCGTGAAACGAATAATCATCGAATCTGAAGTAAACTCGATTGCATCGCGTTTCGGCATGCCGATTCCGTGTTTCTCGAGTATTTGCATTCCAATGCACCGATCTCGCACAAGAAACAACGTTTCGGCCCAGAAATTGACTCGTGAAGCGAGGAATCATAGAATCTGAAATAAACTCGTTTGCATCGCGTTTCGGCGTTTCTGCGTCTATTTCGTGTATTTGCATTCAAATGCAACGATCTCGCACAACAAACAACGATTCGCCCAGAAATAGACTCGTGAAGCGAGGAATCATCGGATCTGAAAGAAACTCGTTTGCATCGCGCTGCGGCATGCCGATGCGGTGTTTCTGCGTCTATTTCGTGCATTTCCATTCAAATGCACCGATCTCGCACAAGAAACAACGACTCGGCCCAGAAAAAGACTCGTGATACGAATAATCATCGAATCTGAAATAAACTCGATTGCATCGCGTTTCGGCATCCGGATTCGGCGTTTCTGAGTCTATTTCGTGTATTTGCATTCAAATGCACCGATCTCGCACAAGAAACAACGATTCGGCCCTGAAATTGACTCGTGAAGCGAGGAATCATAGAATCTGAAATAAACTCGTTTGCATCGCGTTTCGGCGTTTCTGCGTCTATTTCGTGAATTTGCATTCAATTGCACCGATCTCGCACAAGAAACAACGATTCGGCACAGAAATTGACTCGTGAAGCGAGGAATCATAGAATCTGAAATAAACTCGTTTGCATCGCGTTTCGGCGTTTCTGCGTCTATTTCGTGAATTTGCATCCAAATGCACCGATCTCGCACAAGAAACAACGATTCGGCTCAGAAAAAGACTCGTGAAACGAATAATCATAGAATCTGAAGTAAACTCGATTGCATCGCGTTTCGGCGTTTCTGCGTCTATTTCGTGAATTTGCATTCAATTGCACCGATCTCGCACAAGAAACAACGATTCGGCCCAGAAATTGACTCGTGAAGCGAGGAATCATAGAATCTGAAATAAACTCGTTTGCATCGCGTTTCGGCGTTTCTGCGTCTATTTCGTGAATTTGCATTCAAATGCACCGATCTCGCACAAGAAACAACGATTCAGCCCAGAAAAAGACTCGTGATACGAATAATCATCGAATCTGAAATAAACTCGATTGCATCGCGTTTCGGCATGCCGATTCGGCGTTTCTGAGTCTATTTCGTGTATTTGCATTCAAATGCACCGATCTCGCACAAGAAACAACGATTCGGCACAGAAATTGACTCGTGAAGCGAGGAATCATAGAATCTGAAATAAACTCGTTTGCATCGCGTTTCGGCGTTTCTGCGTCTATTTCGTGAATTTGCATTCAAATGCACCGATCTCGCACAAGAAACAACGATTCGGCCCAGAAATTGACTCGTGAAGCGAGGAATCATAGAATCTGAAATAAACTCGTTTGCATCGCGTTTCGGCGTTTCTGCGTCTATTTCGTGAATTTGCATTCAAATGCACCGATCTCGCACAAGAAACAACGAATCGGACCAGAAAAAGACTCGTGATACGAATAATCATCGAATCTGAAATAAACTCGATTGCATCGCGTTTCGGCATGCCGATTCGGCGTTTCTGAGTCTATTTCGTGTATTTGCATTCAAATGCACCGATCTCGCACAAGAAACAACGATTCGGCTCAGAAAAAGACTCGTGAAACGAATAATCATAGAATCTGAAGTAAACTCGATTGCATCGCGTTTCGGCGTTTCTGCGTCTATTTCGTGAATTTGCATTCAATTGCACTGTTACGTCGTCCGACGTACGACGTTGGCCTTGCACACATTTCATGTATGCAAGGTCTGATCCGCGCGATCCATACACCATCCCCTAGAAATAAGCGTAGTATTAAGATCTCATATATTCTATTGTCCAAGTCCTTACCTCTGCTCCGATCAACACCTTACCTCAACTTCAACCCATCACCACGACACATAATGCAATAAAGCATTGCATCACTTAAGAAGCCTCTAGAAGCTTCTAGAAACGTCGAGAAGTCCAAGGACTGCTACATCAGCAGTCCCACGCTCGTAGAGAGCAAAAGGACAGCCACGAGACTGCAGCGTCAGCAGAAATGCACGTGCAGCAGTCCCTGGGAGCAACGACGATATGCGGAGACACGAGGACTGCAGCGTCAGCAGAAATGCACGTGCAGCAGTTCCCCCACTCCACGGACCATCCCCACTCTCGAACCAAGGAGGATGATCTCAACGGCGTTCCAGTACAGTTCGTTCCAAGCGAGCGACTCGCACAGACGTGCCAGTCTGGCTCCGACCAGCGACCAAGGCAGACGTGTCTTGTCTTGCCTCCGCGTAGTGACGTGTGTCGATCCATTCCAATTCCAATTCCAATTCCAATTCAATTCAATTCAAACTCTTAATTCTTATTCATTATTCCTATAACATATTACAATATCCACTTATTCATTATCCAACATTAATTCATATAATCATATTATTCCAATTACTATTCCTATTATAATATTATTCACATATTGTAATCCAGTGTATCTACTATATCTTATACAATATATTATCATTTTACCAGTGCTTCAATTGTGTTATTCTCGTGCCAGTTCTATATCATCCTCCAGAGTAGTTCTTCCGTTCGAATATTCACCTCGTGCCACATCTAGACTTGGTATCAAGAGCGCAGTGGGAACGCTGAGCCGCCAACCTAGAAAGTGAAGCGAGTCACTACGAGCTCTCGTGCTACGTCTATACTTGGTATCAAGAGCGCAGTGGAAACGCTGAGCCGCCATTGTAGACGTGAAGCGAGTTGACAGTTAAAGTTAATAGACTAGAAGCTAAATAACAATTGAAGTTCGCGGCCCATTATTACATTTGAATATTAGCTATCACCACTCCTTATCTATGCGACGTACACGTCGAGCGGGACGCAAGTACCAACTTGCAAAATCGAGACGCGCGTTAAGAAACAAAGCGGTGCTCGATCATATTATTGCCACTACAGAGTGGACAGAACTTCTCGGTACTACAGAATACATATCGTGTGACGCGTCCGACTACGTATCGGTATACGGTTGCCCTTGCAGCCAACCCAAAGAGATCAACCACGCGGATCTCTCGCGAGCGTCAACGCCTATTCTGCACCCTGTGCTTCATCCAGAAGTAATCAACATCTCCGACGACGACAGCCGGGACACAGTAATCATCCCCAGGTCCCGTTGCCGTATCATCAGTGACGCCATCCTGCCGACACATCGTCGTGTCATTCTACGCTCTGCACCAAGGACCACCAGCGTCAAACAGCACCAGCCTGTGGATCCACTGCCGAGCCTCCCTCACCTCGAGGACATCTGCATAGAAGATCCTATGTACGAGGCCTACGCCAACTATCGTCAGTTCCTGCTGCAACATTATTATTAGGCGATAATACAACGTTGCGGTGAGTCATATAATGTCTTGTATAATTGCTGAATCTTGTAAACTCACCGTTTTCGTTGCATCCTCTCGTGCGTGATCCTTGTCGGGCCATATCTTGTATCCGCGTCGGACGTTCTCTTCTCGACTGCATTCCAAGCGATATCGGTTGTCCTAGTGCATATGACTGCCCGCGGCTGTCTCGGCACGAAAGACCGTTCACTATCTCTCTTCAAATCTCCTCCGTCCGTCTGTCACTGTTCTCTCGTGCCATCATCTCGTTCCTCTCGCTACCTGTAACAAAAACACAGTGACGGACGTGACAAATTTTGGCGCAGTCGGTAGGACACTGAAACGGTCGCCGATAATCGCATTTACGACCCCGACGCTGGTCTATACGGGAATTCACATTTTCAATTCCAATTATACCTGCCCAAAATGTCGCGCCCTGTCGTGCACCCCCAGCCGGGACCATCCGACGAACCTTTCGAAGATCTGCGTGATCTCCCTCCACCCACCGAGGAAGAATTGTATCTTCACGCACAAGCCCTCGCTCGCAAAGAACAATACCTAAAAGAGCAAACGGAGTTCATCGCCAAGCTCCGCGATAGATACGAAGAAGACGCGCAGAACCAAAGAAATATGGTCGACGATTTGCGTCAAGAGATTCAAAATCTACGCCTCATGCACCAAACCGTGCAACCATCACGCCCCAAAACTCCGCTGTCCGAATACCGTGGAATTCCGACACAACAGCCACACCCTAGAACTCCTATCGACTCCCGTGAAACTACTTCACCCGGATACCGTGAAATTCCGCAGTACGAGCCTACAGGTAATTTCGCCCTAAAGCAAGCTGCCGAGCTCGTCCCTAGATTCGATGGAACGTCGTCTTCCGTCCTGAAATTCATACGGGCATGCAAACGCGCGCGTGATGCCGTACCGCCCACTGCAGAACGTGCTCTCACGAAATTACTCTGCAACAAACTCCACGACCGTGCTTATGCCGCTATAGAAGGCGAACACATATTTACGATCTCCGCCCTGTGCGAAAAACTACGAACAGTACTAGGTCCGTACAAATTCGTAGACCAGTACCGTGGTGATCTCGCGAGCATAGCACAAGCCCATAACGAACACATTCTAGATTTCATTAACCGTGTCAAAGATCTTCGAACCGCGATCCAGGACGCCACAGATACCAACCTCGATTACGACGAGCTAGATCGATTCGTAGTGGAATGTTTCCTACGAGGCCTCCTTCCTCAGCTACGCGCTGAAGTTCTTCACTGCCCTTCGCGACATTCCGCCATTATTTTCGAAGCAGCAATCTCTGCTTACAGGCAGTACGAACTCGATCGGAATCGTCGTCGGGAACCGATCCGCGAAGAAAGACGGGTCAGCTTCTCAGATAACCGGCCATATCAGCCGCGTTCCACGAATGACTTCGCTCGCGACATTCCAGAGCGAACTCCAGAACGCCGCGATAACGGACCGGACTCGCGTCAGCAGTCTTGGAGAAACCCAAACCGGGACTCTTATCGCTCCCCGACACCGCAACGGCGGTGGGAAAATAATTCTCGTGACGGGAACACATACCGCGATAGTCGCGCGGACCGGGCCCCAGGCCCAAATAAATTTTGCAATTACTGCAAAACCCCTGGGCACGATATCCACGAATGCCGCAAACGCGCTTATAACAACAACCTAAGGTCGGGAAACGAGCCCGGCCTCCCGACCGAACCAAACCGAAGGCGGGAGGCCGCATCTTCGAACCAGACTACGGCCCGCACCCAAACAGCAATCATAACGAACGACCAGTTCGACGATTCGTCTCAGCAGTAAATCTTGCTGCAGACTCACCAATCCCGCGCGTAGTAATCTCCGCCCCTCAATTGCAAAAGAAATGTGAATTCTTGTTGGACACGGGCTCTGAGATTAATTTAATCCGTGCGTCGAGTCTAGAACCGAATCTACCAATAGATCGTTCAAGCACTATAGAAGTCCAAGGAATAACCGAGGGATCCATCTCAACTCTCGGTCAAATTAATATACATTTACAGGGTCAAAACCCTATCGAATTTCATATCCTGGAAGAAAACTTCCCAATTAACATCGACGGAATCCTCGGTTCTCCCTTCTTCAGAACAGGAGCCGAGATCTCCTTTGCGAATCAATCCATAACGATAGGAAACATTCGGGTTCCCTTCTCGAACCCTTGCGCGCCCACGGCTGGGCCTCGCGATAAATTGGCAGCAGAGGTTATTTCAATGCCTTCGTCTATGACCAACGACCTCGTTAAAACCCCAGCCGCCGAGCGTGAGGAACATTCGGCAAGGAACGTTCGAGTGTCTTCCTCAAATCCTCGTGCACCCCCGGTCAGACCTTGCAGAGCCCCGGTGACGGAGGTTATTTCAATGCCTCCTCGGGATTCGATCGAGTGCTCCCTAGAGAAAAACGCCGTGAAAAGCCGGCCGGAATCGAAGGAGACTCGAGAGATATCGGAGTACACTGCGAGAAGTCGGATCGTGGAGCGTGAGGATCGAGTCCGAACAAAGACTCCTCCGAAATCCGAAGAATTCGTCCTCGAACCTCGTACCGTTGCCTGCATAGCGGTCGACGTCGAAGGACCTAAACAGGGATATATCCGCCGCGTCGATATAGCGCCGGATGTATTCCTCGGTGACTGCGTTGTCACCAATCGTAGAGGCAAAGCGAGCCTCCGGTGTTTTAACACCTCGTCGGAAAGAGTTTCATTTCGATTGCCCCCACTGGAGGTGGAAGAAATCGAGCCGTACTCTTCCGATTCTTATATTAATTCCGGTAACCATCCCGACGCATTCGGTAACCATCCCGACTTTCTTAATTCCGGTAACCATCCCGACGCATTCGGTAACCATCCCGACTTTCTTAATTCCGGTAACCATCCCGACGCATTCGGTAACCATCCCGACTTTCTTAATTCCGGTAACCATCCCGACGCATTCGGTAACCATCCCGACAATACTAACTCCGGTAACCAGCCCGATTCTTATACTAACTCCGGTAACCAGCCCGATCCTTATACTAACTCCGGTAACCAGCCCGATCAACTCCAAGACCAACTCCATTCCTACGACAATCAAAGATTTTCAAGACCCATATGTAAACAGGTCTGTTCTATATTGCACAATAAATCCAGCGACAGTTCTAAACTAGAGAAGGATATCAAAGCCTCCAGATTAAAAGAACTTCATAACTCACTTCAAAATCATATCTTTGATGATCCACAGAAACTCGATTCCTTTCAACTTCCATCTGCACGTTGCCATGCGAAGCGAAACGAATACGATAAAATTAATCTCTGCGCTACGACGAAATACGCGTCAGCAAGTAAGAAATATAAATCTGAGTACCCTCGCGATAACGGGTACCCCTATGAGAATAAGCGAGCGAAATTCGAAGCCCAGCGTCGACAAAATCTCCTTCCACCACCGGAAGATATAGAACAAACGACAGCAACACTTCAAAGAGTTTCTAATAGCCAGAGTCCCAACACATCCTCAACTACCTACCACATCGTGTCCAGTATCCACAGCCGCAATCAACATGTGCGGACATCTACAACCGGTGAGACCATCGGCGGACAAAGCTGGAGATTTCCTGTACAGATACCAGGGAATATTCTGCTACAATGGCAGACACAGAATCTCCCTAAATGGCAGAGAACTGTGTCTTGCTTGCAGCCTCACTGCGGTAGTCAAGAAAATCATCATATATACACACGTTCTCACACGAAAAAGGAAGAACGCATGCGACGTGTGTACAAAGCCCATATTGAAGGAAACCCCAGTGTTGGAATGTATTCACTGCGGCTACCTTCTCGCACTAGATCAGTCAGCAGCAGATACTGCCAGAATGAGAAGAGAAAGAGGCGAAGTTCTTACGGACGACGAAGAGGAGGACGAAAGCTCAAGCACCCCTTCCTCAGACGATCCCGAACACGTTCCGACAAGTCCAGACAAGGATTCGGACTCAGACACGGAGGAACAATTCGTCAGGAACTAAGTGACAGTGACACAAGTGATTCCCCACCCACCCAAAAACCGATTATGCAAAATATACAATGCGAAACAAATTGCATAGATCCGATCCCAACCCCACGTGCCGACACCGACAACATCTCAGTGCGACCAGTATTTCGTACGAACATAAGTAATACTCGCCGAGAACTATACTCCCTGCGTGGAGTACCTCCGGACGATGCGTCGCAAGAATGAGTGTGAGATCGAGTGTTGAGCGAGAAATTTCTTCCTTACAAGAAATTTCTTTTCCGCGAAGGGAGGTGTTACGTCGTCCGACGTACGACGTTGGCCTTGCACACATTTCATGTATGCAAGGTCTGATCCGCGCGATCCATACACCATCCCCTAGAAATAAGCGTAGTATTAAGATCTCATATATTCTATTGTCCAAGTCCTTACCTCTGCTCCGATCAACACCTTACCTCAACTTCAACCCATCACCACGACACATAATGCAATAAAGCATTGCATCACTTAAGAAGCCTCTAGAAGCTTCTAGAAACGTCGAGAAGTCCAAGGACTGCTACATCAGCAGTCCCACGCTCGTAGAGAGCAAAAGGACAGCCACGAGACTGCAGCGTCAGCAGAAATGCACGTGCAGCAGTCCCTGGGAGCAACGACGATAAGCGGAGACACGAGGACTGCAGCGTCAGCAGAAATGCACGTGCAGCAGTTCCCCCACTCCACGGACCATCCCCACTCTCGAACCAAGGAGGATGATCTCAACGGCGTTCCAGTACAGTTCGTTCCAAGCGAGCGACTCGCACAGACGTGCCAGTCTGGCTCCGACCAGCGACCAAGGCAGACGTGTCTTGTCTTGCCTCCGCGTAGTGACGTGTGTCGATCCATTCCAATTCCAATTCCAATTCCAATTCAATTCAATTCAAACTCTTAATTCTTATTCATTATTCCTATAACATATTACAATATCCACTTATTCATTATCCAACATTAATTCATATAATCATATTATTCCAATTACTATTCCTATTATAATATTATTCACATATTGTAATCCAGTGTATCTACTATATCTTATACAATATATTATCATTTTACCAGTGCTTCAATTGTGTTATTCTCGTGCCAGTTCTATATCATCCTCCAGAGTAGTTCTTCCGTTCGAATATTCACCTCGTGCCACATCTAGACTTGGTATCAAGAGCGCAGTGGGAACGCTGAGCCGCCAACCTAGAAAGTGAAGCGAGTCACTACGAGCTCTCGTGCTACGTCTATACTTGGTATCAAGAGCGCAGTGGAAACGCTGAGCCGCCATTGTAGACGTGAAGCGAGTTGACAGTTAAAGTTAATAGACTAGAAGCTAAATAACAATTGAAGTTCGCGGCCCATTATTACATTTGAATATTAGCTATCACCACTCCTTATCTATGCGACGTACACGTCGAGCGGGACGCAAGTACCAACTTGCAAAATCGAGACGCGCGTTAAGAAACAAAGCGGTGCTCGATCATATTATTGCCACTACAGAGTGGACAGAACTTCTCGGTACTACAGAATACATATCGTGTGACGCGTCCGACTACGTATCGGTATACGGTTGCCCTTGCAGCCAACCCAAAGAGATCAACCACGCGGATCTCTCGCGAGCGTCAACGCCTATTCTGCACCCTGTGCTTCATCCAGAAGTAATCAACATCTCCGACGACGACAGCCGGGACACAGTAATCATCCCCAGGTCCCGTTGCCGTATCATCAGTGACGCCATCCTGCCGACACATCGTCGTGTCATTCTACGCTCTGCACCAAGGACCACCAGCGTCAAACAGCACCAGCCTGTGGATCCACTGCCGAGCCTCCCTCACCTCGAGGACATCTGCATAGAAGATCCTATGTACGAGGCCTACGCCAACTATCGTCAGTTCCTGCTGCAACATTATTATTAGGCGATAATACAACGTTGCGGTGAGTCATATAATGTCTTGTATAATTGCTGAATCTTGTAAACTCACCGTTTTCGTTGCATCCTCTCGTGCGTGATCCTTGTCGGGCCATATCTTGTATCCGCGTCGGACGTTCTCTTCTCGACTGCATTCCAAGCGATATCGGTTGTCCTAGTGCATATGACTGCCCGCGGCTGTCTCGGCACGAAAGACCGTTCACTATCTCTCTTCAAATCTCCTCCGTCCGTCTGTCACTGTTCTCTCGTGCCATCATCTCGTTCCTCTCGCTACCTGTAACAAAAACACAGTGACGGACGTGACAGCACCGATCTCGCACAAGAAACAACGATTCGGCCCAGAAATTGACTCGTGAAGCGAGGAATCATAGAATCTGAAATAAACTCGTTTGCATCGCGTTTCGGCGTTTCTGCGTCTATTTCGTGAATTTGCATTCAAATGCACCGATCTCGCACAAGAAACAACGATTCAGCCCAGAAAAAGACTCGTGATACGAATAATCATCGAATCTGAAATAAACTCGATTGCATCGCGTTTCGGCATGCCGATTCGGCGTTTCTGAGTCTATTTCGTGTATTTGCATTCAAATGCACCGATCTCGCACAAGAAACAACGATTCGGCACAGAAATTGACTCGTGAAGCGAGGAATCATAGAATCTGAAATAAACTCGTTTGCATCGCGTTTCGGCGTTTCTGCGTCTATTTCGTGAATTTGCATTCAAATGCACCGATCTCGCACAAGAAACAACGATTCGGCCCAGAAATTGACTCGTGAAGCGAGGAATCATAGAATCTGAAATAAACTCGTTTGCATCGTGTTTCGGCGTTTCTGCGTCTATTTCGTGAATTTGCATTCAAATGCACCGATCTCGCACAAGAAACAACGAATCGGACCAGAAAAAGACTCGTGATACGAATAATCATCGAATCTGAAATAAACTCGATTGCATCGCGTTTCGGCATGCCGATTCGGCGTTTCTGAGTCTATTTCGTGTATTTGCATTCAAATGCACCGATCTCGCACAAGAAACAACGATTCGGCACAGAAATTGACTCGTGAAGCGAGCAATCATAGAATCTGAAATAAACTCGTTTGCATCTCGTTTCGGCGTTTCTGCGTCTATTTCGTGAATTTGCATTCAAATGCACCGATCTCGCACAAGAAACAACGATTCGGCCCAGAAATAGACTCGTGAAGCGAGGAATCATCGAATCTGAAAGAAAGTCGTTTGCATCGCGTTTCGGCGTTTCTGCGTCTATTTCGTGAATTTGCATTCAATTGCACCGATCTCGCACAAGAAACAACGATTCGGCACAGAAATTGACTCGTGAAGCGAGGAATCATAGAATCTGAAATAAACTCGTTTGCATCGCGTTTCGGCGTTTCTGCGTCTATTTCGTGAATTTGCATTCAAATGCACCGATTTCGCACAAGAAACAACGATTCGGCACAGAAATTGACTCGTGAAGCGAGGAATCCTAGAATCTGAAATAAACTCGTTTGCATCGCGTTTCGGCGTTTCTGCGTCTATTTCGTGAATTTGCATTCAAATGCACCGCTTTCGCACAAGAAACAACGATTCGGCCCAGAAATAGACTCGTGAAGCGAGGAATCATCGAATCTGAAATAAACTCGTTTGCATCGCGTTTCGGCGTTTCTGCGTCTATTTCGTGAATTTGCATTCAAATGCACCGATCTCGCACAAGAAACAACGATTCGGCCCAGAAATTGACTCGTGAAGCGAGGAATCATAGAATCTGAAATAAACTCGTTTGCATCGCGTTTCGGCGTTTCTGCGTCTATTTCGTGAATTTGCATTCAAATGCACCGATCTCGCACAAGAAACAACGATTCGGCACAGAAATTGACTCGTGAAGCGAGGAATCATAGAATCTGAAATAAACTCGTTTGCATCGCGTTTCGGCGTTTCTGCGTCTATTTCGTGAATTTGCATTCAAATGCACCGATCTCGCACAAGAAACAACGATTCGGCCCAGAAATTGACTCGTGAAGCGAGGAATCATAGAATCTGAAATAAACTCGTTTGCATCGCGTTTCGGCGTTTCTGCGTCTATTTCGTGAATTTGCATTCAAATGCACCGCTTTCGCACAAGAAACAACGATTCGGCCCAGAAATAGACTCGTGAAGCGAGGAATCATCGAATCTGAAATAAACTCGTTTGCATCGCGTTTCGGCGTTTCTGCGTCTATTTCGTGAATTTGCATCCAAATGCACCGATCTCGCACAAGAAACAACGATTCGGCTCAGAAAAAGACTCGTGAAACGAATAATCATCGAATCTGAAGTAAACTCGATTGCATCGCGTTTCGGCATGCCGATTCCGTGTTTCTCGTGTATTTGCATTCCAATGCACCGATCTCGCACAAGAAACAACGTTTCGGCCCAGAAATTGACTCGTGAAGCGAGGAATCATAGAATCTGAAATAAACTCGTTTGCATCGCGTTTCGGCGTTTCTGCGTCTATTTCGTGTATTTGCATTCAAATGCAACGATCTCGCACAACAAACAACGATTCGCCCAGAAATAGACTCGTGAAGCGAGGAATCATCGGATCTGAAAGAAACTCGTTTGCATCGCGCTGCGGCATGCCGATTCGGTGTTTCTGCGTCTATTTCGTGCATTTCCATTCAAATGCACCGATCTCGCACAAGAAACAACGACTCGGCCCAGAAAAAGACTCGTGATACGAATAATCATCGAATCTGAAATAAACTCGATTGCATCGCGTTTCGGCATCCGGATTCGGCGTTTCTGAGTCTATTTCGTGTATTTGCATTCAAATGCACCGATCTCGCACAAGAAACAACGATTCGGCCGTGAAATTGACTCGTGAAGCGAGGAATCATAGAATCTGAAATAAACTCGTTTGCATCGCGTTTCGGCGTTTCTGCGTCTATTTCGTGAATTTGCATTCAATTGCACCGATCTCGCACAAGAAACAACGATTCGGCACAGAAATTGACTCGTGAAGCGAGGAATCATAGAATCGGAAATAAACTCGTTTGCATCGCGTTTCGGCGTTTCTGCGTCTATTTCGTGAATTTGCATCCAAATGCACCGATCTCGCACAAGAAACAACGATTCGGCTCAGAAAAAGACTCGTGAAACGAATAATCATCGAATCTGAAGTAAACTCGATTGCATCGCGTTTCGGAATGCCGATTCGGCGTTTCTGAGTCAATTTCGTGTATTTGCATTCAAATGCACCGATCTCGCACAAGAAACAACGATTCGGCACAGAAATTGACTCGTGAAGCGAGGAATCATAGAATCTGAAATAAACTCGTTTGCATCGCGTTTCGGCGTTTCTGCGTCTATTTCGTGAATTTGCATTCAAATGCACCGATCTCGCACAAGAAACAACGATTCGGCACAGAAATTGACTCGTGAAGCGAGGAATCATAGAATCTGAAATAAACTCGTTTGCATCGCGTTTCGGCGTTTCTGCGTCTATTTCGTGAATTTGCATTCAAATGCACCGATCTCGCACAAGAAACAACGATTCGGCCCAGAAATTGACTCGTGAAGCGAGGAATCATAGAATCTGAAATAAACTCGTTTGCATCGCGTTTCGGCGTTTCTGCGTCTATTTCGTGAATTTGCATTCAAATGCACCGCTTTCGCACAAGAAACAACGATTCGGCCCAGAAATAGACTCGTGAAGCGAGGAATCATCGAATCTGAAATAAACTCGTTTGCATCGCGTTTCGGCGTTTCTGCGTCTATTTCGTGAATTTGCATCCAAATGCACCGATCTCGCACAAGAAACAACGATTCGGCTCAGAAAAAGACTCGTGAAACGAATAATCATCGAATCTGAAGTAAACTCGATTGTGTCACGTCCGTCACTGTGTTTTTGTTACAGGTAGCGAGAGGAACGAGATGATGGCACGAGAGAACAGTGACAGACGGACGGAGGTGATTTGAAGAGAGATAGTGAACGGTCTTTCGTGCCGAGACAGCCGCGGGCAGTCATATGCACTAGGACAACCGATATCGCTTGGAATGCAGTCGAGAATAGAGTGTCCGACGCGGATACAAGATGTGGCCCGACAAGGATCGCGCGTGAAGGTACAACGGAGGCGGTGAGTTTACACGATTCGAAATTGTACAAAATTATTATACGACTCACCGCACGTTGTAATATCGGCTAATAATAATATTGCAGCAGGAACTGGCGGTACTGGGAGTAGACGTCGTACATCGGATCTTCGATACAGATGTCCTCGAGGTGGGGAAGATCTGGCAGAGTTGCTGCTGCTCGGCTCGGGACGACGTTAGTGGCCCTAGATGTTGGCCGCAAGATGACACGTTGATGAGCTGGCAGAGGGGCGTCACTGATGATGCGGCAACGGACCCTGGGGACGATGATCGTGTCTCGGCTGTCGTCGTCGTCGGCTATGTCGATTACCTCGGAACGACCGACCGGATGCAGAACAGGCGTCGGCGATCGCGAGAGGTCCGCGTGGTTGACCTCTTTAGGTAGGCTGCAAGGACAACCGTACACTGATACGTAGTCGGACGCGTCACACGGGATGTGCTCGGTGGTTCCCAGAAGTTCTGTCCACTCGGTAGTGGCAATAATATGATCGAGCACCGCTTTGTTTCTCAACGCGCGTCTCGATTTTGCAAGTTGGTACTTGCGTCCCGCTCGACGTGTACGCCGCATGGATAAGGAGTGGTGATAGCTAATATTCAAATGTAATAATGGGCCGCGAACTTCAATTGTTATTTAGCTTCTAGTCTATTAACTTTAACTGTCAACTCGCTTCACGTCTACAATGGCGGCTCAGCGTTTCCACTGCGCTCTTGATACCAAGTATAGACGTAGCACGAGAGCTCGTAGTGACTCGCTTCACTTTCTAGGTTGGCGGCTCAGCGTTTCCACTGCGCTCTTGATACCAAGTCTAGATGTGGCACGAGGTGAATATTCGAACGGAAGAACTACACTGGAGGATGATATAGAACTGGCACGAGAATAACACAATTGAAGCACTGGTAAAATGATAATATATTGTATAAGATATAGTAGATACACTGGATTACAATATGTGAATAATATTATAATAGGAATAGTAATTGGAATAATATGATTATATGAATTAATGTTGGATAATGAATAAGTGGATATTGTAATATGTTATAGGAATAATGAATAAGAATTAAGAGTTTGAATTGAATTGAATTGGAATTGGAATTGGAATTGGAATGGATCGACACACGTCACTACGCGGAGGCAAGACAAGACACGTCTGCCTTGGTCGCTGGTCGGAGCCAGACTGGCACGTCTGTGCGAGTCGCTCGCTTGGAACGAACTGAACTGGAACGCCGTTGAGATCATCCTCCTTGGTTCGAGAGTGGGGATGGTCCGTGGAGTGGGGGAACTGCTGCACGTGCATTTCTGCTGACGCTGCAGTCCTCGTGTCTCCGCTTATCGTCGTTGCTCCCAGGGACTGCTGCACGTGCATTTCTGCTGACGCTGCAGTCTCGTGGCTGTCCTTTTGCTGTCTACGAGCGTGGGACTGCTGATGTAGCAGTCCTTGGACTTCTCGACGTTTCTAGAAGCTTCTAGAGGCTTCTTAAGTGATGCAATGCTTTATTGCATTATGTGTCGTGGTGATGGGTTGAAGTTGAGGTAAGGTGTTGATCGGAGCAGAGGTAAGGACTTGGACAATAGAATATATGAGATCTTAATACTACGCTTATTTCTAGGGGATGGTGTATGGATCGCGCGGATCAGACCTTGCATACATGAAATGTGTGCAAGGCCAACGTCGTACGTCGGACGACGTAACACCTCCCTTCGCGGAAAAGAAATTTCTTGTAAGGAAGAAATTTCTCGCTCAACACTCGATCTCACACTCATTCTTGCGACGCATCGTCCGGAGGTACTCCACGCAGGGAGTATAGTTCTCGGCGAGTATTACTTATGTTCGTACGAAATACTGGTCGCACTGAGATGTTGTCGGTGTCGGCACGTGGGGTTGGGATCGGATCTATGCAATTTGTTTCGCATTGTTTATTTTGCATAATCGGTTTTTGGGTGGGTGGGGAATCACTTGTGTCACTGTCACTTAGTTCCTGACGAATTGTTCCTCCGTGTCTGAGTCCGAATCCTTGTCTGGACTTGTCGGAACGTGTTCGGGATCGTCTGAGGAAGGGGTGCTTGAGCTTTCGTCCTCCTCTTCGTCGTCCGTAAGAACTTCGCCTCTTTCTCTTCTCATTCTGGCAGTATCTGCTGCTGACTGATCTAGTGCGAGAAGGTAGCCGCAGTGAATACATTCCAACACTGGGGTTTCCTTCAATATGGGCTTTGTACACACGTCGCATGCGTTCTTCCTTTTTCGTGTGAGAACGTGTGTATATATGATGATTTTCTTGACTACCGCAGTGAGGCTGCAAGCAAGACACAGTTCTCTGCCATTTAGGGAGATTCTGTGTCTGCCATTGTAGCAGAATATTCCCTGGTATCTGTACAGGAAATCTCCAGCTTTGTCCGCCGATGGTCTCACCGGTTGTAGATGTCCGCACATGTTGATTGCGGCTGTGGATACTGGACACGATGTGGTAGGTAGTTGAGGATGTGTTGGGACTCTGGCTATTAGAAACTCTTTGAAGTGTTGCTGTCGTTTGTTCTATATCTTCCGGTGGTGGAAGGAGATTTTGTCGACGCTGGGCTTCGAATTTCGCTCGCTTATTCTCATAGGGGTACCCGTTATCGCGAGGGTACTCAGATTTATATTTCTTACTTGCTGACGCGTATTTCGTCGTAGCGCAGAGATTAATTTTATCGTATTCGTTTCGCTTCGCATGGCAACGTGCAGATGGAAGTTGAAAGGAATCGAGTTTCTGTGGATCATCAAAGATATGATTTTGAAGTGAGTTATGAAGTTCTTTTAATCTGGAGGCTTTGATATCCTTCTCTAGTTTAGAACTGTCGCTGGATTTATTGTGCAATATAGAACAGACCTGTTTACATATGGGTCTTGAAAATCTTTGATTGTCGTAGGAATGGAGTTGGTCTTGGAGTTGATCGGGCTGGTTACCGGAGTTAGTATAAGGATCGGGCTGGTTACCGGAGTTAGTATAAGAATCGGGCTGGTTACCGGAGTTAGTATTGTCGGGATGGTTACCGAATGCGTCGGGATGGTTACCGGAATTAAGAAAGTCGGGATGGTTACCGAATGCGTCGGGATGGTTACCGGAATTAAGAAAGTCGGGATGGTTACCGAATGCGTCGGGATGGTTACCGGAATTAAGAAAGTCGGGATGGTTACCGAATGCGTCGGGATGGTTACCGGAATTAATATAAGAATCGGAAGAGTACGGCTCGATTTCTTCCACCTCCAGTGGGGGCAATCGAAATGAAACTCTTTCCGACGAGGTGTTAAAACACCGGAGGCTCGCTTTGCCTCTACGATTGGTGACAACGCAGTCACCGAGGAATACATCCGGCGCTATATCGACGCGGCGGATATATCCCTGTTTAGGTCCTTCGACGTCGACCGCTATGCAGGCAACGGTACGAGGTTCGAGGACGAATTCTTCGGATTTCGGAGGAGTCTTTGTTCGGACTCGATCCTCACGCTCCACGATCCGACTTCTCGCAGTGTACTCCGATATCTCTCGAGTCTCCTTCGATTCCGGCCGGCTTTTCACGGCGTTTTTCTCTAGGGAGCACTCGATCGAATCCCGAGGAGGCATTGAAATAACCTCCGTCACCGGGGCTCTGCAAGGTCTGACCGGGGGTGCACGAGGATTTGAGGAAGACACTCGAACGTTCCTTGCCGAATGTTCCTCACGCTCGGCGGCTGGGGTTTTAACGAGGTCGTTGGTCATAGACGAAGGCATTGAAATAACCTCTGCTGCCAATTTATCGCGAGGCCCAGTCGTGGGCGCGCAAGGGTTCGAGAAGGGAACCCGAATGTTTCCTATCGTTATGGATTGATTCGCAAAGGAGATCTCGGCTCCTGTTCTGAAGAAGGGAGAACCGAGGATTCCGTCGATGTTAATTGGGAAGTTTTCTTCCAGGATATGAAATTCGATAGGGTTTTGACCCTGTAAATGTATATTAATTTGACCGAGAGTTGAGATGGATCCCTCGGTTATTCCTTGGACTTCTATAGTGCTTGAACGATCTATTGGTAGATTCGGTTCTAGACTCGACGCACGGATTAAATTAATCTCAGAGCCCGTGTCCAACAAGAATTCACATTTCTTTTGCAATTGAGGGGCGGAGATTACTACGCGCGGGATTGGTGAGTCTGCAGCAAGATTTACTGCTGAGACGAATCGTCGAACTGGTCGTTCGTTATGATTGCTGTTTGGGTGCGGGCCGTAGTCTGGTTCGAAGATGCGGCCTCCCGCCTTCGGTTTGGTTCGGTCGGGAGGCCGGGCTCGTTTCCCGACCTTAGGTTGTTGTTATAAGCGCGTTTGCGGCATTCGTGGATATCGTGCCCAGGGGTTTTGCAGTAATTGCAATATTTATTTGGGCCTGGGGCCCGGTCCGCGCGACTATCGCGGTATGTGTTCCCGTCACGAGAATTATTTTCCCACCGCCGTTGCGGTGTCGGGGAGCGATAAGAGTCCCGGTTTGGGTTTCTCCAAGACTGCTGACGCGAGTCCGGTCCGTTATCGCGGCGTTCTGGAGTTCGCTCTGGAATGTCGCGAGCGAAGTCATTCGTGGAACGCGGCTGATATGGCCGGTTATCTGAGAAGCTGACCCGTCTTTCTTCGCGGATCGGTTCCCGACGACGATTCCGATCGAGTTCGTACTGCCTGTAAGCAGAGATTGCTGCTTCGAAAATAATTGCGGAATGTCGCGAAGGGCAGTGAAGAACTTCAGCGCGTAGCTGAGGGAGGAGGCCTCGTAGGAAACATTCCACTACGAATCGATCTAGCTCGTCGTAATTGAGGTCGGTATCTGTGGCGTCCTGGATCGCGGTTCGAAGGTCTTTGACACGGTTAATAAAATCTAGAATGTGTTCGTTATGGGCTTGTGCTATGCTCGCGAGATCACCACGGTACTGGTCTACGAATTTGTACGGACCTAGTACTGTTCGTAGTTTTTCACACAGAGCGGAGATCGTAAATATGTGTTCGCCTTCTATAGCGGCATAAGCACGGTCGTGGAGTTTGTTGCAGAGTAATTTCGTGAGAGCACGTTCTGCAGTGGGCGGTACGGCATCACGCGCGCGTTTGCATGCCCGTATGAATTTCAGGACGGAAGACGACGTTCCATCGAATCTAGGGACGAGCTCGGCAGCTTGCTTTAGGGCGAAATTACCTGTAGGCTCGTACTGCGGAATTTCACGGTATCCGGGTGAAGTAGTTTCACGGGAGTCGATAGGAGTTCTAGGGTGTGGCTGTTGTGTCGGAATTCCACGGTATTCGGACAGCGGAGTTTTGGGGCGTGATGGTTGCACGGTTTGGTGCATGAGGCGTAGATTTTGAATCTCTTGACGCAAATCGTCGACCATATTTCTTTGGTTCTGCGCGTCTTCTTCGTATCTATCGCGGAGCTTGGCGATGAACTCCGTTTGCTCTTTTAGGTATTGTTCTTTGCGAGCGAGGGCTTGTGCGTGAAGATACAATTCTTCCTCGGTGGGTGGAGGGAGATCACCCATATCTTCGACAGGTTGCGACATTTTGGCAGGTATAATTGGAATTGAAAATGTGAATTCCCGTATAGACCAGCGTCGGGGTCGTAAATGCGATTATCGGCGACCGTTTCAGTGTCCTACCGACTGCGCCAAAATTTGTCACGTCCGTCACTGTGTTTTTGTTACAGGTAGCGAGAGGAACGAGATGATGGCACGAGAGAACAGTGACAGACGGACGGAGGAGATTTGAAGAGAGATAGTGAACGGTCTTTCGTGCCGAGACAGCCGCGGGCAGTCATATGCACTAGGACAACCGATATCGCTTGGAATGCAGTCGAGAAGAGAACGTCCGACGCGGATACAAGATATGGCCCGACAAGGATCACGCACGAGAGGATGCAACGAAAACGGTGAGTTTACAAGATTCAGCAATTATACAAGACATTATATGACTCACCGCAACGTTGTATTATCGCCTAATAATAATGTTGCAGCAGGAACTGACGATAGTTGGCGTAGGCCTCGTACATAGGATCTTCTATGCAGATGTCCTCGAGGTGAGGGAGGCTCGGCAGTGGATCCACAGGCTGGTGCTGTTTGACGCTGGTGGTCCTTGGTGCAGAGCGTAGAATGACACGACGATGTGTCGGCAGGATGGCGTCACTGATGATACGGCAACGGGACCTGGGGATGATTACTGTGTCCCGGCTGTCGTCGTCGGAGATGTTGATTACTTCTGGATGAAGCACAGGGTGCAGAATAGGCGTTGACGCTCGCGAGAGATCCGCGTGGTTGATCTCTTTGGGTTGGCTGCAAGGGCAACCGTATACCGATACGTAGTCGGACGCGTCACACGATATGTATTCTGTAGTACCGAGAAGTTCTGTCCACTCTGTAGTGGCAATAATATGATCGAGCACCGCTTTGTTTCTTAACGCGCGTCTCGATTTTGCAAGTTGGTACTTGCGTCCCGCTCGACGTGTACGTCGCATAGATAAGGAGTGGTGATAGCTAATATTCAAATGTAATAATGGGCCGCGAACTTCAATTGTTATTTAGCTTCTAGTCTATTAACTTTAACTGTCAACTCGCTTCACGTCTACAATGGCGGCTCAGCGTTTCCACTGCGCTCTTGATACCAAGTATAGACGTAGCACGAGAGCTCGTAGTGACTCGCTTCACTTTCTAGGTTGGCGGCTCAGCGTTCCCACTGCGCTCTTGATACCAAGTCTAGATGTGGCACGAGGTGAATATTCGAACGGAAGAACTACTCTGGAGGATGATATAGAACTGGCACGAGAATAACACAATTGAAGCACTGGTAAAATGATAATATATTGTATAAGATATAGTAGATACACTGGATTACAATATGTGAATAATATTATAATAGGAATAGTAATTGGAATAATATGATTATATGAATTAATGTTGGATAATGAATAAGTGGATATTGTAATATGTTATAGGAATAATGAATAAGAATTAAGAGTTTGAATTGAATTGAATTGGAATTGGAATTGGAATTGGAATGGATCGACACACGTCACTACGCGGAGGCAAGACAAGACACGTCTGCCTTGGTCGCTGGTCGGAGCCAGACTGGCACGTCTGTGCGAGTCGCTCGCTTGGAACGAACTGAACTGGAACGCCGTTGAGATCATCCTCCTTGGTTCGAGAGTGGGGATGGTCCGTGGAGTGGGGGAACTGCTGCACGTGCATTTCTGCTGACGCTGCAGTCCTCGTGTCTCCGCTTATCGTCGTTGCTCCCAGGGACTGCTGCACGTGCATTTCTGCTGACGCTGCAGTCTCGTGGCTGTCCTTTTGCTCTCTACGAGCGTGGGACTGCTGATGTAGCAGTCCTTGGACTTCTCGACGTTTCTAGAAGCTTCTAGAGGCTTCTTAAGTGATGCAATGCTTTATTGCATTATGTGTCGTGGTGATGGGTTGAAGTTGAGGTAAGGTGTTGATCGGAGCAGAGGTAAGGACTTGGACAATAGAATATATGAGATCTTAATACTACGCTTATTTCTAGGGGATGGTGTATGGATCGCGCGGATCAGACCTTGCATACATGAAATGTGTGCAAGGCCAACGTCGTACGTCGGACGACGTAACAATAGAATCTGAAATAAACTCGTTTGCATCGCGTTTCGGCGTTTCTGCGTCTATTTCGTGTATTTGCATTCAAATGCAACGATCTCGCACAACAAACAACGATTCGCCCAGAAATAGACTCGTGAAGCGAGGAATCATCGGATCTGAAAGAAACTCGTTTGCATCGCGCTGCGGCATGCCGATTCGGTGTTTCTGCGTCTATTTCGTGCATTTCCATTCAAATGCACCGATCTCGCACAAGAAACAACGACTCGGCCCAGAAAAAGACTCGTGATACGAATAATCATCGAATCTGAAATAAACTCGATTGCATCGCGTTTCGGCATCCGGATTCGGCGTTTCTGAGTCTATTTCGTGTATTTGCATTCAAATGCACCGATCTCGCACAAGAAACAACGATTCGGCCCTGAAATTGACTCGTGAAGCGAGGAATCATAGAATCTGAAATAAACTCGTTTGCATCGCGTTTCGGCGTTTCTGCGTCTATTTCGTGAATTTGCATTCAAATGCACCGATCTCGCACAAGAAACAACGATTCGGCTCAGAAAAAGACTCGTGAAACGAATAATCATCGAATCTGAAGTAAACTCGATTGCATCGCGTTTCGGCATGCCGATTCCGTGTTTCTCGTGTATTTGCATTCCAATGCACCGATCTCGCACAAGAAACAACGTTTCGGCCCAGAAATTGACTCGTGAAGCGAGGAATCATAGAATCTGAAATAAACTCGTTTGCATCGCGTTTCGGCGTTTCTGCGTCTATTTCGTGTATTTGCATTCAAATGCAACGATCTCACACAACAAACAACGATTCGCCCAGAAATAGACTCGTGAAGCGAGGAATCATCGGATCTGAAAGAAACTCGTTTGCATCGCGCTGCGGCATGCCGATTCGGTGTTTCTGCGTCTATTTCGTGCATTTCCATTCAAATGCACCGATCTCGCACAAGAAACAACGGCTCGGCCCAGAAAAAGACTCGTGATACGAATAATCATCGAATCTGAAATAAACTCGATTGCATCGCGTTTCGGCATCCGGATTCGGCGTTTCTGAGTCTATTTCGTGTATTTGCATTCAAATGCACCGATCTCGCACAAGAAACAACGATTCGGCACAGAAATTGACTCGTGAAGCGAGGAATCATAGAATCTGAAATAAACTCGTTTGCATCGCGTTTCGGCGTTTCTGCGTCTATTTCGTGAATTTGCATTCAAATCCACCGATCTCGCACAAGAAACAACGATTCGGCACAGAAATTGACTCGTGAAGCGAGGAATCATAGAATCTCAAATAAACTCGTTTGCATCGCGTTTCGGCGTTTCTGCGTCTATTTCGTGAATTTGCATCCAAATGCACCGATCTCGCACAAGAAACAACGATTCGGCTCAGAAAAAGACTCGTGAAACGAATAATCATCGAATCTGAAGTAAACTCGATTGCATCGCGTTTCGGCATGCCGATTCGGCGTTTCTGAGTCTATTTCGTGTATTTGCATTCAAATGCAGTGATCTCGCACAAGAAACAACGATTCGGCCCAGAAATTGACTCGTGAAGCGAGGAATCATAGAATCTGAAATAAACTCGTTTGCATCGCGTTTCGGCGTTTCTGCGTCTATTTCGTGAATTTGCATTCAAATGCACCGATCTCGCACAAGAAACAACGAATCGGACCAGAAAAAGACTCGTGATACGAATAATCATCGAATCTGAAATAAACTCGATTGCATCGCGTTTCGGCATGCCGATTCGGCGTTTCTGAGTCTATTTCGTGTATTTGCATTCAAATGCACCGATCTCGCACAAGAAACAACGATTCGGCACAGAAATTGACTCGTGAAGCGAGCAATCATAGAATCTGAAATAAACTCGTTTGCATCGCGTTTCGGCGTTTCTGCGTCTATTTCGTGAATTTGCATTCAAATGCACCGATCTCGCACAAGAAACAACGAATCGGACCAGAAAAAGACTCGTGATACGAATAATCATCGAATCTGAAATAAACTCGATTGCATCGCGTTTCGGCATGCCGATTCGGCGTTTCTGAGTCTATTTCGTGTATTTGCATTCAAATGCACCGATCTCGCACAAGAAACAACGATTCGGCACAGAAATTGACTCGTGAAGCGAGCAATCATAGAATCTGAAATAAACTCGTTTGCATCTCGTTTCGGCGTTTCTGCGTCTATTTCGTGAATTTGCATTCAAATGCACCGATCTCGCACAAGAAACAACGATTCGGCCCAGAAATAGACTCGTGAAGCGAGGAATCATCGAATCTGAAAGAAAGTCGTTTGCATCGCGCTGCGGCATGCCGATTCGGCGTTTCTGAGTCTATTTCGTGTATTTGCATTCAAATGCACCGATCTCGCACAAGAAACAACGATTCGGCCCAGAAATTGACTCGTGAAGCGAGGAATCATAGAATCTGAAATAAACTCGTTTGCATCGCGTTTCGGCGTTTCTGCGTCTATTTCGTGAATTTGCATTCAATTGCACCGATCTCGCACAAGAAACAACGATTCGGCACAGAAATTGACTCGTGAAGCGAGGAATCATAGAATCTGAAATAAACTCGTTTGCATCGCGTTTCGGCGTTTCTGCGTCTATTTCGTGAATTTGCATTCAATTGCACCGATCTCGCACAAGAAACAACGATTCGGCACAGAAATTGACTCGTGAAGCGAGGAATCATAGAATCTGAAATAAACTCGTTTGCATCGCGTTTCGGCGTTTCTGCGTCTATTTCGTGAATTTGCATCCAAATGCACCGATCTCGCACAAGAAACAACGATTCGGCTCAGAAAAAGACTCGTGAAACGAATAATCATCGAATCTGAAGTAAACTCGATTGCATCGCGTTTCGGCATGCCGATTCGGCGTTTCTGAGTCTATTTCGTGTATTTGCATTCAAATGCAGTGATCTCGCACAAGAAACAACGGTTCGGCTCAGAAAAAGACTCGTGAAACGAATAATCATCGAATCTGAAGTAAACTCGATTGCATCGCGTTTCGGCATGCCGATTCGGCGTTTCTGAGTCTATTTCGTGTATTTGCATTCAAATGCAGTGATCTCGCACAAGAAACAACGATTCGGCCCAGAAATTGACTCGTGAAGCGAGGAATCATAGAATCTGAAATAAACTCGTTTGCATCGCGTTTCGGCGTTTCTGCGTCTATTTCGTGAATTTGCATTCAAATGCACCGATCTCGCACAAGAAACAACGAATCGGACCAGAAAAAGACTCGTGATACGAATAATCATCGAATCTGAAATAAACTCGATTGCATCGCGTTTCGGCATGCCGATTCGGCGTTTCTGAGTCTATTTCGTGTATTTGCATTCAAATGCACCGATCTCGCACAAGAAACACCGATTCGGCACAGAAATTGACTCGTGAAGCGAGCAATCATAGAATCTGAAATAAACTCGTTTGCATCGCGTTTCGGCGTTTCTGCGTCTATTTCGTGAATTTGCATTCAATTGCACCGATCTCGCACAAGAAACAACGATTCGGCCCAGAAATTGACTCGTGAAGCGAGGAATCATAGAATCTGAAATAAACTCGATTGCATCGCGTTTCGGCATGCCGATTCGGCGTTTCTGAGTCTATTTCGTGTATTTGCATTCAAATGCACCGATCTCGCACAAGAAACAACGATTCGGCACAGAAATTGACTCGTGAAGCGAGCAATCATAGAATCTGAAATAAACTCGTTTGCATCTCGTTTCGGCGTTTCTGCGTCTATTTCGTGAATTTGCATTCAAATGCACCGATCTCGCACAAGAAACAACGATTCGGCCCAGAAATAGACTCGTGAAGCGAGGAATCATCGAATCTGAAAGAAAGTCGTTTGCATCGCGCTGCGGCATGCCGATTCGGCGTTTCTGCGTCTATTTCGTGAATTTGCATTCAATTGCACCGATCTCGCACAAGAAACAACGATTCGGCACAGAAATTGACTCGTGAAGCGAGGAATCATAGAATCTGAAATAAACTCGTTTGCATCGCGTTTCGGCGTTTCTGCGTCTATTTCGTGAATTTGCATTCAAATGCACCGATCTCGCACAAGAAACAACGATTCGGCACAGAAATTGACTCGTGAAGCGAGGAATCATAGAATCTCAAATAAACTCGTTTGCATCGCGTTTCGGCGTTTCTGCGTCTATTTCGTGAATTTGCATCCAAATGCACCGATCTCGCACAAGAAACAACGATTCGGCTCAGAAAAAGACTCGTGAAACGAATAATCATCGAATCTGAAGTAAACTCGATTGCATCGCGTTTCGGCATGCCGATTCGGCGTTTCTGAGTCTATTTCGTGTATTTGCATTCAAATGCACCGATCTCGCACAAGAAACAACGATTCGGCACAGAAATTGACTCGTGAAGCGAGCAATCATAGAATCTGAAATAAACTCGTTTGCATCGCGTTTCGGCGTTTCTGCGTCTATTTCGTGAATTTGCATTCAATTGCACCGATCTCGCACAAGAAACAACGATTCGGCCCAGAAATTGACTCGTGAAGCGAGGAATCATAGAATCTGAAATAAACTCGATTGCATCGCGTTTCGGCATGCCGATTCGGCGTTTCTGAGTCTATTTCGTGTATTTGCATTCAAATGCACCGATCTCGCACAAGAAACAACAATTCGGCACAGAAATTGACTCGTGAAGCGAGCAATCATAGAATCTGAAATAAACTCGTTTGCATCTCGTTTCGGCGTTTCTGCGTCTATTTCGTGAATTTGCATTCAAATGCACCGATCTCGCACAAGAAACAACGATTCGGCCCAGAAATAGACTCGTGAAGCGAGGAATCATCGAATCTGAAAGAAAGTCGTTTGCATCGCGCTGCGGCATGCCGATTCGGCGTTTCTGAGTCTATTTCGTGTATTTGCATTCAAATGCACCGATCTCGCACAAGAAACAACGATTCGGCCCAGAAATTGACTCGTGAAGCGAGGAATCATAGAATCTGAAATAAACTCGTTTGCATCGCGTTTCGGCGTTTCTGCGTCTATTTCGTGAATTTGCATTCAATTGCACCGATCTCGCACAAGAAACAACGATTCGGCACAGAAATTGACTCGTGAAGCGAGGAATCATAGAATCTGAAATAAACTCGTTTGCATCGCGTTTCGGCGTTTCTGCGTCTATTTCGTGAATTTGCATTCAATTGCACCGATCTCGCACAAGAAACAACGATTCGGCACAGAAATTGACTCGTGAAGCGAGGAATCATAGAATCTGAAATAAACTCGTTTGCATCGCGTTTCGGCGTTTCTGCGTCTATTTCGTGAATTTGCATTCAAATGCACCGATCTCGCACAAGAAACAACGATTCGGCACAGAAATTGACTCGTGAAGCGAGGAATCATAGAATCTCAAATAAACTCGTTTGCATCGCGTTTCGGCGTTTCTGCGTCTATTTCGTGAATTTGCATCCAAATGCACCGATCTCGCACAAGAAACAACGATTCGGCTCAGAAAAAGACTCGTGAAACGAATAATCATCGAATCTGAAGTAAACTCGATTGCATCGCGTTTCGGCATGCCGATTCGGCGTTTCTGAGTCTATTTCGTGTATTTGCATTCAAATGCACCGATCTCGCACAAGAAACAACGATTCGGCACAGAAATTGACTCGTGAAGCGAGCAATCATAGAATCTGAAATAAACTCGTTTGCATCGCGTTTCGGCGTTTCTGCGTCTATTTCGTGAATTTGCATTCAATTGCACCGATCTCGCACAAGAAACAACGATTCGGCCCAGAAATTGACTCGTGAAGCGAGGAATCATAGAATCTGAAATAAACTCGATTGCATCGCGTTTCGGCATGCCGATTCGGCGTTTCTGAGTCTATTTCGTGTATTTGCATTCAAATGCACCGATCTCGCACAAGAAACAACGATTCGGCACAGAAATTGACTCGTGAAGCGAGCAATCATAGAATCTGAAATAAACTCGTTTGCATCTCGTTTCGGCGTTTCTGCGTCTATTTCGTGAATTTGCATTCAAATGCACCGATCTCGCACAAGAAACAACGATTCGGCTCAGAAAAAGACTCGTGAAACGAATAATCATCGAATCTGAAGTAAACTCGATTGCATCGCGTTTCGGCATTCCGATTCGGCGTTTCTGAGTCTATTTCGTGTATTTGCATTCAATTGCACCGATCTCGCACAAGAAACAACGATTCGGCCCAGAAATTGACTCGTGAAGCGAGGAATCATAGAATCTGAAATAAACTCGATTGCATCGCGTTTCGGCATGCCGATTCGGCGTTTCTGAGTCTATTTCGTGTATTTGCATTCAAATGCACCGATCTCGCACAAGAAACAACGATTCGGCACAGAAATTGACTCGTGAAGCGAGCAATCATAGAATCTGAAATAAACTCGTTTGCATCTCGTTTCGGCGTTTCTGCGTCTATTTCGTGAATTTGCATTCAAATGCACCGATCTCGCACAAGAAACAACGATTCGGCCCAGAAATAGACTCGTGAAGCGAGGAATCATCGAATCTGAAAGAAAGTCGTTTGCATCGCGCTGCGGCATGCCGATTCGGCGTTTCTGCGTCTATTTCGTGAATTTGCATTCAATTGCACCGATCTCGCACAAGAAACAACGATTCGGCCCAGAAATTGACTCGTGAAGCGAGGAATCATAGAATCTGAAATAAACTCGATTGCATCGCGTTTCGGCATGCCGATTCGGCGTTTCTGAGTCTATTTCGTGTATTTGCATTCAAATGCACCGATCTCGCACAAGAAACAACGATTCGGCACAGAAATTGACTCGTGAAGCGAGCAATCATAGAATCTGAAATAAACTCGTTTGCATCGCGTTTCGGCGTTTCTGCGTCTATTTCGTGAATTTGCATTCAATTGCACCGATCTCGCACAAGAAACAACGATTCGGCACAGAAATTGACTCGTGAAGCGAGGAATCATAGAATCTCAAATAAACACGTTTGCATCGCGTTTCGGCGTTTCTGCGTCTATTTCGTGAATTTGCATTCAAATGCACCGATCTCGCACAAGAAACAACGATTCGGCTCAGAAAAAGACTCGTGAAACGAATAATCATCGAATCTGAAGTAAACTCGATTGCATCGCGTTTCGGCATTCCGATTCGGCGTTTCTGAGTCTATTTCGTGTATTTGCATTCAATTGCACCGATCTCGCACAAGAAACAACGATTCGGCCCAGAAATTGACTCGTGAAGCGAGGAATCATAGAATCTGAAATAAACTCGATTGCATCGCGTTTCGGCATGCCGATTCGGCGTTTCTGAGTCTATTTCGTGTATTTGCATTCAAATGCACCGATCTCGCACAAGAAACAACGATTCGGCACAGAAATTGACTCGTGAAGCGAGCAATCATAGAATCTGAAATAAACTCGTTTGCATCTCGTTTCGGCGTTTCTGCGTCTATTTCGTGAATTTGCATTCAAATGCACCGATCTCGCACAAGAAACAACGATTCGGCCCAGAAATAGACTCGTGAAGCGTGGAATCATCGAATCTGAAAGAAAGTCGTTTGCATCGCGCTGCGGCATGCCGATTCGGCGTTTCTGCGTCTATTTCGTGAATTTGCATTCAATTGCACCGATCTCGCACAAGAAACAACGATTCGGCCCAGAAATTGACTCGTGAAGCGAGGAATCATAGAATCTGAAATAAACTCGATTGCATCGCGTTTCGGCATGCCGATTCGGCGTTTCTGAGTCTATTTCGTGTATTTGCATTCAAATGCACCGATCTCGCACAAGAAACAACGATTCGGCACAGAAATTGACTCGTGAAGCGAGCAATCATAGAATCTGAAATAAACTCGTTTGCATCTCGTTTCGGCGTTTCTGCGTCTATTTCGTGAATTTGCATTCAAATGCACCGATCTCGCACAAGAAACAACGATTCGGCCCAGAAATAGACTCGTGAAGCGAGGAATCATCGAATCTGAAATAAACTCGTTTGCATCGCGTTTCGGCGTTTCTGCGTCTATTTCGTGAATTTGCATCCAAATGCACCGATCTCGCACAAGAAACAACGATTCGGCTCAGAAAAAGACTCGTGAAACGAATAATCATCGAATCTGAAGTAAACTCGATTGCATCGCGTTTCGGCATGCCGATTCCGTGTTTCTCGTGTATTTGCATTCCAATGCACCGATCTCGCACAAGAAACAACGTTTCGGCCCAGAAATTGACTCGTGAAGCGAGGAATCATAGAATCTGAAATAAACTCGTTTGCATCGCGTTTCGGCGTTTCTGCGTCTATTTCGTGTATTTGCATTCAAATGCAACGATCTCGCACAACAAACAACGATTCGCCCAGAAATAGACTCGTGAAGCGAGGAATCATCGGATCTGAAAGAAACTCGTTTGCATCGCGCTGCGGCATGCCGATTCGGTGTTTCTGCGTCTATTTCGTGCATTTCCATTCAAATGCACCGATCTCGCACAAGAAACAACGACTCGGCCCAGAAAAAGACTCGTGATACGAATAATCATCGAATCTGAAATAAACTCGATTGCATCGCGTTTCGGCATCCGGATTCGGCGTTTCTGAGTCTATTTCGTGTATTTGCATTCAAATGCACCGATCTCGCACAAGAAACAACGATTCGGCCGTGAAATTGACTCGTGAAGCGAGGAATCATAGAATCTGAAATAAACTCGTTTGCATCGCGTTTCGGCGTTTCTGCGTCTATTTCGTGAATTTGCATTCAATTGCACCGATCTCGCACAAGAAACAACGATTCGGCACAGAAATTGACTCGTGAAGCGAGGAATCATAGAATCGGAAATAAACTCGTTTGCATCGCGTTTCGGCGTTTCTGCGTCTATTTCGTGAATTTGCATCCAAATGCACCGATCTCGCACAAGAAACAACGATTCGGCACAGAAATTGACTCGTGAAGCGAGGAATCATAGAATCTCAAATAAACTCGTTTGCATCGCGTTTCGGCGTTTCTGCGTCTATTTCGTGAATTTGCATCCAAATGCACCGATCTCGCACAAGAAACAACGATTCGGCTCAGAAAAAGACTCGTGAAACGAATAATCATCGAATCTGAAGTAAACTCGATTGCATCGCGTTTCGGCATGCCGATTCGGCGTTTCTGAGTCTATTTCGTGTATTTGCATTCAAATGCACCGATCTCGCACAAGAAACAACGATTCGGCACAGAAATTGACTCGTGAAGCGAGCAATCATAGAATCTGAAATAAACTCGTTTGCATCGCGTTTCGGCGTTTCTGCGTCTATTTCGTGAATTTGCATTCAATTGCACCGATCTCGCACAAGAAACAACGATTCGGCCCAGAAATTGACTCGTGAAGCGAGGAATCATAGAATCTGAAATAAACTCGATTGCATCGCGTTTCGGCATGCCGATTCGGCGTTTCTGAGTCTATTTCGTGTATTTGCATTCAAATGCACCGATCTCGCACAAGAAACAACGATTCGGCACAGAAATTGACTCGTGAAGCGAGCAATCATAGAATCTGAAATAAACTCGTTTGCATCTCGTTTCGGCGTTTCTGCGTCTATTTCGTGAATTTGCATTCAAATGCACCGATCTCGCACAAGAAACAACGATTCGGCTCAGAAAAAGACTCGTGAAACGAATAATCATCGAATCTGAAGTAAACTCGATTGCATCGCGTTTCGGCATGCCGATTCGGCGTTTCTGAGTCTATTTCGTGTATTTTGCATTCAATTGCACCGATCTCGCACAAGAAACAACGATTCGGCACAGAAATTGACTCGTGAAGCGAGGAATCATAGAATCTCAAATAAACACGTTTGCATCGCGTTTCGGCGTTTCTGCGTCTATTTCGTGAATTTGCATTCAAATGCACCGATCTCGCACAAGAAACAACGATTCGGCTCAGAAAAAGACTCGTGAAACGAATAATCATCGAATCTGAAGTAAACTCGATTGCATCGCGTTTCGGCATTCCGATTCGGCGTTTCTGAGTCCTATTTCGTGTATTTGCATTCAATTGCACCGATCTCGCACAAGAAACAACGATTCGGCCCAGAAATTGACTCGTGAAGCGAGGAATCATAGAATCTGAAATAAACTCGATTGCATCGCGTTTCGGCATGCCGATTCGGCGTTTCTGAGTCTATTTCGTGTATTTGCATTCAAATGCACCGATCTCGCACAAGAAACAACGATTCGGCACAGAAATTGACTCGTGAAGCGAGCAATCATAGAATCTGAAATAAACTCGTTTGCATCTCGTTTCGGGCGTTTCTGCGTCTAATTTCGTGAATTTGCATTCAAATGCACCGATCTCGCACAAGAAACAACGATTCGGCCCAGAAATAGACTCGTGAAGCGTGGAATCATCGAATCTGAAAGAAAGTCGTTTGCATCGCGCTGCGGCATGCCGATTCGGCGTTTCTGCGTCTATTTCGTGAATTTGCATTCAATTGCACCGATCTCGCACAAGAAACAACGATTCGGCCCAGAAATTGACTCGTGAAGCGAGGAATCATAGAATCTGAAATAAACTCGATTGCATCGCGTTTCGGCATGCCGATTCGGCGTTTCTGAGTCTATTTCGTGTATTTGCATTCAAATGCACCGATCTCGCACAAGAAACAACGATTCGGCACAGAAATTGACTCGTGAAGCGAGCAATCATAGAATCTGAAATAAACTCGTTTGCATCTCGTTTCGGCGTTTCTGCGTCTATTTCGTGAATTTGCATTCAAATGCACCGATCTCGCACAAGAAACAACGATTCGGCCCAGAAATAGACTCGTGAAGCGAGGAATCATCGAATCTGAAATAAACTCGTTTGCATCGCGTTTCGGCGTTTCTGCGTCTATTTCGTGAATTTGCATCCAAATGCACCGATCTCGCACAAGAAACAACGATTCGGCTCAGAAAAAGACTCGTGAAACGAATAATCATCGAATCTGAAGTAAACTCGATTGCATCGCGTTTCGGCATGCCGATTCCGTGTTTCTCGTGTATTTGCATTCCAATGCACCGATCTCGCACAAGAAACAACGTTTCGGCCCAGAAATTGACTCGTGAAGCGAGGAATCATAGAATCTGAAATAAACTCGTTTGCATCGCGTTTCGGCGTTTCTCTGCGTCTATTTCGTGTATTTGCATGCAAATGCAACGATCTCGCACAACAAACAACGATTCGCCCAGAAATAGACTCGTGAAGCGAGGAATCATCGGATCTGAAAGAAACTCGTTTGCATCGCGCTGCGGCATGCCGATTCGGTGTTTCTGCGTCTATTTCGTGCATTTCCATTCAAATGCACCGATCTCGCACAAGAAACAACGACTCGGCCCAGAAAAAGACTCGTGATACGAATAATCATCGAATCTGAAATAAACTCGATTGCATCGCGTTTCGGCATCCGGATTCGGCGTTTCTGAGTCTATTTCGTGTATTTGCATTCAAATGCACCGATCTCGCACAAGAAACAACGATTCGGCCGTGAAATTGACTCGTGAAGCGAGGAATCATAGAATCTGAAATAAACTCGTTTGCATCGCGTTTCGGCGTTTCTGCGTCTATTTCGTGAATTTGCATTCAATTGCACCGATCTCGCACAAGAAACAACGATTCGGCACAGAAATTGACTCGTGAAGCGAGGAATCATAGAATCGGAAATAAACTCGTTTGCATCGCGTTTCGGCGTTTCTGCGTCTATTTCGTGAATTTGCATCCAAATGCACCGATCTCGCACAAGAAACAACGATTCGGCACAGAAATTGACTCGTGAAGCGAGGAATCATAGAATCTCAAATAAACTCGTTTGCATCGCGTTTCGGCGTTTCTGCGTCTATTTCGTGAATTTGCATCCAAATGCACCGATCTCGCACAAGAAACAACGATTCGGCTCAGAAAAAGACTCGTGAAACGAATAATCATCGAATCTGAAGTAAACTCGATTGCATCGCGTTTCGGCATGCCGATTCGGCGTTTCTGAGTCTATTTCGTGTATTTGCATTCAAATGCACCGATCTCGCACAAGAAACAACGATTCGGCACAGAAATTGACTCGTGAAGCGAGCAATCATAGAATCTGAAATAAACTCGTTTGCATCGCGTTTCGGCGTTTCTGCGTCTATTTCGTGAATTTGCATTCAATTGCACCGATCTCGCACAAGAAACAACGATTCGGCCCAGAAATTGACTCGTGAAGCGAGGAATCATAGAATCTGAAAATAAACTCGATTGCATCGCGTTTCGGCATGCCCGATTCGGCGTTTCTGAGTCTATTTCGTGTATTTGCATTCAAATGCACCGATCTCGCACAAGAAACAACGATTCGGCACAGAAATTGACTCGTGAAGCGAGCAATCATAGAATCTGAAATAAACTCGTTTGCATCTCGTTTCGCGCGTTTCTGCGTCTATTTCGTGAATTTGCATTCAAATGCACCGATCTCGCACAAGAAACAACGATTCGGCTCAGAAAAAGACTCGTGAAACGAATAATCATCGAATCTGAAGTAAACTCGATTGCATCGCGTTTCGGCATGCCGATTCGGCGTTTCTGAGTCTATTTCGTGTATTTGCATTCAATTGCACCGATCTCGCACAAGAAACAACGATTCGGCCCAGAAATTGACTCGTGAAGCGAGGAATCATAGAATCTGAAATAAACTCGATTGCATCGCGTTTCGGCATGCCGATTCGGCGTTTCTGAGTCTATTTCGTGTATTTGCATTCAAATGCACCGATCTCGCACAAGAAACAACGATTCGGCACAGAAAATTGACTCGTGAAGCGAGCAATCATAGAATCTGAAATAAACTCGTTTGCATCTCGTTTCGGCGTTTCTGCGTCTATTTCGTGAATTTGCATTCAAATGCACCGATCTCGC
>CAXAAD010000063.1:59098-96098 GCA_963966675.1 Lasioglossum calceatum | reverse complement strand
AAAGAAACTCGTTTGCAAAGAAACTCGTTTGCATCGCGCTTCGGCATGCCGATTCCGTGTTTCTCGTGTATTTGCATTCCAATGCACCGATCTCGCACAAGAAACAACGATTCGGCACAGAAATTGACTCGTGAAGCGAGGAATCATAGAATCTGAAATAAACTCGTTTGCATCGCGTTTCGGCGTTTCTGCGTCTATTTCGTGAATTTGCATCCAAATGCACCGATCTCGCACAAGAAACAACGATTCGGCACAGAAATTGACTCGTGAAGCGAGGAATCATAGAATCTGAAAGAAACTCGTTTGCATCGCGTTTCGGCATGCCGATTCCGTGTTTCTCGTGTATTTGCATTCCAATGCACCGATCTCGCACAAGAAACAACGATTCGGCCCAGAAAAAGACTCGTGATACGAATAATCATCGAATCTGAAATAAACTCGATTGCATCGCGTTTCGGCATGCCGATTCGGCGTTTCTGCGTCTATTTCGTGTATTTGCATTCAAATGCACCGATCTCGCACAAGAAACAACGATTCGGCCCAGAAAAAGACTCGTGATACGAATAATCATCGAATCTGAAATAAACTCGATTGCATCGCGTTTCGGCATGCCGATTCGGCGTTTCTGAGTCTATTTCGTGTATTTGCATTCAAATGCACCGATCTCGCACAAGAAACAACGATTCGGCACAGAAATTGACTCGTGAAAGCGAGGAATCATAGAATCTGAAATAAACTCGTTTGCATCGCGTTTCGGCGTTTCTGCGTCTATTTCGTGAATTTGCATTCAAATGCACCGATCTCGCACAAGAAACAACGATTCGGCACAGAAATTGACTCGTGAAGCGAGGAATCATAGAATCTGAAATAAACTCGTTTGCATCGCGTTTCGGCGTTTCTGCGTCTATTTCGTGAATTTGCATTCAAATGCACCGATCTCGCACAAGAAACAACGATTCGGCCCAGAAATAGACTCGTGAAGCGAGGAATCATTGAATCTGAAAGAAACTCGTTTGCATCGCGCTTCGGCATGCCGATTCCGTGTTTCTCGTGTATTTGCATTCCAATGCACAGATCTCGCACAAGAAACAACGATTCGGCACAGAAATTGACTCGTGAAGCGAGGAATCATAGAATCTGAAATAAACTCGTTTGCATCGCGTTTCGGCGTTTCTGCGTCTATTTCGTGAATTTGCATTCAATTGCACCGATCTCGCACAAGAAACAACGATTCGGCACAGAAATTGACTCGTGAAGCGAGGGAATCATAGAATCTCAAATAAACTCGTTTGCATCGCGTTTCGGCGTTTTCTGCGTCTATTTCGTGAATTTGCATCCAAATGCACCGATCTCGCACAAGAAACAACGATTCGGCTCAGAAAAAGACTCGTGAAACGAATAATCATCGAATCTGAAGTAAACTCGATTGCATCGCGTTTCGGCATGCCGATTCGGCGTTTCTGAGTCTATTTCGTGTATTTGCATTCAAATGCAGTGATCTCGCACAAGAAACAACGATTCGGCACAGAAATTGACTCGTGAAGCGAGGAATCATAGAATCTGAAATAAACTCGTTTGCATCGCGTTTCGGCGTTTCTGCGTCTATTTCGTGAATTTGCATTCAAATGCACCGATTTCGCACAAGAAACAACGATTCGGCACAGAAATTGACTCGTGAAGCGAGGAATCATAGAATCTGAAATAAACTCGTTTGCATCGCGTTTCGGCGGTTTCTGCGTCTATTTCGTGAATTTGCATTCAAATGCACCGATCTCGCACAAGAAACAACGATTCGGCACAGAAATTGACTCGTGAAGCGAGGAATCATAGAATCTGAAATAAACTCGTTTGCATCGCGTTTCGGCGTTTCTGCGTCTATTTCGTGAATTTGCATCCAAATGCACCGATCTCGCACAAGAAACAACGATTCGGCTCAGAAAAAGACTCGTGAAACGAATAATCATCGAATCTGAAGTAAACTCGATTGCATCGCGTTTCGGCATGCCGATTCGGCGTTTCTTGAGTCTATTTCGTGTATTTGCATTCAAATGCACCGATCTCGCACAAGAAACAACGATTCGGCACAGAAATTGACTCGTGAAGCGAGGAATCATAGAATCTGAAATAAACTCGTTTGCATCGCGTTTCGGCGTTTCTGCGTCTATTTCGTGAATTTGCATTCAAATGCACCGATCTCGCACAAGAAACAACGATTCGGCCCAGAAATTGACTCGTGAAGCGAGGAATCATAGAATCTGAAATAAACTCGTTTGCATCGCGTTTCGGCGTTTCTGCGTCTATTTCGTGAATTTGCATTCAAATGCACCGATCTCGCACAAGAAACAACGAATCGGACCAGAAAAAGACTCGTGATACGAATAATCATCGAATCTGAAATAAACTCGATTGCATCGCGTTTTCGGCATGCCGATTCGGCGTTTCTGAGTCTATTTCGTGTATTTGCATTCAAATGCACCGATCTCGCACAAGAAACAACGATTTCGGCACAGAAATTGACTCGTGAAGCGAGCAATCATAGAATCTGAAATAAACTCGTTTGCATCTCGTTTCGGCGTTTCTGCGTCTATTTCGTGAATTTGCATTCAAATGCACCGATCTCGCACAAGAAACAACGATTCGGCCCAGAAATAGACTCGTGAAGCGAGGAATCATCGAATCTGAAAGAAAGTCGTTTGCATCGCGCTGCGGCATGCCGATTCGGCGTTTCTGAGTCTATTTCGTGTATTTGCATTCAAATGCACCGATCTCGCACAAGAAACAACGATTCGGCCCAGAAATTGACTCGTGAAGCGAGGAATCATAGAATCTGAAATAAACTCGTTTGCATCGCGTTTCGGCGTTTCTGCGTCTATTTCGTGAATTTGCATTCAATTGCACCGATCTCGCACAAGAAACAACGATTCGGCACAGAAATTGACTCGTGAAGCGAGGAATCATCGAATCTGAAATAAACTCGTTTGCATCGCGTTTTCGGCGTTTCTGCGTCTATTTCGTGAATTTGCATTCAAATGCACCGATCTCGCACAAGAAACAACGATTCGGCCCAGAAATAGACTCGTGAAGCGAGGAATCATCGAATCTGAAAGAAACTCGTTTGCATCGCGTTTCGGCATGCCGATTCCGTGTTTCTCGTGTATTTGCATTCCAATGCACCGATCTCGCACAAGAAACAACGTTTCGGCCCAGAAATTGACTCGTGAAGCGAGGAATCATAGAATCTGAAATAAACTCGTTTGCATCGCGTTTCGGCGTTTCTGCGTCTATTTCGTGTATTTGCATTCAAATGCAACGATCTCGCACAACAAACAACGATTCGCCCAGAAATAGACTCGTGAAGCGAGGAATCATCGGATCTGAAAGAAACTCGTTTGCATCGCGCTGCGGCATGCCGATTCGGTGTTTCTGCGTCTATTTCGTGCATTTCCATTCAAATGCACCGATCTCGCACAAGAAACAACGACTCGGCCCAGAAAAAGACTCGTGATACGAATAATCATCGAATCTGAAATAAACTCGATTGCATCGCGTTTCGGCATCCGGATTCGGCGTTTCTGAGTCTATTTCGTGTATTTGCATTCAAATGCACCGATCTCGCACTAGAAACAACGATTCGGCCATGAAATTGACTCGTGAAGCGAGGAATCATAGAATCTGAAATAAACTCGTTTGCATCGCGTTTCGGCGTTTCTGCGTCTATTTCGTGAATTTGCATTCAATTGCACCGATCTCGCACAAGAAACAACGATTCGGCACAGAAATTGACTCGTGAAGCGAGGAATCATAGAATCTGAAATAAACTCGTTTGCATCGCGTTTCGGCGTTTCTGCGTCTATTTCGTGAATATGCATTCAAATGCACCGATTTCGCACAAGAAACAACGATTCGGCACAGAAATTGACTCGTGAAGCGAGGAATCATAGAATCTGAAATAAACTCGTTTGCATCGCGTTTCGGCGTTTCTGCGTCTATTTCGTGAATATGCATTCAAATGCACCGATCTCGCACAAGAAACAACGATTCGGCCCAGAAATAGACTCGTGAAGCGAGGAATCATCGAATCTGAAAATAAACTCGTTTGCATCGCGTTTCGGCGTTTCTGCGTCTATTTCGTGAATTTGCATCCAAATGCACCGATCTCGCACAAGAAACAACGATTCGGCTCAGAAAAAGACTCGTGAAACGAATAATCATCGAATCTGAAGTAAACTCGATTGCATCGCGTTTCGGCATGCCGATTCGGCGTTTCTGAGTCTATTTCGTGTATTTGCATTCAAATGCACCGATCTCGCACAAGAAACAACGATTCGGCACAGAAATTGACTCGTTGAAGCGAGGAATCATAGAATCTGAAATAAAACTCGTTTGCATCGCGTTTTCGGCGTTTCTGCGTCCTATTTCGTGAATTTGCATTCAAATGCACCGATCTCGCACAAGAAACAACGATTCGGCCCAGAAATAGACTCGTGAAGCGAGGAATCATCGAATCTGAAAGAAAGTCGTTTGCATCGCGCTGCGGCATGCCCGATTCGGCGTTTCTGAGTCTATTTCGTGTATTTGCATTCAAATGCACCGATCTCGCACAAGAAACAACGATTCGGCCCAGAAATTGACTCGTGAAGCGAGGAATCATAGAATCTGAAATAAACTCGTTTGCATCGCGTTTCGGCGTTTTCTGCGTCTATTTCGTGAATTTGCATTCAATTGCACCGATCTCGCACAAGAAACAACGATTCGGCACAGAAATTGACTCGTGAAGCGAGGAATCATAGAATCTGAAATAAACTCGTTTGCATCGCGTTTCGGCGTTTCTGCGTCTATTTCGTGAATTTGCATTCAAATGCACCGATCTCGCACAAGAAACAACGATTCGGCCCAGAAATTGACTCGTGAAGCGAGGAATCATAGAATCTGAAATAAACTCGTTTGCATCGCGTTTCGGCGTTTCTGCGTCTATTTCGTGAATTTGCATTCAAATGCACCGATCTCGCACAAGAAACAACGATTCGGCCCAGAAAAAGACTCGTGATACGAATAATCATCGAATCTGAAATAAACTCGATTGCATCGCGTTTCGGCATGCCGATTCGGCGTATCTGAGTCTATTTCGTGTATTTGCATTCAAATGCACCGATCTCGCACAAGAAACAACGATTCGGCACAGAAATTGACTCGTGAAGCGAGGAATCATAGAATCTGAAATAAACTCGTTTGCATCGCGTTTCGGCGTTTCTGCGTCTATTTCGTGAATTTGCATTCAATTGCACCGATCTCGCACAAGAAACAACGATTCGGCCCAGAAGTTGACTCGTGAAGCGAGGAATCATAGAATCTGAAATAAACTCGTTTGCATCGCGTTTCGGCGTTTCTGCGTCTATTTCGTGAATTTGCATTCAAATGCACCGATTTCGCACAAGAAACAACGATTCGGCACAGAAATTGACTCGTGAAGCGAGGAATCATAGAATCTGAAATAAACTCGTTTGCATCGCGTTTCGGCGTTTCTGCGTCTATTTCGTGAATTTGCATTCAAATGCACCGATCTCGCACAAGAAACAACGATTCGGCCCAGAAATAGACTCGTGAAGCGAGGAATCATCGAATCTGAAAGAAACTCGTTTGCATCGCGCTTCGGCATGCCGATTCCGTGTTTCTCGTGTATTTGCATTCCAATGCACCGATCTCGCACAAGAAACAACGATTCGGCACAGAAATTGACTCGTGAAGCGAGGAATCATAGAATCTGAATAAACTCGTTTGCATCGCGTTTCGGCGTTTCTGCGTCTATTTCGTGAATTTGCATCCAAATGCACCGATCTCGCACAAGAAACAACGATTCGGCTCAGAAAAAGACTCGTGAAACGAATAATCATCGAATCTGAAGTAAACTCGATTGCATCGCGTGTTGGCATGCCGATTCGGCGTTTCTGCGTCTATTTCGTGTATTTGCATTCAAATGCACCGATCTCGCACAAGAAACAACGATTCGGCCCAGAAAAAGACTCGTGATACGAATAATCATCGAATCTGAAATAAACTCGATTGCATCGCGTTTCGGCATGCCGATTCGGCGTTTCTGCGTCTATTTCGTGTATTTGCATTCAAATGCACCGATCTCGCACAAGAAACAACGATTCGGCCCAGAAAAAGACTCGTGATACGAATAATCATCGAATCTGAAATAAACTCGATTGCATCGCGTTTCGGCATGCCGATTCGGCGTTTCTGAGTCTATTTCGTGTATTTGCATTCAAATGCACCGATCTCGCACAAGAAACAACGATTCGGCACAGAAATTGACTCGTGAAGCGAGGAATCATAGAATCTGAAATAAACTCGTTTGCATCGCGTTTCGGCGTTTCTGCGTCTATTACGTGAATTTGCATTCAAATGCACCGATCTCGCACAAGAAACAACGATTCGGCACAGAAATTGACTCGTGAAGCGAGGAATCATAGAATCTGAAATAAACTCGTTTGCATCGCGTTTCGGCGTTTCTGCGTCTATTTCGTGAATTTGCATTCAAATGCACCGATCTCGCACAAGAAACAACGATTCGGCCCAGAAATAGACTCGTGAAGCGAGGAATCATCGAATCTGAAAGAAACTCGTTTGCATCGCGCTTCGGCATGCCGATTCCGTGTTTCTCGTGTATTTGCATTCCAATGCACAGATCTCGCACAAGAAACAACGATTCGGCACAGAAATTGACTCGTGAAGCGAGGAATCATAGAATCTGAAATAAACTCGTTTGCATCGCGTTTCGGCGTTTCTGCGTCTATTTCGTGAATTTGCATTCAATTGCACCGATCTCGCACAAGAAACAACGATTCGGCACAGAAATTGACTCGTGAAGCGAGGAATCATAGAATCTCAAATAAACTCGTTTGCATCGCGTTTCGGCGTTTCTGCGTCTATTTCGTGAATTTGCATCCAAATGCACCGATCTCGCACAAGAAACAACGATTCGGCTCAGAAAAAGACTCGTGAAACGAATAATCATCGAATCTGAAGTAAACTCGATTGCATCGCGTTTCGGCATGCCGATTCGGCGTTTCTGAGTCTATTTCGTGTATTTGCATTCAAATGCAGTGATCTCGCACAAGAAACAACGATTCGGCACAGAAATTGACTCGTGAAGCGAGGAATCATAGAATCTGAAATAAACTCGTTTGCATCGCGTTTCGGCGTTTCTGCGTCTATTTCGTGAATTTGCATTCAAATGCACCGATTTCGCACAAGAAACAACGATTCGGCACAGAAATTGACTCGTGAAGCGAGGAATCATCGAATCTGAAATAAACTCGTTTGCATCGCGTTTCGGCGTTTCTGCGTCTATTTCGTGAATTTGCATTCAAATGCACCGATCTCGCACAAGAAACAACGATTCGGCCCAGAAATAGACTCGTGAAGCGAGGAATCATCGAATCTGAAAGAAACTCGTTTGCATCGCGCTTCGGCATGCCGATTCCGTGTTTCTCGTGTATTTGCATTCCAATGCACCGATCTCGCACAAGAAACAACGATTCGGCACAGAAATTGACTCGTGAAGCGAGGAATCATAGAATCTGAAATAAACTCGTTTGCATCGCGTCTCGGCGTTTCTGCGTCTATTTCGTGAATTTGCATCCAAATGCACCGATCTCGCACAAGAAACAACGATTCGGCTCAGAAATTGACTCGTGAAGCGAGGAATCATAGAATCTCAAATAAACTCGTTTGCATCGCGTTTCGGCGTTTCTGCGTCTATTTCGTGAATTTGCATCCAAATGCACCGATCTCGCACAAGAAACAACGATTCGGCTCAGAAAAAGACTCGTGAAACGAATAATCATCGAATCTGAAGTAAACTCGATTGCATCGCGTTTCGGCATGCCGATTCGGCGTTTCTGCGTCTATTTCGTGAATTTGCATTCAATTGCACCGATCTCGCACAAGAAACAACGATTCGGCCCAGAAGTTGACTCGTGAAGCGAGGAATCATAGAATCTGAAATAAACTCGTTTGCATCGCGTTTCGGCGTTTCTGCGTCTATTTCGTGAATTTGCATTCAAATGCACCGATTTCGCACAAGAAACAACGATTCGGCACAGAAATTGACTCGTGAAGCGAGGAATCATAGAATCTGAAATAAACTCGTTTGCATCGCGTTTCGGCGTTTCTGCGTCTATTTCGTGAATTTGCATTCAAATGCACCGATCTCGCACAAGAAACAACGATTCGGCCCAGAAATAGACTCGTGAAGCGAGGAATCATCGAATCTGAAAGAAACTCGTTTGCATCGCGCTTCGGCATGCCGATTCCGTGTTTCTCGTGTATTTGCATTCCAATGCACCGATCTCGCACAAGAAACAACGATTCGGCACAGAAATTGACTCGTGAAGCGAGGAATCATAGAATCTGAAATAAACTCGTTTGCATCGCGTTTCGGCGTTTCTGCGTCTATTTCGTGAATTTGCATCCAAATGCACCGATCTCGCACAAGAAACAACGATTCGGCTCAGAAAAAGACTCGTGAAACGAATAATCATCGAATCTGAAGTAAACTCGATTGCATCGCGTGTTGGCATGCCGATTCGGCGTTTCTGCGTCTATTTCGTGTATTTGCATTCAAATGCACCGATCTCGCACAAGAAACAACGATTCGGCCCAGAAAAAGACTCGTGATACGAATAATCATCGAATCTGAAATAAACTCGATTGCATCGCGTTTCGGCATGCCGATTCGGCGTTTCTGCGTCTATTTCGTGTATTTGCATTCAAATGCACCGATCTCGCACAAGAAACAACGATTCGGCCCAGAAAAAGACTCGTGATGCGAATAATCATCGAATCTGAAATAAACTCGATTGCATCGCGTTTCGGCATGCCGATTCGGCGTTTCTGAGTCTATTTCGTGTATTTGCATTCAAATGCACCGATCTCGCACAAGAAACAACGATTCGGCACAGAAATTGACTCGTGAAGCGAGGAATCATAGAATCTGAAATAAACTCGTTTGCATCGCGTTTCGGCGTTTCTGCGTCTATTTCGTGAATTTGCATTCAAATGCACCGATCTCGCACAAGAAACAACGATTCGGCCCAGAAATAGACTCGTGAAGCGAGGAATCATCGAATCTGAAAGAAACTCGTTTGCATCGCGCTTCGGCATGCCGATTCCGTGTTTCTCGTGTATTTGCATTCCAATGCACCGATCTCGCACAAGAAACAACGATTCGGCACAGAAATTGACTCGTGAAGCGAGGAATCATAGAATCTGAAATAAACTCGTTTGCATCGCGTTTCGGCGTTTCTGCGTCTATTTCGTGAATTTGCATCCAAATGCACCGATCTCGCACAAGAAACAACGATTCGGCTCAGAAAAAGACTCGTGAAACGAATAATCATCGAATCTGAAGTAAACTCGATTGCATCGCGTGTTGGCATGCCGATTCGGCGTTTCTGCGTCTATTTCGTGTATTTGCATTCAAATGCACCGATCTCGCACAAGAAACAACGATTCGGCCCAGAAAAAGACTCGTGATACGAATAATCATCGAATCTGAAATAAACTCGATTGCATCGCGTTTCGGCATGCCGATTCGGCGTTTCTGCGTCTATTTCGTGTATTTGCATTCAAATGCACCGATCTCGCACAAGAAACAACGATTCGGCCCAGAAAAAGACTCGTGATGCGAATAATCATCGAATCTGAAATAAACTCGATTGCATCGCGTTTCGGCATGCCGATTCGGCGTTTCTGAGTCTATTTCGTGTATTTGCATTCAAATGCACCGATCTCGCACAAGAAACAACGATTCGGCACAGAAATTGACTCGTGAAGCGAGGAATCATAGAATCTGAAATAAACTCGTTTGCATCGCGTTTCGGCGTTTCTGCGTCTATTTCGTGAATTTGCATTCAAATGCACCGATCTCGCACAAGAAACAACGATTCGGCACAGAAATTGACTCGTGAAGCGAGGAATCATAGAATCTGAAATAAACTCGTTTGCATCGCGTTTCGGCGTTTCTGCGTCTATTTCGTGAATTTGCATTCAAATGCACCGATCTCGCACAAGAAACAACGATTCGGCCCAGAAATAGACTCGTGAAGCGAGGAATCATCGAATCTGAAAGAAACTCGTTTGAATCGCGCTTCGGCATGCCGATTCCGTGTTTCTCGTGTATTTGCATTCCAATGCACAGATCTCGCACAAGAAACAACGATTCGGCACAGAAATTGACTCGTGAAGCGAGGAATCATAGAATCTGAAATAAACTCGTTTGCATCGCGTTTCGGCGTTTCTGCGTCTATTTCGTGAATTTGCATTCAATTGCACCGATCTCGCACAAGAAACAACGATTCGGCACAGAAATTGACTCGTGAAGCGAGGAATCATAGAATCTCAAATAAACTCGTTTGCATCGCGTTTCGGCGTTTCTGCGTCTATTTCGTGAATTTGCATCCAAATGCACCGATCTCGCACAAGAAACAACGATTCGGCTCAGAAAAAGACTCGTGAAACGAATAATCATCGAATCTGAAGTAAACTCGATTGCATCGCGTTTCGGCATGCCGATTCGGCGTTTCTGAGTCTATTTCGTGTATTTGCATTCAAATGCAGTGATCTCGCACAAGAAACAACGATTCGGCACAGAAATTGACTCGTGAAGCGAGGAATCATAGAATCTGAAATAAACTCGTTTGCATCGCGTTTCGGCGTTTCTGCGTCTATTTCGTGAATTTGCATTCAAATGCATCGATTTCGCACAAGAAACAACGATTCGGCACAGAAATTGACTCGTGAAGCGAGGAATCATAGAATCTGAAATAAACTCGTTTGCATCGCGTTTCGGCGTTTCTGCGTCTATTTCGTGAATTTGCATTCAAATGCACCGATCTCGCACAAGAAACAACGATTCGGCACAGAAATTGACTCGTGAAGCGAGGAATCATAGAATCTGAAATAAACTCGTTTGCATCGCGTTTCGGCGTTTCTGCGTCTATTTCGTGAATTTGCATCCAAATGCACCGATCTCGCACAAGAAACAACGATTCGGCTCAGAAAAAGACTCGTGAAACGAATAATCATCGAATCTGAAGTAAACTCGATTGCATCGCGTTTCGGCATGCCGATTCGGCGTTTCTGAGTCTATTTCGTGTATTTGCATTCAAATGCACCGATCTCGCACAAGAAACAACGATTCGGCACAGAAATTGACTCGTGAAGCGAGGAATCATAGAATCTGAAATAAACTCGTTTGCATCGCGTTTCGGCGTTTCTGCGTCTATTTCGTGAATTTGCATTCAAATGCACCGATCTCGCACAAGAAACAACGATGCGGCACAGAAATTGACTCGTGAAGCGAGGAATCATAGAATCTGAAATAAACTCGTTTGCATCGCGTTTCGGCGTTTCTGCGTCTATTTCGTGAATTTGCATTCAAATGCACCGATCTCGCACAAGAAACAACGATTCGGCCCAGAAATTGACTCGTGAAGCGAGGAATCATAGAATCTGAAATAAACTCGTTTGCATCGCGTTTCGGCGTTTCTGCGTCTATTTCGTGAATTTGCATTCAAATGCACCGATCTCGCACAAGAAACAACGAATCGGACCAGAAAAAGACTCGTGATACGAATAATCATCGAATCTGAAATAAACTCGATTGCATCGCGTTTCGGCATGCCGATTCGGCGTTTCTGAGTCTATTTCGTGTATTTGCATTCAAATGCACCGATCTCGCACAAGAAACAACGATTCGGCACAGAAATTGACTCGTGAAGCGAGCAATCATAGAATCTGAAATAAACTCGTTTGCATCTCGTTTCGGCGTTTCTGCGTCTATTTCGTGAATTTGCATTCAAATGCACCGATCTCGCACAAGAAACAACGATTCGGCCCAGAAATAGACTCGTGAAGCGAGGAATCATCGAATCTGAAAGAAAGTCGTTTGCATCGCGCTGCGGCATGCCGATTCGGCGTTTCTGAGTCTATTTCGTGTATTTGCATTCAAATGCACCGATCTCGCACAAGAAACAACGATTCGGCCCAGAAATTGACTCGTGAAGCGAGGAATCATAGAATCTGAAATAAACTCGTTTGCATCGCGTTTCAGCGTTTCTGCGTCTATTTCGTGAATTTGCATTCAATTGCACCGATCTCGCACAAGAAACAACGATTCGGCACAGAAATTGACTCGTGAAGCGAGGAATCATAGAATCTGAAATAAACTCGTTTGCATCGCGTTTCGGCGTTTCTGCGTCTATTTCGTGAATTTGCATCCAAATGCACCGATCTCGCACAAGAAACAACGATTCGGCTCAGAAAAAGACTCGTGAAACGAATAATCATCGAATCTGAAGTAAACTCGATTGCATCGCGTTTCGGCATGCCGATTCGGCGTTTCTGAGTCTATTTCGTGTATTTGCATTCAAATGCACCGATCTCGCACAAGAAACAACGATTCGGCACAGAAATTGACTCGTGAAGCGAGGAATCATAGAATCTGAAACAAACTCGTTTGCATCGCGTTTCGGCGTTTCTGCGTCTATTTCGTGAATATGCATTCAAATGCACCGATTTCGCACAAGAAACAACGATTCGGCACAGAAATTGACTCGTGAAGCGAGGAATCATAGAATCTGAAATAAACTCGTTTGCATCGCGTTTCGGCGTTTCTGCGTCTATTTCGTGAATTTGCATTCAAATGCACCGATCTCGCACAAGAAACAAGGATTCGGCCCAGAAATAGACTCGTGAAGCGAGGAATCATCGAATCTGAAAGAAACTCGTTTGCATCGCGCTTCGGCATGCCGATTCCGTGTTTCTCGTGTATTTGCATTTGTTACGTCGTCCGACGTACGACGTTGGCCTTGCACACATTTCATGTATGCAAGGTCTGATCCGCGCGATCCATACACCATCCCCTAGAAATAAGCGTAATATTAAGATCTCATATATTCTATTGTCCAAGTCCTTACCTCTGCTCCGATCAACACCTTACCTCAACTTCAACCCATCACCACGACACATAATGCAATAAAGCATTGCATCACTTAAGAAGCCTCTAGAAGCTTCTAGAAACGTCGAGAAGTCCAAGGACTGCTACATCAGCAGTCCCACGCTCGTAGAGAGCAAAAGGACAGCCACGAGACTGCAGCGTCAGCAGAAATGCACGTGCAGCAGTCCCTGGGAGCAACGACGATAAGCGGAGACACGAGGACTGCAGCGTCAGCAGAAATGCACGTGCAGCAGTTCCCCCACTCCACGGACCATCCCCACTCTCGAACCAAGGAGGATGATCTCAACGGCGTTCCAGTACAGTTCGTTCCAAGCGAGCGACTCGCACAGACGTGCCAGTCTGGCTCCGGCCAGAGACCAAGGCAGACGTGTCTTGTCTTGCCTCCGCGTAGTGACGTGTGTCGATCCATTCCAATTCCAATTCCAATTCAATTCAATTCAAACTCTTAATTCTTATTCATTATTCCTATAACATATTACAATATCCACTTATTCATTATCCAACATTAATTCATATAATCATATTATTCCAATTACTATTCCTATTATAATATTATTCACATATTGTAATTCAGTGTATCTACTATATCTTATACAATATATTATCATTTTACCAGTGCTTCAATTGTGTTATTCTCGTGCCAGTTCTATATCATCCTCCAGTGTAGTTCTTCCGTTCGAATATTCACCTCGTGCCACATCTAGACTTGGTATCAAGAGCGCAGTGGGAACGCTGAGCCGCCAACCTAGAAAGTGAAGCGAGTCACTACGAGCTCTCGTGCTACGTCTATACTTGGTATCAAGAGCGCAGTGGAAACGCTGAGCCGCCATTGTAGACGTGAAGCGAGTTGACTGTTAAAGTTAATAGACTAGAACTTAATAACAAATTGAAGTTCGTTTTCATTATCTTACTAATATCTTGCAATTACTATCCCTTACCTATGCGACGTACACGTCGTGACCTAAAGAGGTCAACCACGCGGACCTCCCGCGATCGCCGACGCTTGTTCTGCATTCGGTCGGTCGTCCCGAGGTAATCGACATAGCCGACGACGACGACAGCCGAGACACGATCATCATCCCCAGGGTCCGTTGCCGCATCATCAGTGACGCCCCTCTGCCAGCTCATCAACGTGTCATCTTACGGCCAGCATCTAGGGCCACTAACGTCGTCCCGAGCCGAGCAGCAGCAACTCTGCCAGATCTTCCCCACCTCGAGGACATCTGTATTGAAGATCCGATGTATGACGTCTACTCCCAGTACCGCCAGTTCCTGCTGCAACATTATTATTAGCCGATATTACAACGTGCGGTGAGTCGTATAATACTTTTGTACAATTTCGAATCGTGTAAACTCACCGCCTCCGTTGTACCTTCACGCGCGATCCTTGTCGGGCCATATCTTGTATCCGCGTCGGACACTCTATTCTCGACTGCATTCCAAGCGATATCGGTTGTCCTAGTGCATATGACTGCCCGCGGCTGTCTCGGCACGAAAGACCGTTCACTATCTCTCTTCAAATCTCCTCCGTCCGTCTGTCACTGTTCTCTCGTGCCATCATCTCGTTCCTCTCGCTACCTGTAACAAAAACACAGTGACGGACGTGACAAATTTTGGCGCAGTCGGTAGGACACTGAAACGGTCGCCGATAATCGCATTTACGACCCCGACGCTGGTCTATACGGGAATTCACATTTTCAATTCCAATTATACCTGCCAAAATGTCGCGCCCTGTCGTGCACCCCCAGCCGGGACCATCCGACGAACCTTTCGAAGATCTGCGTGATCTCCCTCCACCCACCGAGGAAGAATTGTATCTTCACGCACAAGCCCTCGCTCGCAAAGAACAATACCTAAAAGAGCAAACGGAGTTCATCGCCAAGCTCCGTGATAGATACGAAGAAGACGCGCAGAACCAAAGAAATATGGTCGACGATTTGCGTCAAGAGATTCAAAATCTACGCCTCATGCACCAAACCGTGCAATCGTCACGCCCCAAAACTCCGCTGTCCGAATACCGTGGAATTCCGACACAACAGCCACACCCTAGAACTCCTATCGACCCCCGTGAAACTACTTCACTCGGATACCGTGAAATTCCGCAGTACGAGCCTACAGGTAATTTCGCCCTAAAGCAAGCTGCCGAGCTCGTCCCTAGATTCGATGGAACGTCGTCTTCCGTCCTGAAATTCATACGGGCATGCAAACGCGCGCGTGATGCCGTACCGCCCACTGCAGAACGTGCTCTCACGAAATTACTCTGCAACAAACTCCACGACCGTGCTTATGCCGCTATAGAAGGCGAACACATATTTACGATCTCCGCTCTGTGCGAAAAACTACGAACAGTACTAGGTCCGTACAAATTCGTAGACCAGTACCGTGGTGATCTCGCGAGCATAGCACAAGGCCATAATGAACACATTCTAGATTTTATTAACCGTGTCAAAGACCTTCGAACCGCGATCCAGGACGCCACAGATACCGACCTCGATTACGACGAGCTGGATCGATTCGTAGTGGAATGTTTCCTACGAGGCCTTCTTCCTCAGCTGCGCGCTGAAGTTCTTCACTGCCCTTCGCGACATTCCGCAATTATTTTCGAAGCAGCAATCTCTGCTTACAGGCAGTAAGAATCGTCGTCGAGAGCCGATCCGCGAAGAAAGACGGGTCAGCTTCTCAGATAACCGGCCATATCAGCCGCGTTCCACGAATGACTTCGCTCGCGACATTCCAGAGCGAACTCCAGAACGCCGCGATAACCCAAACCGGGACTCATATCGCTCCCCGACACCGCAACGGCGGTGGGAAAATAATTCTCGTGACGGGAACACATACCGCGATAGTCGCGCGGACCGGGCCAGAGGCCCAAATAAATATTGCAATTACTGCAAAACCCCTGGGCACGATATCCACGAATGCCGCAAACGCGCTTATAACAACAACCTAAGGTCGGGAAACGAGCCCGGCCTCCCGACCGAACCAAACCGAAGGCGGGAGGCCGCATCTTCGAACCAGACTACGGCCCGCACCCAAACAGCAATCATAACGATCGACCAGTTCGACGATTCGTCTCAGCAGTAAATCTTGCTGCAGACTCACCAATCCCGCGCGTAGTAATCTCCGCCCCTCAATTGCAAAAGAAATGTGAATTCTTGTTGGACACGGGCTCTGAGATTAATTTAATCCGTGCGTCGAGTCTAGAACCGAATCTACCAATAGATCGTTCAAACACTATAGAAGTCCAAGGAATAACCGAGGGATCCATCTCAACTCTCGGTCAAATTAATATACATTTACAGGGTCAAAACCCTATCGAATTTCATATCCTGGAAGAAAACTTCCCAATTAACATCGACGGAATCCTCGGTTCACCCTTCTTTAGAACAGGAGCCGAGATCTCCTTTGCGAATCAATCCATAACGATAGGAAACATTCGGGTTCCCTTCTCGAACCCTTGCGCGCCCACGGCTGGGCCTCGCGATAAATTGGCAGCAGAGGTTATTTCAATGCCTTCGTCTATGACCAACGATCTCGTTAAAACCCCAGCCGCCGAGCGTGAGGAACATTCGGCAAGGAACGTTCGAGTGTCTTCCTCAAATCCTTGTGCACCCCCGGTCAGACCTTGCAGAGCCCCGGTGACGGAGGTTATTTCAATGCCTCCTCGGGATTCGATCGAGTACTCCCTAGAGAAAAACGCCGTGAAAAGCCGGCCGGAATCAAAGGAGACTCGAGAGATATCGGAGTACACTGCGAGAAGTCGGATCGTGGAGCGTGAGGATCGAGTCCAAACAAGGACCCCGCCGAAATCTCAAGAATTCGTCCTCGAACCTCGTACCGTTGCCTGTATAGCGGTCGACGTCAAAGGACCCAAACAGGGGTATATCCGCCGCGTCGATATAGCGCCGGATGTATTCCTCGGTGACTGCGTTGTCACCAATCGTAGAGGCAAAGCGAGCCTCCGGTGTTTTAACACCTCGTCGGAAAGAGTTTCATTTCGATTGCCCCCATTGGAGATGGAAGAAATCGAGTCGTACTCTTCCGATTATTATTCTTATTCCGGTAACCATCCCGACGCATTCGGTAACCATCCCGACCTTCTTAATTCCGGTAACCATCCCGACGCATTCGGCAACCATCCCGACTTTCTTAATTCCGGTAACCATCCCGACGCATTCGGTAACCATCCCGACTTTCTTAATTCCGGTAACCATCCCGACGCATTCGGTAACCAGCCCGATTCTTATACTAACTCCGGTAACCAGCCCGATCCTTATTCTAACTCCGGTAACCAGCCCGACTATTATCCTAACTCCGGTAACCAGCCCGATCCTTACTCTAACTCCGGCAACCAGCCCGATCAACTCCAAGACCAACTCCATTCCTACGACAATCAAAGATTTTCAAGACCCATATGTAAACAGGTCTGTTCTATATTGCACAATAAATCCAACGACAGTTCTAAACCAGAGAAGGATATCAAAGCCTCCAGAGTAAAAGAACTTCATAACTCTCTTCAAAATCATATCTTTGATGATCCACAGAAACTCGATTCCTTTCAACTTCCATCTGCACGTTGCCATGCGAAGCGAAATAAGTTGCATAAAACCAGCCCCAGCCCCACGTGCCGACACCGACAACATTTCAGTGCGACCAGTGTTTCTTACAAATATAGGAAATACTCGCCGAGAACTGTGCTCCCTGCGCGGAGTACCTCCGGACGATGCGTCGCAAGAATGAGTGTGAGATCGAGTGTTGAGCGAGAAATTTCTTCCTTACAAGAAATTTCTTTTCCGCGAAGGGAGGTGTTACGTCGTCCGACGTACGACGTTGGCCTTGCACACATTTCATGTATGCAAGGTCTGATCCGCGCGATCCATACACCATCCCCTAGAAATAAGCGTAATATTAAGATCTCATATATTCTATTGTCCAAGTCCTTACCTCTGCTCCGATCAACACCTTACCTCAACTTCAACCCATCACCACGACACATAATGCAATAAAGCATTGCATCACTTAAGAAGCCTCTAGAAGCTTCTAGAAACGTCGAGAAGTCCAAGGACTGCTACATCAGCAGTCCCACGCTCGTAGAGAGCAAAAGGACAGCCACGAGACTGCAGCGTCAGCAGAAATGCACGTGCAGCAGTCCCTGGGAGCAACGACGATAAGCGGAGACACGAGGACTGCAGCGTCAGCAGAAATGCACGTGCAGCAGTTCCCCCACTCCACGGACCATCCCCACTCTCGAACCAAGGAGGATGATCTCAACGGCGTTCCAGTACAGTTCGTTCCAAGCGAGCGACTCGCACAGACGTGCCAGTCTGGCTCCGGCCAGAGACCAAGGCAGACGTGTCTTGTCTTGCCTCCGCGTAGTGACGTGTGTCGATCCATTCCAATTCCAATTCCAATTCCAATTCCAATTCCAATTCAATTCAATTCAAACTCTTAATTCTTATTCATTATTCCTATAACATATTACAATATCCACTTATTCATTATCCAACATTAATTCATATAATCATATTATTCCAATTACTATTCCTATTATAATATTATTCACATATTGTAATTCAGTGTATCTACTATATCTTATACAATATATTATCATTTTACCAGTGCTTCAATTGTGTTATTCTCGTGCCAGTTCTATATCATCCTCCAGTGTAGTTCTTCCGTTCGAATATTCACCTCGTGCCACATCTAGACTTGGTATCAAGAGCGCAGTGGGAACGCTGAGCCGCCAACCTAGAAAGTGAAGCGAGTCACTACGAGCTCTCGTGCTACGTCTATACTTGGTATCAAGAGCGCAGTGGAAACGCTGAGCCGCCATTGTAGACGTGAAGCGAGTTGACTGTTAAAGTTAATAGACTAGAACTTAATAACAAATTGAAGTTCGTTTTCATTATCTTACTAATATCTTGCAATTATTATCCCTTACCTATGCGACGTACACGTCGTGACCTAAAGAGGTCAACCACGCGGACCTCCCGCGATCGCCGACGCTTGTTCTGCATTCGGTCGGTCGTCCCGAGGTAATCGACATAGCCGACGACGACGACAGCCGAGACACGATCATCATCCCCAGGGTCCGTTGCCGCATCATCAGTGACGCCACTCTGCCAGCTCATCAACGTGTCATCTTACGGCCAGCATCTAGGGCCACTAACGTCGTCCCGAGCCGAGCAGCAGCAACTCTGCCAGATCTTCCCCACCTCGAGGACATCTGTATTGAAGATCCGATGTATGACGTCTACTCCCAGTACCGCCAGTTCCTGCTGCAACATTATTATTAGCCGATATTACAACGTGCGGTGAGTCGTATAATACTTTTGTACAATTTCGAATCGTGTAAACTCACCGCCTCCGTTGTACCTTCACGCGCGATCCTTGTCGGGCCATATCTTGTATCCGCGTCGGACACTCTATTCTCGACTGCATTCCAAGCGATATCGGTTGTCCTAGTGCATATGACTGCCCGCGGCTGTCTCGGCACGAAAGACCGTTCACTATCTCTCTTCAAATCTCCTCCGTCCGTCTGTCACTGTTCTCTCGTGCCATCATCTCGTTCCTCTCGCTACCTGTAACAAAAACACAGTGACGGACGTGACACATTCAAATGCACCGATCTCGCACAAGAAACAACGATTCGGCACAGAAATTGACTCGTGAAGCGAGGAATCATCGAATCTGAAATAAACTCGTTTGCATCGCGTTTCGGCGTTTCTGCGTCTATTTCGTGAATTTGCATCCAAATGCACCGATCTCGCACAAGAAACAACGATTCGGCTCAGAAAAAGACTCGTGAAACGAATAATCATCGAATCTGAAGTAAACTCGATTGCATCGCGTTTCGGCATGCCGATTCGGCGTTTCTGAGTCTATTTCGTGTATTTGCATTCAAATGCACCGATCTCGCACAAGAAACAACGATTCGGCACAGAAATTGACTCGTGAAGCGAGGAATCATAGAATCTGAAATAAACTCGTTTGCATCGCGTTTCGGCGTTTCTGCGTCTATTTCGTGAATTTGCATTCAAATGCACCGATCTCGCACAAGAAACAACGATTCGGCACAGAAATTGACTCGTGAAGCGAGGAATCATAGAATCTGAAATAAACTCGTTTGCATCGCGTTTCGGCGTTTCTGCGTCTATTTCGTGAATTTGCATTCAAATGCACCGATCTCGCACAAGAAACAACGATTCGGCCCAGAAATTGACTCGTGAAGCGAGGAATCATAGAATCTGAAATAAACTCGTTTGCATCGCGTTTCGGCGTTTCTGCGTCTATTTCGTGAATTTGCATTCAAATGCACCGATCTCGCACAAGAAACAACGAATCGGACCAGAAAAAGACTCGTGATACGAATAATCATCGAATCTGAAATAAACTCGATTGCATCGCGTTTCGGCATGCCGATTCGGCGTTTCTGAGTCTATTTCGTGTATTTGCATTCAAATGCACCGATCTCGCACAAGAAACAACGATTCGGCACAGAAATTGACTCGTGAAGCGAGCAATCATAGAATCTGAAATAAACTCGTTTGCATCTCGTTTCGGCGTTTCTGCGTCTATTTCGTGAATTTGCATTCAAATGCACCGATCTCGCACAAGAAACAACGATTCGGCCCAGAAATAGACTCGTGAAGCGAGGAATCACCGAATCTGAAAGAAAGTCGTTTGCATCGCGCTGCGGCATGCCGATTCGGCGTTTCTGAGTCTATTTCGTGTATTTGCATTCAAATGCACCGATCTCGCACAAGAAACAACGATTCGGCCCAGAAATTGACTCGTGAAGCGAGGAATCATAGAATCTGAAATAAACTCGTTTGCATCGCGTTTCGGCGTTTCTGCGTCTATTTCGTGAATTTGCATTCAATTGCACCGATCTCGCACAAGAAACAACGATTCGGCACAGAAATTGACTCGTGAAGCGAGGAATCATAGAATCTGAAATAAACTCGTTTGCATCGCGTTTCGGCGTTTCTGCGTCTATTTCGTGAATTTGCATTCAAATGCACCGATCTCGCACAAGAAACAACGATTCGGCCCAGAAATAGACTCGTGAAGCGAGGAATCATCGAATCTGAAAGAAACTCGTTTGCATCGCGTTTCGGCATGCCGATTCCGTGTTTCTCGTGTATTTGCATTCCAATGCACCGATCTCGCACAAGAAACAACGTTTCGGCCCAGAAATTGACTCGTGAAGCGAGGAATCATAGAATCTGAAATAAACTCGTTTGCATCGCGTTTCGGCGTTTCTGCGTCTATTTCGTGTATTTGCATTCAAATGCAACGATCTCGCACAACAAACAACGATTCGCCCAGAAATAGACTCGTGAAGAGAGGAATCATCGGATCTGAAAGAAACTCGTTTGCATCGCGCTGCGGCATGCCGATTCGGTGTTTCTGCGTCTATTTCGTGCATTTCCATTCAAATGCACCGATCTCGCACAAGAAACAACGACTCGGCCCAGAAAAAGACTCGTGATACGAATAATCATCGAATCTGAAATAAACTCGATTGCATCGCGTTTCGGCATCCGGATTCGGCGTTTCTGAGTCTATTTCGTGTATTTGCATTCAAATGCACCGATCTCGCACAAGAAACAACGATTCGGCCCTGAAATTGACTCGTGAAGCGAGGAATCATAGAATCTGAAATAAACTCGTTTGCATCGCGTTTCGGCGTTTCTGCGTCTATTTCGTGAATTTGCATTCAATTGCACCGATCTCGCACAAGAAACAACGATTCGGCACAGAAATTGACTCGTGAAGCGAGGAATCATAGAATCTGAAATAAACTCGTTTGCATCGCGTTTCGGCGTTTCTGCGTCTATTTCGTGAATTTGCATCCAAATGCACCGATCTCGCACAAGAAACAACGATTCGGCTCAGAAAAAGACTCGTGAAACGAATAATCATCGAATCTGAAGTAAACTCGATTGCATCGCGTTTCGGCATGCCGATTCGGCGTTTCTGAGTCTATTTCGTGTATTTGCATTCAAATGCACCGATCTCGCACAAGAAACAACGATTCGGCACAGAAATTGACTCGTGAAGCGAGGAATCATAGAATCTGAAATAAACTCGTTTGCATCGCGTTTCGGCGTTTCTGAGTCTATTTCGTGAATATGCATTCAAATGCACCGATTTCGCACAAGAAACAACGATTCGGCACAGAAATTGACTCGTGAAGCGAGGAATCATAGAATCTGAAATAAACTCGTTTGCATCGCGTTTCGGCGTTTCTGCGTCTATTTCGTGAATTTGCATTCAAATGCACCGATCTCGCACAAGAAACAACGATTCGGCCCAGAAATAGACTCGTGAAGCGAGGAATCATCGAATCTGAAAGAAACTCGTTTGCATCGCGCTTCGGCATGCCGATTCCGTGTTTCTCGTGTATTTGCATTCCAATGCACCGATCTCGCACAAGAAACAACGATTCGGCACAGAAATTGACTCGTGAAGCGAGGAATCATAGAATCTGAAATAAACTCGTTTGCATCGCGTTTCGGCGTTTCTGCGTCTATTTCGTGAATTTGCATCCAAATGCACCGATCTCGCACAAGAAACAACGATTCGGCTCAGAAAAAGACTCGTGAAACGAATAATCATCGAATCTGAAGTAAACTCGATTGCATCGCGTGTCGGCATGCCGATTCGGCGTTTCTGCGTCTATTTCGTGTATTTGCATTCAAATGCACCGATCTCGCACAAGAAACAACGATTCGGCCCAGAAAAAGACTCGTGATACGAATAATCATCGAATCTGAAATAAACTCGATTGCATCGCGTTTCGGCATGCCGATTCGGCGTTTCTGCGTCTATTTCGTGTATTTGCATTCAAATGCACCGATCTCGCACAAGAAACAACGATTCGGCCCAGAAAAAGACTCGTGATACGAATAATCATCGAATCTGAAATAAACTCGATTGCATCGCGTTTCGGCATGCCGATTCGGCGTTTCTGAGTCTATTTCGTGTATTTGCATTCAAATGCACCTGTCACGTCCGTCACTGTGTTTTTGTTACAGGTAGCGAGAGGAACGAGATGATGGCACTCGAGAACAGTGACAGACGGACGGAGGAGATTAGAAGAGAGATAGTGAACGGTCTTTCGTGCCAAGACAGCCGCGGGCAGTCATATGCACTAGGACAACCGATATCGCTTGGAATGCAGTCGAGAATAGAGTGTCCGACGCGGATACAAGATATGGCCCGACAAGGATCGCGCGTGAAGGTACAACGGAGGCGGTGAGTTTACACGATTCGAAATTGTACAAAATTATTATACGACTCACCGCACGTTGTAATATCGGCTAATAATAATGTTTCAGCAGGAACTGGCGGTACTGGGAGTAGACGTCGTACATCGGATCTTCGATACAGATGTCCTCGAGGTGGGGAAGATCTGGCAGAGTTGCTGCTGCTCGGCTCGGGACGACGTTAGTGGCCCTGGATGCTGGCCGCAAGATGACACGTTGATGAGCTGGCAGAGGGGCGTCACTGATGATGCGGCAACGGACCCTGGGGATGATGATCGTGTCTCGGCTGTCGTCGTCGTCGGCTATGTCGATTACCTCGGGACGACCGACCGAATGCAGAACAGGCGTCGGCGATCGCGAGAGGTCCGCGTGGTTGACCTCTTTAGGTCACGACGTGTACGCCGCATGGATAAGGAGTGGTGATAGCTAATATTCAAATGTAATAATGGGCCGCGAACTTCAATTGTTATTTAGCTTCTAGTCTATTAACTTTAACTGTCAACTCGCTTCACGTCTACAATGGCGGCTCAGCGTTTCCACTGCGCTCTTGATACCAAGTATAGACGTAGCACGAGAGCTCGTAGTGACTCGCTTCACTTTCTAGGTTGGCGGCTCAGCGTTCCCACTGCGCTCTTGATACCAAGTCTAGATGTGGCACGAGGTGAATATTCGAACGAAAGAACTACACTGGAGGATGATATAGAACTGGCACGAGAATAACACAATTGAAGCACTGGTAAAATGACAATATATTGTATAAGATATAGTAGATACACTGGATTACAATATGTGAATAATATTATAATAGGAATAGTAATTGGAATAATATGATCATATGAATTAATGTTGGATAATGAATAAGTGGATATTGTAATATGTTATAGGAATAATGAATAAGAATTAAGAGTTTGAATTGAATTGAATTGGAATTGGAATTGGAATTGGAATTGGAATTGGAATGGATCGACACACGTCACTACGCGGAGGCAAGACAAGACACGTCTGCCTTGGTCGCTGGTCGGAGCCAGACTGGCACGTCTGTGCGAGTCGCTCGCTTGGAACGAACTGCTCTGGAACGCCGTTGAGATCATCCTCCTTGGTTCGAGAGTGGGGATGGTCCGTGGAGTGGGGGAACTGCTGCACGTGCATTTCTGCTGACGCTGCAGTCCTCGTGTCTCCGCTTATCGTCGTTGCTCCCAGGGACTGCTGCACGTGCATTTCTGCTGACGCTGCAGTCTCGTGGCTGTCCTTTTGCTCTCTATGAGCGTGGGACTGCTGATGTAGCAGTCCTTGGACTTCTCGACGTTTCTAGAAGCTTCTAGAGGCTTCTTAAGTGATGCAATGCTTTATTGCATTATGTGTCGTGGTGATGGGTTGAAGTTGAGGTAAGGTGTTGATCGGAGCAGAGGTAAGGACTTGAACGATAGAATATATGAGATCTTAATATTACGCTTATTTCTAGGGGATGGTGTATGGATCGCGCGGATCAGACCTTGCATACATGAAATGTGTGCAAGGCCAACGTCGTACGTCGGACGACGTAACACCTCCCTTCGCGGAAAAGAAATTTCTTGTAAGGAAGAAATTTCTCGCTCAACACTCGATCTCACACTCATTCTTGCGACGCATCGTCCGGGGGTACTCCGCGCAGGGAGCACATTTCTCGGCGAGTATTTCCTATATTTGTAAGAAACACTGGTCGCACTGTCACTTAGTTCCTGACGAATTGTTCCTCCGTGTCTGAGTCCGAATCCTCGTTTGGACTTGTCAGAACGTGTTCGGGATCGTCTGAGGAAGGGGTGCTTGAGCTTTCGTCCTCCTCTTCGTCGTCCGTAAGAACTTCGCCTCTTTCTCTCCTCATTCTGGCAGTATCTGCTGCTGACTGATCTAGTGCGAGAAGGTAGCCGCAGTGAATACATTCCAACACTGGGGTTTCCTTTAATATGGGCTTTGTACACACGTCGCATGCGTTCTTCCTTTTTCGTGTGAGAACGTGTGTATATATGATGATTTTCTTGACTACCGCAGTGAGGCTGCAAGCAAGACACAGTTCTCTGCCATTTAGGGAGATTCTGTGTCTGCCATTGTAGCAGAATATTCCCTGGTATCTGTACAGGAAATCTCCAGCTTTGTCCGCCGATGGTCTCACCGGTTGTAGATGTCCGCACATGTTGATTGCGGCTGTGGATACTGGACACGATGTGGTAGGTAGTTGAGGATGTGTTGGGACTCTGGCTATTAGAACCTCTTTGAAGTGTTGCTGTCGTTTGTTCTATATCTTCCGGTGGTGGAAGGAGATTTTGTCGACGCTGGGCTTCGAATTTCGCTCGCTTATTCTCATAGGGGTACCCGTTATCGCGAGGGTACTCAGATTTATATTTCTTTCTTGCTGACGCGTATTTCGTCGTAGCGCAGAGATTAATTTTATCGTATTCGTTTCGCTTCGCATGGCAACGTGCAGATGGAAGTTGAAAGGAATCGAGTTTCTGTGGATCATCAAAGATATGATTTTGAAGTGAGTTATGAAGTTCTTTTAATCTAGAGGCTTTGATATCCTTCTCTGGTTTAGAACTGTCGCTGGATTTATTGTGCAATATAGAACAGACCTGCTTACATATGGGTCTTGAAAATCTTTGATTGTCGTAGGATTGGAGTTGGTCTTGGAATTGATCGGACTGGTTACCGGAGTTAGAGTAAGGATCGGGCTGGTTACCGGAGTTAGGATAATAGTCGGGCTGGTTACCGGAGTTAGAATAAGGGTCGGGCTGGTTACCGGAGTTAGAATAATGATCGGGCTGGTTACCGGAGTTAGAACAAGGATCGGGCTGGTTACCGGAGTTAGTATAAGGATCGGGCTGGTTACCGGAGTTAGTATGAGAATCGGGCTGGTTACCGGAGTTAGTATTGTCGGGATGGTTACCGAATGCGTCGGGATGGTTACCGGAATTAAGAAAGTCGGGATGGTTACCGAATGCGTCGGGATGGTTACCGGAATTAAGAAAGTCGGGATGGTTACCGAATGCGTCGGGATGGTTACCGGAATTAAGAAGGTCGGGATGGTTACCGAATGCGTCGGGATGGTTACCGGAATTAGAATAATAATCGGAAGAGTACGACTCGATTTCTTCCATCTCCAATGGGGGCAATCGAAATGAAACTCTTTCCGACGAGGTGTTAAAACACCGGAGGCTCGCTTTGCCTCTACGATTGGTGACAACGCAGTCACCGAGGAATACATCCGGCGCTATATCGACGCGGCGGATATACCCCTGTTTGGGTCCTTTGACGTCGACCGCTATACAGGCAACGGTACGAGGTTCGAGGACGAATTCTTGAGATTTCGGCGGGGTCCTTGTTTGGACTCGATCCTCACGCTCCACGATCCGACTTCTCGCAGTGTACTCCGATATCTCTCGAGTCTCCTTTGATTCCGGCCGGCTTTTCACGGCGTTTTTCTCTAGGGAGTACTCGATCGAATCCCGAGGAGGCATTGAAATAACCTCCGTCACCGGGGCTCTGCAAGGTCTGACCGGGGGTGCACAAGGATTTGAGGAAGACACTCGAACGTTCCTTGCCGAATGTTCCTCACGCTCGGCGGCTGGGGTTTTAACGAGATCGTTGGTCATAGACGAAGGCATTGAAATAACCTCTGCTGCCAATTTATCGCGAGGCCCAGCCGTGGGCGCGCAAGGGTTCGAGAAGGGAACCCGAATGTTTCCTATCGTTATGGATTGATTCGCAAAGGAGATCTCGGCTCCTGTTCTGAAGAAGGGAGAACCGAGGATTCCGTCGATGTTAATTGGGAAGTTTTCTTTCAGGATATGAAATTCGATAGGGTTTTGACCCTGTAAATGTATATTAATTTGGCCGAGAGTTGAGATGGATCCCTCGGTTATTCCTTGGACTTCTATAGTGCTTGAACGATCTATTGGTAGATTCGGTTCTAGACTCGACGCACGGATTAAATTAATCTCAGAGCCCGTGTCCAACAAGAATTCACATTTCTTTTGCAATTGAGGGGCGGAGATTACTACGCGCGGGATTGGTGAGTCTGCAGCAAGATTTACTGCTGAGACGAATCGTCGAACTGGTCGTTCGTTATGATTGCTGTTTGGGTGCGGGCCGTAGTCTGGTTCGAAGATGCGGCCTCCCGCCTTCGGTTTGGTTCGGTCGGGAGGCCGGGCTCGTTTCCCGACCTTAGGTTGTTGTTATAAGCGCGTTTGCGGCATTCGTGGATATCGTGCCCAGGGGTTTTGCAGTAATTGCAAAATTTATTTGGGCCTGGGGCCCGGTCCGCGCGACTATCGCGGTATGTGTTCCCGTCACGAGAATTATTTTCCCACCGCCGTTGCGGTGTCGGGGAGCGATAAGAGTCCCGGTTTGGGTTATCGCGGCGTTCTGGAGTTCGCTCTGGAATGTCGCGAGCGAAGTCATTCGTGGAACGCGGCTGATATGGCCGGTTATCTGAGAAGCTGACCCGTCTTTCTTCGCGGATCGGTTCTCGACGACGATTCCGATCGAGTTCGTACTGCCTGTAAGCAGAGATTGCTGCTTCGAAAATAATTGCGGAATGTCGCGAAGGGCAGTGAAGAACTTCAGCGCGTAGCTGAGGGAGGAGGCCTCGTAGGAAACATTCCACTACGAATCGATCTAGCTCGTTGTAATTGAGGTCGGTATCTGTGGCGTCCTGGATCGCGGTTCGAAGGTCTTTGACACGGTTAATAAAATCTAGAATGTGTTCGTTATGGGCTTGTGCTATGCTCGCGAGATCACCACGGTACTGGTCTACGAATTTGTACGGACCTAGTACTGTTCGTAGTTTTTCGCACAGAGCGGAAATCGTAAATATGTGTTCGCCTTCTATAGCGGCATAAGCACGGTCGTGGAGTTTGTTGCAGAGTAATTTCGTGAGAGCACGTTCTGCAGTGGGCGGTACGGCGTCACGCGCGCGTTTGCATGCCCGTATGAATTTCAGGACGGAAGACGACGTTCCATCGTATCTAGGGACGAGCTCGGCAGCTTGCTTTAGGGCGAAATTACCTGTAGGCTCGTACTGCGGAATTTCACGGTATCCGGGTGAAGTAGTTTCACGGGAGTCGATAGGAGTTCTAGGGTGTGGCTGTTGTGTCGGAATTCCACGGTATTCGGACAGCGGAGTTTTGGGGCGTGATGGTTGCACGGTTTGGTGCATGAGGCGTAGATTTTGAATCTCTTGACGCAAATCGTCGACCATATTTCTTTGGTTCTGCGCGTCTTCTTCGTATCTATCGCGGAGCTTGGCGATGAACTCTGTTTGCTCTTTTAGGTATTGTTCTTTGCGAGCGAGGGCTTGTGCGTGAAGATACAATTCTTCCTCGGTGGGTGGAGGGAGATCACGCAGATCTTCGACAGGTTCGTCGGAAGGTCCCGGCTGGGGGTGCACGACAGGGCGCGACATTTTGGCAGGTATAATTGGAATTGAAAATGTGAATTCCCGTATAGACCAGCGTCGGGGTCGTAAATGCGATTATCGGCGACCGTTTCAGTGTCCTACCGACTGCGCCAAAATTTGTCACGTCCGTCACTGTGTTTTTGTTACAGGTAGCGAGAGGAACGAGATGATGGCACGAGAGAACAGTGACAGACGGACGGAGGAGATTTGAAGAGAGATAGTGAACGGTCTTTCGTGCCGAGACAGCCGCGGGCAGTCATATGCACTAGGACAACCGATATCGCTTGGAATGCAGTCGAGAAGAGAACGTCCGACGCGGTTACAAGATATGGCCCGACAAGGATCACGCGCGAGAGGATGCAACGAAAACGGTGAGTTTACAAGATTCAGCAATTATACAAGACATTATATGACTCACCGCAACGTTGTATTATCGCCTAATAATAATGTTGCAACAGGAACTGACGATAGTTGGCGTAGGCCTCGTACATAGGATCTTCTATGCAGATGTCCTCGAGGTGAGGGAGGCTCGGCAGTGGATCCACAGGCTGGTGCTGTTTGACGCTGGTGGTCCTTGGTGCAGAGCGTAGAATGACACGACGATGTGTCGGCAGGATGGCGTCACTGATGATACGGCAACGGGACCTGGGGATGATTACTGTGTCCCGGCTGTCGTCGTCGGAGATGTTGATTACTTCTGGATGAAGCACAGGGTGCAGAATAGGCGTTGACGCTCGCGAGAGATCCGCGTGGTTGATCTCTTTGGGTTGGCTGCAAGGGCAACCGTATACCGATACGTAGTCGGACGCGTCACACGGTATGTATTCTGTAGTACCGAAAAAGTTCTGTCCACTCGGCAGTGGCAATAATTTTATCAAGAACCGATTTGTTTCTCAAGGCACGTCGGGATTTAGCAAGCTGGTACTTGCGTCCCGCTCGACGTGTACGTCGCATAGGTAAGGAATAGTAATTGCAAGATATTAGTAAGATAATGAAAACGAACTTCAATTTGTTATTTAGTTCTAGTCTATTAACTTTAACTGTCAACTCGCTTCACGTCTACAATGGCGGCTCAGCGTTTCCACTGCGCTCTTGATACCAAGTATAGACGTAGCACGAGAGCTCGTAGTGACTCGCTTCACTTTCTAGGTTGGCGGCTCAGCGTTCCCACTGCGCTCTTGATACCAAGTCTAGATGTGGCACGAGGTGAATATTCGAACGAAAGAACTACACTGGAGGATGATATAGAACTGGCACGAGAATAACACAATTGAAGCACTGGTAAAATGACAATATATTGTATAAGATATAGTAGATACACTGGATTACAATATGTGAATAATATTATAATAGGAATAGTAATTGGAATAATATGATTATATGAATTAATGTTGGATAATGAATAAGTGGATATTGTAATATGTTATAGGAATAATGAATAAGAATTAAGAGTTTGAATTGAATTGAATTGGAATTGGAATTGGAATTGGAATTGGAATTGGAATGGATCGACACACGTCACTACGCGGAGGCAAGACAAGACACGTCTGCCTTGGTCGCTGGTCGGAGCCAGACTGGCACGTCTGTGCGAGTCGCTCGCTTGGAACGAACTGCTCTGGAACGCCGTTGAGATCATCCTCCTTGGTTCGAGAGTGGGGATGGTCCGTGGAGTGGGGGAACTGCTGCACGTGCATTTCTGCTGACGCTGCAGTCCTCGTGTCTCCGCTTATCGTCGTTGCTCCCAGGGACTGCTGCACGTGCATTTCTGCTGACGCTGCAGTCTCGTGGCTGTCCTCTTGCCCTCTACGAGCGTGGGACTGCTGATGTAGCAGTCCTTGGACTTCTCGACGTTTCTAGAAGCTTCTAGAGGCTTCTTAAGTGATGCAATGCTTTATTGCATTATGTGTCGTGGTGGTGGGTTGAAGTTGAGGTAAGGTGTTGATCGGAGCAGAGGTAAGGACTTGGACAATAGAATATATGAGATCTTAATACTACGCTTATTTCTAGGGGATGGTGTATGGATCGCGCGGATCAGACCTTGCATACATGAAGTGTGTGCAAGGCCAACGTCGTACGTCGGACGACGTAACACACCGATCTCGCACAAGAAACAACGATTCGGCACAGAAATTGACTCGTGAAGCGAGGAATCATAGAATCTGAAATAAACTCGTTTGCATCGCGTTTCGGCGTTTCTGCGTCTATTTCGTGAATTTGCATTCAAATGCACCGATCTCGCACAAGAAACAACGATTCGGCACAGAAATTGACTCGTGAAGCGAGGAATCATAGAATCTGAAATAAACTCGTTTGCATCGCGTTTCGGCGTTTCTGCGTCTATTTCGTGAATTTGCATTCAAATGCACCGATCTCGCACAAGAAACAACGATTCGGCCCAGAAATAGACTCGTGAAGCGAGGAATCATCGAATCTGAAAGAAACTCGTTTGCATCGCGCTTCGGCATGCCGATTCCGTGTTTCTCGTGTATTTGCATTCCAATGCACAGATCTCGCACAAGAAACAACGATTCGGCACAGAAATTGACTCGTGAAGCGAGGAATCATAGAATCTGAAATAAACTCGTTTGCATCGCGTTTCGGCGTTTCTGCGTCTATTTCGTGAATTTGCATCCAAATGCACCGATCTCGCACAAGAAACAACGATTCGGCTCAGAAAAAGACTCGTGAAACGAATAATCATCGAATCTGAAGTAAACTCGATTGCATCGCGTGTCGGCATGCCGATTCGGCGTTTCTGCGTCTATTTCGTGTATTTGCATTCAAATGCACCGATCTCGCACAAGAAACAACGATTCGGCCCAGAAAAAGACTCGTGATACGAATAATCATCGAATCTGAAATAAACTCGATTGCATCGCGTTTCGGCATGCCGATTCGGCGTTTCTGCGTCTATTTCGTGTATTTGCATTCAAATGCACCGATCTCGCACAAGAAACAACGATTCGGCCCAGAAAAAGACTCGTGATACGAATAATCATCGAATCTGAAATAAACTCGATTGCATCGCGTTTCGGCATGCCGATTCGGCGTTTCTGAGTCTATTTCGTGTATTTGCATTCAAATGCACCGATCTCGCACAAGAAACAACGATTCGGCACAGAAATTGACTCGTGAAGCGAGGAATCATAGAATCGGAAATAAACTCGTTTGCATCGCGTTTCAGCGTTTCTGCGTCTATTTCGTGAATTTGCATTCAAATGCACCGATCTCGCACAAGAAACAACGATTCGGCACAGAAATTGACTCGTGAAGCGAGGAATCACAGAATCTGAAATAAACTCGTTTGCATCGCGTTTCGGCGTTTCTGCGTCTATTTCGTGAATTTGCATTCAAATGCACCGATCTCGCACAAGAAACAACGATTCGGCCCAGAAATAGACTCGTGAAGCGAGGAATCATCGAATCTGAAAGAAACTCGTTTGCATCGCGTTTCGGCGTTTCTGCGTCTATTTCGCGAATTTGCATTCAATTGCACCGATCTCGCACAAGAAACAACGATTCGGCACAGAAATTGACTCGTGAAGCGAGGAATCATAGAATCTGAAATAAACTCGTTTGCATCGCGTTTCGGCGTTTCTGCGTCTATTTCGTGAATTTGCATTCAAATGCACCGATCTCGCACAAGAAACAACGATTCGGCCCAGAAATAGACTCGTGAAGCGAGGAATCATCGAATCTGAAAGAAACTCGTTTGCATCGCGTTTCGGCATGCCGATTCCGTGTTTCTCGTGTATTTGCATTCCAATGCACCGATCTCGCACAAGAAACAACGATTCGGCCCAGAAATTGACTCGTGAAGCGAGGAATCATAGAATCTGAAATAAACTCGTTTGCATCGCGTTTCGGCGTTTCTGCGTCTATTTCGTGTATTTGCATTCAAATGCAACGATCTCGCACAACAAACAACGATTCGCCCAGAAATAGACTCGTGAAGCGAGGAATCATCGGATCTGAAAGAAACTCGTTTGCATCGCGCTGCGGCATGCCGATTCGGTGTTTCTGCGTCTATTTCGTGCATTTCCATTCAAATGCACCGATCTCGCACAAGAAACAACGATTCGGCTCAGAAAAAGACTCGTGATACGAATAATCATCGAATCTGAAATAAACTCGATTGCATCGCGTTTCGGCATCCGGATTCGGCGTTTCTGAGTCTATTTCGTGAATTTGCATTCAAATGCACCGATCTCGCACAAGAAACAACGATTCGGCACAGAAATTGACTCGTGAAGCGAGGAATCATAGAATCTGAAATAAACTCGTTTGCATCGCGTTTCGGCGTTTCTGCGTCTATTTCGTGAATTTGCATTCAAATGCACCGATCTCGCACAAGAAACAACGATTCGGCCCAGAAATTGACTCGTGAAGCGAGGAATCATAGAATCTGAAATAAACTCGTTTGCATCGCGTTTCGGCGTTTCTGCGTCTATTTCGTGAATTTGCATTCAATTGCACCGATCTCGCACAAGAAACAACGATTCGGCACAGAAATTGACTCGTGAAGCGAGGAATCATCGGATCTGAAAGAAACTCGTTTGCATCGCGTTTCGGCATGCCGATTCGGCGTTTCTGAGTCTATTTCGTGTATTTGCATTCAAATGCACCGATCTCGCACAAGAAACAACGATTCGGCACAGAAATTGACTCGTGAAGCGAGCAATCATAGAATCTGAAATAAACTCGTTTGCATCTCGTTTCGGCGTTTCTGCGTCTATTTCGTGAATTTGCATTCAAATGCACCGATCTCGCACAAGAAACAACGATTCGGCCCAGAAATAGACTCGTGAAGCGAGGAATCATCGAATCTGAAAGAAAGTCGTTTGCATCGCGCTGCGGCATGCCGATTCGGCGTTTCTGAGTCTATTTCGTGTATTTGCATTCAAATGCACCGATCTCGCACAAGAAACAACGATTCGGCCCAGAAATTGACTCGTGAAGCGAGGAATCATAGAATCTGAAATAAACTCGTTTGCATCGCGTTTCGGCGTTTCTGCGTCTATTTCGTGAATTTGCATTCAATTGCACCGATCTCGCACAAGAAACAACGATTCGGCACAGAAATTGACTCGTGAAGCGAGGAATCATAGAATCTGAAATAAACTCGTTTGCATCGCGTTTCGGCGTTTCTGCGTCTATTTCGTGAATTTGCATTCAAATGCACCGATCTCGCACAAGAAACAACGATTCGGCCCAGAAATAGACTCGTGAAGCGAGGAATCATCGAATCTGAAAGAAACTCGTTTGCATCGCGTTTCGGCATGCCGATTCCGTGTTTCTCGTGTATTTGCATTCCAATGCACCGATCTCGCACAAGAAACAACGTTTCGGCCCAGAAATTGACTCGTGAAGCGAGGAATCATAGAATCTGAAATAAACTCGTTTGCATCGCGTTTCGGCGTTTCTGCGTCTATTTCGTGTATTTGCATTCAAATGCAACGATCTCGCACAACAAACAACGATCCGCCCAGAAATAGACTCGTGAAGCGAGGAATCATCGGATCTGGAAGAAACTCGTTTGCATCGCGCTGCGGCATGCCGATTCGGTGTTTCTGCGTCTATTTCGAGCATTTCCATTCAAATGCACCGATCTCGCACAAGAAACAACGACTCGGCCCAGAAAAAGACTCGTGATACGAATAATCATCGAATCTGAAATAAACTCGATTGCATTGCGTTTCGGCATCCGGATTCGGCGTTTCTGAGTCTATTTCGTGTATTTGCATTCAAATGCACCGATCTCGCACAAGAAACAACGATTCGGCCCAGAAATTGACTCGTGAAGCGAGGAATCATAGAATCTGAAATAAACTCGTTTGCATCGCGTTTCGGCGTTTCTGCGTCTATTTCGTGAATTTGCATCCAAATGCACCGATCTCGCACTAGAAACAACGATTCGGCTCAGAAAAAGACTCGTGAAACGAATAATCATCGAATCTGAAGTAAACTCGATTGCATCGCGTTTCGGCATGCCGATTCGGCGTTTCTGAGTCTATTTCGTGTATTTGCATTCAAATGCACCGATCTCGCACAAGAAACAACGATTCGGCCCAGAAATTGACTCGTGAAGCGAGGAATCATAGAATCTGAAATAAACTCGTTTGCATCGCGTTTCGGCGTTTCTGCGTCTATTTCGTGAATTTGCATCCAAATGCACCGATCTCGCACTAGAAACAACGATTCGGCTCAGAAAAAGACTCGTGAAACGAATAATCATCGAATCTGAAGTAAACTCGATTGCATCGCGTTTCGGCATGCCGATTCGGCGTTTCTGAGTCTATTTCGTGTATTTGCATTCAAATGCACCGATCTCGCACAAGAAACAACGATTCGGCACAGAAATTGACTCGTGAAGCGAGGAATCATAGAATCTGAAATAAACTCGTTTGCATCGCGTTTCGGCGTTTCTGCGTCTATTTCGTGAATTTGCATTCAAATGCACCGATCTCGCACAAGAAACAAGGATTCGGCCCAGAAATTGACTCGTGAAGCGAGGAATCATAGAATCTGAAATAAACTCGTTTGCATCGCGTTTCGGCGTTTCTGCGTCTATTTCGTGAATTTGCATTCAAATGCACCGATCTCGCACAAGAAACTACGATTCGGCCCAGAAATTGACTCGTGAAGCGAGGAATCATATAATCTGAAATAAACTCGTTTGCATCGCGTTTCGGCGTTTCTGCGTCTATTTCGTGAATTTGCATTCAAATGCACCGATCTCGCACAAGAAACAACGATTCGGCCCAGAAATTGACTCGTGAAGCGAAGAATCATAGAATCTGAAATAAACTCGTTTGCATCGCGTTTCGGCGTTTCTGCGTCTATTTCGTGAATTTGCATTCAAATGCACCGATCTCGCACAAGAAACAAGGATTCGGCCCAGAAATTGACTCGTGAAGCGAGGAATCATAGAATCTGAAATAAACTCGTTTGCATCGCGTTTCGGCATGCCGATTCGGCGTTTCTGCGTCTATTTCGTGTATTTGCATTCAAATGCACCGATCTCGCACAAGAAACAACGATTCGGCCCAGAAAAAGACTCGTGATACGAATAATCATCGAATCTGAAATAAACTCGATTGCATCGCGTTTCGGCATGCCGATTCGGCGTTTCTGCGTCTATTTCGTGTATTTGCATTCAAATGCACCGATCTCGCACAAGAAACAACGATTCGGCCCAGAAAATGACTCGTGATACGAATAATCATCGAATCTGAAATAAACTCGATTGCATCGCGTTTCGGCATGCCGATTCGGCGTTTCTGAGTCTATTTCGTGTATTTGCATTCAAATGCAACGATCTCGCACAAGAAACAACGATTCGGCACAGAAATTGACTCGTGAAGCGAGGAATCATAGAATCTGAAATAAACTCGTTTGCATCGCGTTTCGGCGTTTCTGAGTCTATTTTGTGTATTTGCATTCAAATGCACCGATCTCGCACAAGAAACAACGATTCGGCACAGAAATTGACTCGTGAAGCGAGGAATCATAGAATCTGAAATAAACTCGTTTGCATCGCGTTTCGGCGTTTCTGCGTCTATTTCGTGAATTTGCATTCAAATGCACCGATCTCGCACAAGAAACTACGATTCGGCCCAGAAATTGACTCGTGAAGCGAGGAATCATAGAATCTGAAATAAACTCGTTTGCATCGCGTTTCGGCGTTTCTGCGTCTATTTCGTGAATTTGCATTCAAATGCACCGATCTCGCACAAGAAACAACGATTCGGCCCAGAAATTGACTCGTGAAGCGAAGAATCATAGAATCTGAAATAAACTCGTTTGCATCGCGTTTCGGCGTTTCTGCGTCTATTTCGTGAATTTGCATTCAAATGCACCGATCTCGCACAAGAAACAACGATTCGGCCCAGAAAAAGACTCGTGATACGAATAATCATCGAATCTGAAATAAACTCGATTGCATCGCGTTTCGGCATGCCGATTCGGCGTTTCTGAGTCTATTTCGTGTATTTGCATTCAAATGCACCGATCTCGCACAAGAAACAACGATTCGGCACAGAAATTGACTCGTGGAGCGAGCAATCATAGAATCCGAAATAAACTCGTTTGCATCTCGTTTCGGTGTTTCTGCGTCTATTTCGTGAATTTGCATTCAAATGCACCGATCTCGCACAAGAAGCAACGATTCGGCCCAGAAATAGACTCGTGAAGCGAGGAATCATCGAATCTGAAAGAAAGTCGTTTGCATCGCGCTGCGGCATGCCGATTCGGGGTTTCTGCGTCTAT